>OZ005651.1:142885147-143485147 GCA_963930645.1 Salticus scenicus | reverse complement strand
GAAATTTCCTCTCATACTTGTAAAAGACATGTATTAACTCTTTAATCTCTTTAAAAACATATTTAACTAGATTTTACAGGTAAGAGAAAAGGAGAGATCCAGTTTATTTATACAATCAACTATGATTTCTGATCGAATCAATTAAGAATGACGTTATTAAAACAAAACAGAGATTGTCATGGATTAATAAACTGTAAAACGATAACATTACATGTGACTCACTGGACGAAATATTAAACTCACGTGCTATTCTTATAAGTATACACAGGGAATGAGAATTGTCTTTACAAGCTAATTTGTTTATCTATTACAACAAAGGCTGTAACAAATATCAGCTCATTACGAAATCGTGCACGATGAGAATTTTTATTATTTATTAATGAAGAAAATATTACAAAAAAAAATCAGTTAATAAAATTTTATTTTCATAAAAAGTATTCGTAAACAAAATGTTCATTTATTTTTAAATGTTAGACCAAATTGTAGAAGAAAATAAAATATACCTGAGGCTCATGAAATGTAATTTAAAAAAATGTCATTACAAGGAAAAAGATAATGTACTTTTATTTGTTTTTTGAAATGAAAAATTAAAATAATAAAGTCCAAAATATTAATGCTATGCAATGCATATACAATTCTTAGAAATACAGAAATAGGTTAATTTTGAATAACTCAAAATATTATGAAATAAAAAAAATAATAATAATAATTTCGGCTAAATAGAATGAAAATATTATTAGCAAATGAAATGATTGATAGTTTTTCTTGGTAATCGGTTGCAATATTTATCGCAAAACTGAAATACTCTTTCGAAAAAGATTTATTTTCGAAAAAATTGGAAAGTACAGTATAATTCATTAAACAAGAATTTGTTTCGAATTGTCAAAAAAATTGTTATTTTCTACTTTTTGTTTTGCCTTTTTTTGAAGAACAATAACAGAAGTTGCTATAGAGAGCAACCATCAACTTCCCATTTGCCAATAATCTTCTGTCAGCGTGAGGAAGTGGACCCTAATGCTTTAATCCCATAAAAAGTAGCTTCTAACATACAACAATAAAGCATTCTGTAATTTTCAAAATAAAAACAGAAAAAAAATATATCATGAAAAAAAAATGAAATCATGAAAAAAAAATAATAATAATAATAAAATAAATAATAATAATAATAATATTGATTACACTACAGTTTAATGTAATGCTTGGATATTCTTTAAGGTATTTAAAATGGCAATTTAGGGGGAAAAAATGCTTATTTAATTTTGTGAGTTGAATATATTACCAGATTGCATTTTGGGTATATTTTATATTTTGTCAGTTTTGCATTTTTTCAACAGAATCCTTTTATGTCTGTTCATTGTTAGACGAATCTCAAACTATTACTTAGATGACACACTGAAGAAATATTTGCATTTCTCGATATTATTCTACTAATGTCGAAAGTATAGCTTACGGATTTAATTTGTTTACATAGAAAATCAAATGTTATGACATTGCCCAAAAATATACTGGCAGTAATCGGAACACTATTTTGAATGCATAATTTAAAAAAAAAAAAAGTAATACTTAGTAATATTTTGCGGTATTTTTCTTAGACTGAGTATCACAAAAATTGTTTGACTAAATTGTGGTAATCAAACTGGAAATCACACTGATACATGTCGACATATTTTGCATGCATTTCTAGCTTATGTAAATTCCATTTTTGGTGCACAGTGAATAATATTAAATGAAATAAGATAGAAACAACTAGGAGGTAAGTCTTTAAGAAGATCGACGTAAAAGAAAACTAATGACAGATAGAGAACTTTTAAAAATCTGTCTTTGAACAGATTCCTCATAAGATCTCAGTGTTGTGTTTGGATGTCAATATTTGCTCGTAGTACGCTGTGATATTACGCACTAAATAATTTTAATTGTTGTAATGTTCTATACTTTCTGGAGTATTCTCTGGAAAATGTTCTAGTGATATTTAAGGCATTTGCGTTTAACAATCATAGAAATATAATATTAATGACAATAGATGGTTTTTTTTTTTTTTTTTTTTTTTTTTTTTTCTTTTTTAGAAATTTTTCTAAATTAAAAAAAAAAAAAAAAAAAAAAAAAAAAAAAAAAATCGTGGTTTATTGGAGATGTGCCATGATCAATATTGTCACTTGATATAGCTGCGTTTGCAGACTTGGTGACCCTTCCAACGTACAGTCGGTAACAAAAGTGTCCGAACACTAGCGAAAATTCCTATGTAAAAAAAGTACACTTCATACGGTTTTGTTAAATAAATCCTTATCGAATCATGTTCTTACACTGACTAAGAACAGGATTCGACAAGGATTTATTTAACAAAACCGTATGAAGTGTACTTTTTTTACATAGGAATTTTTGCTAGTGTTCGGACACTTTTGTGTCCGACTGTACATTATGTGAAAATGCCGGTCTGGTTATCAGCCAGGGTAGCTCAGTGGTTAAAGCATCCCCGCGTTAATCGAAACGCCCTTGTTCGATTCCCGGCTCTGGTACTTTCCCCATAGTTGGTATAAAAATTCAGCCTTCCACTCCAATCTGTCGGAAATAGAGTTTTTGTTATTGCAAATTGAAAACCAATATTCTTCATTCGCAATAATGATTAGAAACTTGAATAAGTTCTCATTGTTTAATAACAGATCGAGCCACTTAAATAAATTATATAGGCCGACGTATCGCCGCTATTTTGTTGCCTTAGTAGAAGACAACGTTCCAATTTTGTGTCTTTATTGTTTCGCTGACATATTAAGAAATCCTCATCTGTAACTACAATCGGTCAAGAATAATAAGCAACAAGGAATCTGTTTCTGTTTCTAATACAATTCATAACTTTTGAAAAAAAAAAAAAAATAGCGTACGAATTGAAAATGAATAAGTAAATAAAAACAGAAAATTACAAAAAAACTTTTACAAAAAAACAAAAAAACTTTTTGAAGTTTTTATTTATTTATTTATTTTTTAATATTTCTAGCATATACTATTCATTTATATCAACCAAACATTAAATAGACGTAATTTAACAAAACGTTATTTAAAATGTTATTAAAAGATATGTTAACAATAAATTTGTTTACTTTTCGGAATAAACAATGAATATTAACTAACAATGTGAATAGGATACAGAAACAAAACAAGTTTGGAGACCACACAAAATGTAGCCAAAACTGTACAATCACAGTCCTCTTATATTAAATTATGGTTATTAAAATAAATATTGAGATTAAAAAGGAAAAAAAAACTTTTTTTTGTATTTTCACATTTGTACTTGTCAGAAAAAAAAAAAAAAAAAAAAAATATATATATATATATATATATATATATATATATATATATATATATATATATATATAAAGCAAAGTTTTTCGTTTGTTTATGTAATGAACACGCTGGGCAAATGTGGCAAACCTAAGGCAACAAAATGCTTGATTCGCGAGCTCCTATATATAGGAGCAGTACTAACTAAAGCTCCTATATATACGAGCTGGCGCATCAGGCATTTTGTTGCGTTAGAGTTGCCACATGTACCCAGCGCATTTCTCTGATAAACAAACGACAAACTTTTTTTTTTTTTTTTATCGTCTTACGTTACTTTAGAGTAACTTGTTTTATTATATTTCATAATTTTAGCTAAGTAAACTCTGATATGGAAGTTTGTTTACCGGTAAAATGCTATAATCATTCAAGAAATGAATATAAAGTGTTCACAGCGCTTCTATTACTGTGTATTTGAGTTTTGGCAACATTTTGTAAAAGAAACAGAAGCCCCCCTAACAACTCATCTTACCCCAGTACATGCATAGGACATCCCCAGAATAAAACTAGTGGATCTGCAGATCAGGAGCCTCAACGTCCTATTTGCATCAGACATTATTCAATAGGTCATTTTTATTTATTCCTTATTATGTAATAGTATATATTGATTCGATCGACTTATTACCATAATCAGATACATTCCTGAGGGGGGCGGAAGCCCCCCTCAACCCCCCGCTCTATCTCTCTTTGTATACCTATTTGTATATCATATAAAGTGTTACAGAATTGTAAATAATTGCATTTATTTTTCTATAAATTTTTTCAAAGAGGCTTAGAAAGTCGATAAAATGCTAATTTTGTGCATTTCTAGTCGTTTAAGCGTTAAAATAACCTAATTTTCCTTTAAAAACGCATTAAAATGCTCCTGTAAGGGAAGAAATGGATTTGGCACCAAAGTTGGCGACTGTTTCCCTCCTTGGCAATTTTTTTGGCGAACTTGGCGAGAAAATCCTTATTAGGGATATACCAAATACAGAAGCTCTAATCTCATTGGCTGATGAGATACGAGAATTTTCCAGAACAGTCTGTGTTCGATAGAATAGTATAAAAGGAGCATTTTTTTAGCCAAGGCGGTCAATCTCAGATCTGTGTCAGTTTCGTCAAATGCTTGCTTTGCTTTGAGCCTCTTTGAATGAGACTTGCTTTATGTGTTATTGATAAACATTTTGTAATGTTATTTTGCTGTTAACGGCTGTTGTTTAAACTATGTTTACTGGTTGAATTGAAGCTGATACTTGGTTTATAGACCTGTATTTTCCTGGAACTTTCTGTGAATAAATCACCGAATTTTTGCAAGTTTCGCCTTTCATTCTCGGACAACTTACGAACCCCTAAGTACGAAAAAATATGTATCCTTAATATTATTTCCCTGTCTTGTATTATTTCCCTGAAATTCATAAATACCAAATTTCATAACTATCAAATTTCATACAAAAAAAATTACATAGAATATCGGAAATATTTTGCGTAACCTTTAAACTAATTATCAATTCTCTGCCCACAATTTTCAACAGGAAAACATTCTTTTAAAAGTCTAATAAAATTTCATTATATTTGATGGGGATGTAACCATATTAAAATACACTTTTAAGAAATACCGACTATAGACCGTAATAGTACGAAATTCCTTTATGTATCCCGGAAATTAGCCACAGTCATTATAAACGCCAATAATAAGAATAAACCTAATTAATTATAACTCATTCATTTTTCAAACTAATTTGACATCATTTGGATGATTACAGAAAATACTCGGAATTATTTTGTGTGGTCCCATAAATTATTTAGTCTATACATAACCTTTTTTAAGAGTAAACATGATTTGAAGCATCTTTATAATGTATGTTAACTTTATTAAGTTCAATTCAGCATAAACGCATTACAGTGCGCGCTTAAATTAAAAATTTGTCCATAGGCTCTAATGTTACGAAATTCTTTCGTGTGTCTTTGTAAATGAACCATAAACATTGTATACACCAGTAAAAACTATTAAGCTTATTTTGCGTTTAAAATTAATAATTGTGCCAAACATCGTTTGGATGACTACGTGACATTGTCAGAACACTTTTGTAAGATCCTATACATTAATTAGAAAGCTTAAGAGCACATATTTTCTTCAAACAACATAAGTTTAAGCATCTTACTCACGTACGCTAGTTTCATTTTCTTTATTGCAAAGTAATGATATTGAAATGCGTTTAAACGAAATTCACCCCATACGCCGTAATGTTAAGAATTTTGGCGTGTCCCTGTACACAATTTATAGAAAATATTGCAATAAAAATTATACAGCTGCTTATATGCAAAGCTGGAACGTGTGCGCCAATTTGCAAGTCAATCGAATGATTTTTGCGGCCGCTATTGCGGTACATACAAATTCTTCCCATAGGCCGTAATGATAAGAAAAACTTTGGCGTGTCCCTGTACACGAACTACAAATGGAATACACACCTAAAACTATACAGCTGATTCCGTTAAGCTCGAGAACAAGTGTACCAAATTGCAAATCAATAGCGTGATTTTTGTGGCCACTATCGCGGTACATACAAATTCCTCCCATAGGCCGTAATGATAAGAAAAACTTTGGCGCATCCCTGTACACGAATTACAAATAGAATACACACCCAAAACTGTACAGCTGATTTCGTGGGGCACATAAACATGTGTACCAAATTGCAAGTGAATAGCGTGTATATTGTGGCCGATATCGCGATACATACAAATTCCTCCCAGAGGCCGTAATGATAAGAAAAACTTTAGCGTATCCCTGTACACGAATTACAAATGGAATACACACGCAAAACTATACAGCTGATTTCGTGGGGCACATGAACATGCGTACCAAATTGCAAGTCAATAGCGTGTATATTGTGGCCGCTATCGCAATATATACAAATTTCTCCCATAGGCCGTAATGATAAAAAAAAATTTGGCGTGTGCCTGTATACGAACTACGAATAGAATATATACCAAAAACTATACAGCTAATTTCGTCGGGCTCATGAACATGTGTACCAAATCGCAAGTCAATAGCGTGTATATTGTGGCAGCTATCGCGATACATACAAATTTCTCCCATAGGCCATAATGATAAAAAAAAATTTGGCGTGTCCCTGTATACGAACAACGAATAGAATATATACCAAAAACTATACAGCTAATTTCGTCGGGCTCATGAACATGTGTACCAAATTTCAAGTCAATGGCGCTATTTTTGCGGCCGCTATCGCGCGACAGACAGACAGACGGACAGACAGACAGAAAGACACACAGACACAGCCCAAAACCGTTTTGAGTCTCAACAGAGGGCCTCCACTGACGTTTCGGCAATGACATCCTCAGAATGCACTGTGAAAAAAATGTGTTTTTAGGAATATTATTGTTGCTTATTGCTCTTATCTTGACTGTATTAGCTTCAGATTAAGATTTCTTAAAATCATTAGGGAAGCGATAAGGATGCCAAGCGGGAATGCTTGGAGGCAAAATAATTTTGGAGGCAAAAAAAAATTTGCAAAAAAATTGTAAAAAAATTGTAAAAAATATTTTGTAAAAATTTTTTGCAAAACAATTTTGCAAAATTTTGCAAAAATTTTGCAAAATAAATTTTGGAGGCATTTTTTGGAGGCAAAAAAATGGCGGTGACGCGCCGGCCTATTATTTCATTTAAGGGGCTCTAGTACTAACAGGTGCCATTACCAGGACTACGTACATAAAATTTCAGATGCTGACGCATCTAAAAGGAAGTACTGTCGGCAAGTTTGAATTTCGGTGCATGTTAGTTCATCGCAAATTGAGCACCTTTTTTTTTTTCCTTAGTTCAAAAAATGTCGAGTTTTGTTCCAAGCAAAGAGTAATTGCGGGAAATTTTATTGCGCTATTTTATTCAAACGAAATCCACAGCTGAAGCACACAGAATCCTTGTTGAGACTTACGCTGAGTACGTTCTGTTGGAAATGACATGTAGACACTGGTTCCTACACTTCAAAAATAACTATTTTAATCTTAAGGATAAAGAATGTTCTGGAGCACCGAAAACTCTTCAAGACAATGTATTGGCGGAATTACTTAATGAACACCAATATCAGACGCTAGTTGAACTTGCAAAATCATTACGTGTAGAAGACACAACAGTTACAATGATAGACATATTTAAATGCTTAAAAATCTAAAAATCTAAAGACTTTTCCCATTAGTTACGTACAATGCTATATAGAGCAAATAGGTTACAAGATTTGGAATTATAGTAGTGTCTTAGTAAGACAAAATCTATAAGATACGCTAAATTTTGCAAAAAAGAAATTAATGCATAATTATATATATAATAAAAAATAATGTTTATTTATTTTATGTTGGAAATATTCAAGATACCCTTTCGTTCAGTATTTAAAAGGCAATCCCATACACTGAAAGTAATTGTGATACTAACATCTAGAAAGTAAATTGTGGCTTTAGTAAAAATAGTTCTAGTATGTCATCCTTGTAAATCAATCCCTTTGCCAGCAAGATCTAGAAGCCTCTATTAGAATTCTAGTGCTTTTTCCTATATTATCGTGATCAAATTTAAAAACCTTTGCAAATGATTGAGAACAAAAGAGGGAGTTTTAGTAGCTTTAACTTTGTTTTATGTCCCATTTTTAGGAAATAAAGCGAGAAAAAATATCAATGTAAAGGTCTTATAGTATTTATACGATTGTTTCACTATGTATTAAAATATACACTAGAAATTTTCAATCATTTTGTCAATCCAGTTTTTTTTTCTGTTTACATGTTACGCATAACGTGGAAATCTACATTTCTGGTTTAGGGATTCAGAAAATGACTATTTCTTCGTTCGAAAGGAAGGTGGTTTTTTCTTTTCTTTTACAGTGTATTTTAGCATATACTGATATATGAATAACTTACTAAATTTTTAGCAAAAGGGAAAATTAATATTGTGTATATTGCAGAAAAACGAAATTACTGGTAGATGACTTATGCCGGACAAACATGAAAATAGTAATTTTACAAAATAAAAATATGCCTTAAAATGCATATTTACAGTGCAGAAATTCCGAAAAACACTTCAAGTATTCCACCCACATATACTTTGGAAAAAGAAAAATTAAGTGTAAAAAAAGGAAAAAAACTCGTTTAGATTAATTTTTTAAATTTCTCTTTTTAAAATTTTCTTTCTATACTGAATTAGATATAATCAATAATCAATTATAAAATTTTATTTCTGCCTACTTTAATGAAAATCCAAAAATAAAGAACATAATATTTCCAATAAACGAATAACTAAAAAACGGAAATCCCAGTTCATTTAATTTGTGCAATTACAAAAAAGTGTATAGTATGTAAAAAATGAATAATGATTGAAAAAAATGTAATTCCTGATAAAAAAAAAAAAAAAAAAAAAGTTATTAAAAGGATTTGTAACAATGAATCATGTTGAAAGATAAAATTTTAATGAATGATTTTTCAGCATATTTTCGCTGATTTATTTATTTATTTTTTTATTAACAAATTTCTCTCAACAATTGTTGTAATTGGAGAATTACCTTAAGTTTAAAATAAATTAATAATAATAAAAAAAACACTTATTTAAACTAAATGTTCTAAACTAGTTTCTTTCTTTTTTCTTTCTTTCTTTTTATTTTCCTTTCTTTAAATAAATAAATAAAATTGCATAATACAATATATTATAAGAAAACATTCTTTATATAAAAAATGAAATTATATATGTTAAATTATACCAAAAAATGAAATTGTGTATATTGTAAACATATTTATTTGTAGAGAAAAAAATCATTTAGGAATGTAAATTTAGGAATGTAAAATATCTGCCTAGGATTTGAATAGAACAGCGATTGGATGACATGTACGGGTAGAGCACTTCATGAAGTTTTAACACGTTCCCACAATTCATCGATGAGTTAAGGCCCGCCCCTCTGCCTTGTATTCGAGGCCTCCATAGCGCAAAATTTAAGCAAGATAATGCACGACGGCAAGTTGTTTGTATTGTCCGGACCTTCTTTGATACAGAATGTGTTCGACCGTTTCTCTGGCCAGCGCGTTCTCCTGATCTCGCACCAATGAAAATGACTCTTTAATCATTGAAAAGCTACTGGCCCCCCACCACTCACTAGTAACTTCGATCGATGAATTGTGGGATCGTGTTGAAGCTTCATGATGTGCTCTACCCGTACATGTCATCCAATTACTGTTCGATTCAATGCCTAGGCAGATATGTGCTGTTATTGCTCACAGAGGTCGTAGCTTTATGTACTGTTTTCTCATTACATATTACTCCAAATTTCCTTTAATTTTAATCAATTGTTCTTCCTACTATAATGTATGTGTCCAACAAATTTCATTCCGTTATTATCATTCCTTCTTGGGGTTGCATTTTTAATTTCGAGCAGTGTATATAGGCACAACTTTAAGCTATATGATACATGCATAGGAATTTAACACTGCTACTGAATGGTACAGCATTAGAACGATACGAGAAACAAGAAAAAAAAAAACGTGTTAGACTTACATATATTTAATACGAAAATAATACCGTTCATACAAGATTTATGGGTCTAAACGTGTAAAATGGGAATGTTTTCCAGAGGTGCTAAGTAATTACGTATAATCCGTAATCTTAATACCGAAAAAATTTTAATGTATTATTTTGTAATAATTATCCGCAATTTAATAGGACAAGTTTTACGTTTTCTTTATTGTGGTATGAAATTGATTTTTCGTTAGTAGGAACTTGGCACCTCTGGTATTCTATTGTTGTGAATGTCAAATTGTGACGTAAAAAATTGCGGACTGAAACTGAATAGACCATGTTTCGGCCAAAATTTTAAGCAACGTGGGGCTCCATGGTACAGAGATTGTGATTTAGATTTAAAAAAAAAAAAAAAAAAAAAAATTGTAGCTCAGTTAAGGTGAAGTATCGATCGTTTAAATTCCTGTTTTAAAATCCAATATTAAATTAACAGAAATTTGACAAATAAATGCTTAACAGTCATGCGTTATACAACGTTTTAAATCGTGTATTATCGAACAATACAAATATTTATCAAGGTTAAAGGCGAAATTCTCATGTTATATTATATTAAATCTTTTAGTCACAAAAACTTTTACAATTTTAAATATTGCGACTTGAACAACAGAGCGGTTGCGAGGAAAAAATTTCGTAGATGTTCTAGAATGCACTTAAAACAATCCTAAATACTCTGAAACATTTAGAAAAGAGTTTTATAAAATTAGCTGAACTCAATTGGTCAACACTGAGGAAAATATATATATATATATATATATATATATATACCGCCTTTCTCTAGAATGAATAAGTGGCCATTTTCTAAATCCCTTAACTAGAAATATAGATTTCTGAGCTATGCACATAAGGCACGCCAATAAACTAAATAAACGAAATTATCTAGAATTTCTAGTGTACATATTTCTAGATGGTGAAACAATATTCTGAATACTCTAAATATTCTGAATCAATTATATTGCGAGTAATTCTCATTTGATTTTCTAGAATTTGGTAATAAACCAAGATTATAGTTGCAGAAACCAGCCTCTTGTAGTCTCATTTATTTGCAGAGATTTTTAAATAACTTTACCCTCGAGAATATAGGCAAGCGCTCTAGAATTCTAATGGGGGCTTCTAGAACTTGCTTTCCAAGGGGACTAGAATTTATAAGGATGACATGGAACTGTTTTTTCTAGAGCCACAATTTAGATTCTAGATGCCAGTTACAGAATTTTTTCTTAGTCTATCATAAGTAAAACTCCAGGTAAAAAAACATCACGTATAAGTAATAGATAAACAGGTACACACATTACATGAAACTGATTTCACCTAAAAAGGTTTGAATGAATGTGTCTGAATGAAACGGAATTTCACATGTATTAGTAGTACAACAATGATATACAAAAGTGAGTACATTTTTTAAACCGAAACATCAGTTGTTACAGTAAAAACTACTGTGACTGTTCAAGTATACTAGATAGTTACATTTAGCTTAAAAGTTCCTATAAAATGCGATATCTGCAAGCATTGATGCATGCAGGTCTCTTATGGTGTTCTCATAACCTCATTTACCAAATGCTGTATTCGCTCACTTACTTCGATCAGAAACCTGTTTTGCTCAACTTGCTATTCCATTTGATCTCCGATATGTTGTAAAGTGACAAATCTAAAACTCTGCAAACCAAGAAAAATTGTTACTGCAGGAAAGTTACTTTTGTAACATCCTGGCTGTATGTACTCGAGCATTATACAGTCGAAGAATGTCTGGCTGGGAAACTTTCTATGAGTCGGAACACATGTGGCTGAAGTATAGCACATAAAAAAAATATATCCACGGACTATTAACGTAAGGTGCGTGAAATTTAGATATCACCGGATGTCATATGCAAGCAAAAGTATCTCATACAACCATATGAAGTGTGGGAGTGGTGTGCTAATATAAATTTAAGGCATGGTTGTAAGGTTGAACACGGGATCTCCACAAACTTACCCGAATATTTTCACTACCCACAATTAGCACCAACTTCTTGTTGACAATTGTTCTTTTCATTCAAATGGGAGTCAACTGAAATAAAAGCGATAAGAAAACGATGAATGGAAGTCGTTAGTAGTTTAAGTATTAATAAAAAAAAAATGAGGATTTCAGAAAAATTCTACAAAATGTTACGGGGACACACATGATCTTTTTTAAAAAAATGTTTACTGAATATAGAAAGCAGACAATTGTGTATTAGACGCTGTGCTTCTGCATCATTAGAGGCGATAGTCTCAATAGTCATTGGTCTGCTGATAGAATTATAAACATGTCTGCCACGCATGGGACCCCTCATTTATCTACTGGCGCTAAAAAGTCTTTACAATACAGTTAGACCGGACTATATTTTAAGTTACTTGCTGAGATAATCACACACCTTCTATTGTGCCGTTGAATTTTAAGCTTTCAAAATCTGATGTCTAATCATGTTGTTTTCGATGGCATCCTTAATGACAAATCATTCTTCTGCAATAAGTTAAATATTAGGAAAATTCCTCTGCATTACTTTATTATATCCTAAAGAGAAATAGTATTGAAATTTTAAAGAATTCTCTTGTACCCAATCGAATACGGTGTAAAACTTTATTATGAACTACACGGTACGTTATTTCGACTATTACCTTCAGTTCGACATCTGACAACTGTCTTGGTTTGAAAAATAATCAATTTGCTACAACTTACATCGTGATTTTGGCAATAGATGTCACCGTTCTTTCTTAAATTTAAAAGAATTTAAAGAAAATACTGTACAATGAATTGCATTATTCACGTGAAAAATATATGAGTAATAAAGATCTTTTAAATAGCATATTTTAATGCAAATTATGTATTACTCAATGTTGCGTCTTTCAAGCTATTGGACTAAACATCTCTCAAGAAACCAAAAACTAGTTATTCATATTTCTGAATTCTTAAATACACCACGAGTTGTAAAATCCATATTCAAATTTAAAACCTTTCCACCTATTAAAAATAAATAATTTTATTGCAAATGTCAAGTACATTAAATTAGGTTTTGTGTAACCTATCAAAAATCATAAGCTTTCCGAGAATGATGTGTTTGCTGTATTTTATCCATGAATATTTTCCCCTTTCTACTAACCTGATATATCGATCTTTTTCTTTTCTTTTTTTTTTAATTTTAGATTCATAATTTTAATTAAATCTATATATAATTTACGATTACACTTTATTATTACTATCTATAGAGGTTTTTTTTTTTTTTTTTTTTTTTTTTTTTTTAAAACCTTAAACACATTTTATATATATATATATATATATATATAAACTTGTTGATTTTTCATATAGCATCTGGAACTTTTAAAAACAGCAGAGATTGTCAACTCATACTAGCACATAGAAAGTATAATTCTAATAAATTCTTTAGCGAATTATATATAATATATATATATATGTACAATAAATGCTGCAATCGAGCGTTAGCTTAAATAAACGATTTAAAATATGTATGTTTTAACAGTATTCCTTATAATACATACATACTCTAAATCGAGATATGTGAGTAATGTACCTATAATTAGATTAAAATTAATATAATATAATATATATATATATATATATATATATATATATATATATATACAAGGTGGTTCCGAGGACATGGGACAAACTTGGATGGGAGGTAGAAATCATCTGAAGGATTCAGAACTGTACAGGAACCCATGTCCCCAAACATAATTTTAACTCTTTAAGAATTGAATGTTTTGGGCTGCTATGTACTACTAAATCTGCCTACTGTGTGCATTTCAAAATCTTGCTTGCTTTATTATTTCGCAAAATCATACACAATGTTGGTATTGTTTCAATCACTGCGATAAAATATATCGATAAAAACTGAATTTATTTATTTATGTGAACATTAGCATGTAAAAAAAAAAAAAAAAAAAAATTCAACATTGGAGAGCCACACCCATATCCACATATAATCCCCCGGGTCTTAAAGTGTTAAAATGGCAATTGGGGGCATGTCTTACTGTACAATTCTGAATCCTTGTGTTCTTCTCTAGTTCCCCTCCAAGTTTGTCCCATGACCTCGGAATTACCCTGTATATACATATAAAATAGACTTTTTTGTCTTTCTAAATTCTTTTTTATATAATGCCATGATCGTTAAACATTTGCTATCGTTCTTTCTATCAAGTTAAATATAAAGAAGCAATTACGCTTTATTAATATTAAACCACTGTTTTCTCTATCAATTTTACGTTTTTTTTTTTTTTTTTTTATTATTATTATTATTTATTCTAATTTTAAACATCCTTTATAAAAAAATTATAGTTTATACTAATTTTGAACGAGAATATCTAGTATCTTAAATTCGAATTTTAAATTTATCCAGTGACAATGTTAATAACTTCTTTTGTAGTGGAAACGTATGAAATACATAAATGTATAAAATAGATTTTCTCTGAACTGGATGCTTTTTCGAAGATTGAAAGAGTTGTTTGTTACGGAGGGTTTCATAGCGAAAATGACAGAACTATCCATCTCTCATTGTAATCAAATATATCTAACAGCTATTGACTTCAAATAACGTCATAAATGCGAAACATAACTGTTAAACTAAGGAATAAATATGAATAGGAATAATACCAGCATCTTCCGGTGGCCATATATATATATATATATATATTTATCGCGTAAAGGTATGATGTGTTAAAGGTAAATTGTATAGAGTAAACAATATATAATAATATGATAAAAAATTTTCATGTTAATAAAATATGTGATAAAGGTTTCGGAATTCATAGCATAGTCTACATTTAATAAAAGTCATTAAAAATACCAATGTACTGCATATTTATGAAAAGTCTTAATTTGAAATCAAACAAGAAAATGACAAGTATTTTTTATTTCGGAAACCAAACATTTCATCGTTTACTTCTTCAAGTTCAAGATGTTCATCTTTGAATTATTTTTAAAGTAAGTAACTCTGGGTTTAAAAAAGTAAAATTGTTTTACTGGAAAAAACGTAAAGCAAATCGTATCTATAAACAAATTGGAAATCACATTATATAAATTATTGAAAACTGCTGCTCATTTTTATTTACATTATGCATACCGATACTAAATACTTTCAAAACAAGTTACGTTCAAGATTCAGATAAATTTAACTTCGGGGTACCGAGTGATTCAAATTAGATGTTACAGCGATTATTTCTCAAACATAGAAGCATACTTAATAAGAGATACATAATAAGTCGTAGAAACATACTTATGATTACAAAATTGGTGCACAGCAAGACTAGATTTCAGATATAACATTTTTTGTATAAGTCCCTGTATACGTATTATAATGCGAAATTTAATTTTTATATAATCCCTTATTTTACATGACTTATATTTCGAAAAATATTCTCCTAACTCTAGTAAGTGAAAATTTTGCTGAGTTATCTCAATTTGAAAATGCTCAGTTATGCCACTTTACCTGCAATTTTGGCATCGACACCAAAGTCGTTAGTTTAGGGGTTATTTATGAGAGGATAAAAATTAAATAAAAATCTATCTGTTTTAAAATGGAAATTAAAATCATTCAAACGCACGAAATCAACAGTTTTAAGTACTTAATACAAATTAATGTTATTATATTATTGTTAAAAATATTAAGATTTAAATTTCTTAGGGGTCACCTGTAAATTGAAACATTTTAAGAGAGGAAGATACTTTAAAAGATATTAAAAGATAGATGAAAGAATAGTTTATATTGAAATTTAGTTTGGAATATCACTCTGCAGTCATTTTTTTTTTTTTTTTTTTTTTTTTTTGCTCATAAAGGGCTCATTAGACCAAGACTTACGATTTTAGATTCCAAACCACTATGGCCAATTTTGCCTGACAGGGGATTAACCAAGCTTCTGTGAACTGAAACCTACAGTGCTGACCAGTCCGCCACCAGATGAGCTAGATGAAGGAGCGTGTGTTATTATGATGTGAAATTTATCTAAAGCAGAATGATATATATATATATATATATATATATATATATATATATATATATAAGAGATTTCTAATATCTAATATATAGAATATTATGTATAATTTTAAGAATTTCCAACAAAGTTGAAGGTTTGTGACTTCAGTTGTGTGTTCATCTACCTTTCTTATTAAGATTTCCATATATAATTCTAGAACACCGTGACATTGATATGTGTTATTCAATTTATTGAAGCATGTTCTGCTGAAAATGGTATACTTATCACTATTGTTTCTGTACTCACAAAATAATTGTAATACTTGTTCTATTAGATGACGTTCTATCAGATGTTCTATTGGACGTTCTTCTTCAAAATCTGGTTTAATATAGTTATAGACACAAAAGAACGAAATTAACATACATTATCTAGATGCACATGTCTGCTGCAGAATAAATCATCGTTAGTATTATTGATTGTTTTACAGGGCCTCAAAAGATATTCAAATAGTTTATGAAATGTAAATGTAGAGCGTTTTCAGTTCAGTTATGAGAGGTTTTTTTTTTTTTTTTTTAATTTTGCATAGTATATCGGGCATGTTCTACGGTTAGGTAGTATATAAAGCAATACAAAAATATAATAAAATGTGAAATAATAATAATATTGTGAATAAGAATTTCCGATTGATTAAGCACTCATTTTTTATATTATCTTCTATCGAACAAAATATTTTCGACATATAAATAGTTTTTATTACTATGTAATATTTATTTCAAATGTATTAACATTGTAGCGGCATGTAGGAGGAAAAAATTGAGTAATAATTCAAGGTCAGATTTAATGGATTTTTTAAAGAACGTTTAAAAAACTCTTTTTTTTTTTTTTAACTTTTTAAACGATTTTTGTATTTGTTAGAAAGTGTTAAAAAATACCATTTACTCGTCGTTCAATATTTTCAGGGATAATGCTCTCAAAGTTGGAAAACGAGAGGTGCCAAGTTCGATCCCAGGTCGATCTTGTCTTCTGCTCGGAGTTTTCCGATTTTTATTTTCGAAAATTGTGTAAATACGTAAAAATACGTCTTAGAAAGGCTCCCAATTGAGGGTACTTCAGGCACGCCTAGGACCCAGTGAATTGGTCTTAACACACACAATCCCAAAAACACATCAATCATAATGCTCATTACAATTCAGGGTGAGCATTGTTATTACATTTATTATACATTATTAAAGACGCTTTTCAAGTTCAATTCTAGCCAAAAGAAATCTTAGTTATGATAGAAATGGAAATGATAGCTATCATACATAGCAAAAATAAAAAAGCTTATTTGAAGTGCAATGTTATTATTACAATTTCTCACTTTTTAAATAATCCCTTAAGATTTGGCGAAAAATGCTAGAACTTTTAATTACGATAACTTATGGCAATTTTCATTTAGTGTGACATGGGGTTTCTTTTTTTTTCCTGCCTTGACTGAGGGCAATAGTTTTCTAAATTTAACTGATAGGAAAAAAAAGGGTCTGTATAAAAAAAAAAAAAAAAAAGTAATTTAATATGTATGCATACCCTTGTACAAAAAATACTATATCTGAAATCTAATTTTGATTTACATCAACTTTGTAACTGAAATTATGTTTCTATGACTTTAAGTTTAAGAGATAATCGCTGTAACATCTATTTTGAATCCCCCAGTATTTCAGATTAATATTAATTTGTAGCAAGAATAAATTTCATTAATTGGTGTTAAAATAAGTCTCTAAGATCAGGGAATATATTATCTGAATTACAAAGTTTTGATCAATTTCTTTCGCAAAATTCTTATTTGGTAAATGATTGTTAGTCAAAAATAGAATTCCGTATTTATAAAATGCAATTTCAGTTAATCCTGGATTTGGAGGTATACATAAAAACCTATGAAAACCATAATCATAGTAAGAAACACGTTCTAAAATGAAAAGCATGGAAAGTGAAACACACTCGAATTTCTGGTTTAAAACTTTTCGTTAAGAAAGTATGTTACATTAAGGAAAGTGCACTAATCCCTAAGGTATATGAAGCGTTTCCCATACTTACGAAAATATCAAAATATCAGATTTATAAAAGAAGACATTGCGATATTCTCTAGCAAATTTTGCACTTCTGCCCATAATTTTAGTAATATTCTGTATGCTTTAGACCTAACATAGGAAATAAAATTTTAGTCCGGTGATACAATCGTTAAATTTTTTTATGTGATTTCACTTCTTACATTCCAACTATTTAGGTATATTAGATCATTTTGAAGCGTTTATGTTACGTGTAGCATATTAGATGGATAAATATAGAATATGCTTAATAAATTAATTTTTAGACATGTGATAGAACCTATTTAAATTTACACAAGAATGTGTGTAATAAATATATTGTTAACTAGTATGTTGTGGCCACCACGAGACTTTCTTCTATATTTTCCTATACAAATTCACTCAGTAACAATATATATATATATATATATATATATATAAAACATTTTTTTTTTCGTTAAAAGTAAAAAAAAATCGATAACTTTGTTTTAAATTACCACATATTTATAGTTCAACCATTCGTTTTAAAGGTATTGACGAGACCTTTCGAAAGATACCCATCTTGAAAATTTACCCCACCCCAGAGGGTACTTCCCCCCAGGGGGGGAAGCGATGCCCCCACATGCACATTTTTTTTTCCTAATTAACTACTACTATTAGCAATAATTCATATTAATTTTACAATCACAGGTTAAGAATAACTCTCATTATGTACATTTATACGAAATTTTGTCCTATACTACCATGTTAAAAATTTAGAAGAAATACGATCACAGCGCTTCCTGTTGTGCGATTTATCCCCAAATCTAATCAGCACCAGTTTATGTCAGGAGCCAACTAAATACCAAGTTTTGATAATTTCGTTAAAAAAAAAAATAATAAAAAATAAAATAAAATAAATAATAAAATAAAATAAATAAATAAAATAATATTTTTTTTTTTTTTTTTTGTAAAAAAGATACCCATCTTGAAAATTTTTGCCCTATATCACCATGTTAAAAATTTAGAAAAAGCGGGATGGCAATGCAACCTGTAAAACGATTTTTACCAAAAGTTGATAGGCTCTAATTTATGTCAAGGTGCAACTACATACCAATTTGTATGAAATTCTGTCCAGTAGTTCCTGAGGTACAGTTGCCACAAAATTTTGTCACACACACACACAGAGACAGACAGACAGACAGACAGACAGACATTTCTAAAAACGGTCAAATCGTGTTCTACAGCTCTCAAAACGTGTAAATCCATCAAAAACCCGAAATCGAAAATTTTTACGAATCCAATACTTTCTTCTATTGAAGATAGAAGAAAGTAAAAATGTATTATTCTTGTTAAAATTATATAAAAGCTTGAAAATGAAACATATTTAAATTTCACAATCTTTTTTTTTCTTTTTCGATAAACATATTGAAGAAAAAATGATATGTTAAGAGTTTATGTGGCAAACTGGAAGAAATAATTAACCTTCATTTGTCTGGTGAAGGTCTTCCGAGGAGCATTTTTTTTCTATTCTAAACAAACACAGAAATATTATATGAATTACATTACAATCGTAATATAAAAAAAAAATAATAATTTTCATAAAAGAAAAAAAAATAATCCCTTAAAAATATGTTCAATACAATTCAAATTTACAATAATTCTAATAGTTTATATACAATTTACTAGTGATACACCATATTGTAATTTTCATATATTTTAACAATTTGTATGAAAATCTTTATCTTTTGAAAGAAGCGAAATATTTTAATCTACTAGTAAATAATCCAATATTGTGGCGATATAGTTGCTGATAAATTCCATTCAAGAAAAAAAATACAGAAAAAGACAATCAAAGTAGTAGTTGTTCGAAGATTCGTTGGCAATAGCGCCTCATTTATTTTATCCACAATAGTTTGCAGCCATAGAGATGACCCAAATATATTATAAATCACTATACACAAAGAAGTTTTCACATTCAGTTCTAAATTGGTCTCTTGTGTAAAACCAAGACTTGAAATATCGAACTTGGGATCATTTCATTTCTTCCTTTGTTAATAATCTTTCAAAATTTTCTAAAACATGCATTATTATTTTTTTTATAAATATTTTACTCATATCAAGAATTATAAACGTTTATATATTTTTTTCTTTTTGTGAATTCTTTTTTCTTTCAAGAATTACTTTACTCTTTGAATCAATAAAGAAACCCTTTCACTTCCGAACCTCTAAACTTTTATAGAAATAAGGGATGAAAAATGTTGAAATAAAAGTCATTAATACTAGATTTACAGACGCATGCTTTATATTTCCTTTATATGGATTTTTATAGAATTCTTTTCAAGATCAAGTGTTATTTTATTTTATTTTATTTTATTTATTTATTTATTTACTGTAATTACTAGGGGGCTCTGGGTCCTGCTCGCTCCTCTCACCAACTCCCGATGTAGGCCACACCCCAACTTGCTTCACTTATTAAACACTGCGGCACTCTGCTCGCCTATTCGCTGCTTTGCTTTTCTCTGAATAGGAATAATATTAGTGCATAACAGAAAACAAAAGCAGAAAAGTGTTATAGACATCCCCATATTCAACGTCAAGTGGAAATACACAATATTTAATACCATTAAAAAAAAAAAAAAAAAAAAAAAAAAAAAAGGCTAAAAATCCGATTTTTTTTTTTTAAGAATAGAAAGAAATCCGTAATATCCAGATCATTATGAGTTACAGTTTTAGTATATGACCCCCTTGGCTACTTTTAAATTTTTGTCACTATTTGGCGATGAATTTCTTGGTATAATTGCTTGCTAAAAAAAAAGAAAAACAATCTAGTTCTTATTTTTTTCTAATGCCTATACTTTTTACTATTGAATTTTTAAGTTTATTTAGGACAGTATATGACCCCAGTATATGATATTTAATTTTCTTATTTTTTTTATTTTTTTATTTTTTCTCTATATATTTTTAACGTACAACTAGATAATAATGTTACACATTCGAAAATATTTCAAAAGAAATAAAGTGTATAATTAATATTATTATTTTAACATGGAAAAATCTCCTACTGCTTCAGTTTTTAATTCCCTCCTATCTACTTCTTAAAAAGAACAAAGGATAAAACTTACTTGTTTTATATATATATCTTTATATATATATTTCTTTTGTGCGTGTGTATGTCACTGAACTCCTCCTAAACGGCTGGACTGAGTTTAATGAAATTTTTTGTGTGTCTTCAGGTGGATTCGAGAATGGTTTAGATTTACAAATGAAAGTTGTAACTTAATTAGTTCTTTCTTAATTAATTTTTAACCAACTCTTTCAACAACTTTTCCACCTAGATGGCGTGAGTTGTCGTAAACACGATGTCAGAATTTATTTAATGTTGAAATGAAAAATGAATTTTTTACCGTATCTTACGAAGTGTTTAAAATATTTTTTCAAAATTAATATTTTTAGAATGTAACCGTATCTTACGAAGTGTTTAAAATATTTTTTCAAAGTTAATATTTTAGAATCGTAAACACGTCAGAATTTATTTAATGTTGAAATGAAAAATGAATTTTAACCGCAAGTGTTTAAAATATTTTTTCAACGTTAATATTGTTGAAATGTTAAAATTAGTTAAAATGGTATATTATTTTAAAAAATTCGTCAATATCCGACGGAGTTATTTTATGTTAAAATGAAAAATGAATTTTTAGGCCATTATTATTTGTGCAGATGGAAAATGTACTAAAAGTTTTCCGAGAAATTTCACGATCACAAATGTTGACGGATATCTAATATATCGTCGAAGAAATCCCGATAATGGCGGACAATCTTATCATCTATGGTGGTCATCTATGTCAACAACATAGATATTGACATTGATAACCGTTGGGTGGTCCCATATTCGCCTCTGCTGAGCAAAATATTCAATGCTCATATTAATGTTCAGTTCTGCAGTTCAGTGAAGAGCATCAAATACATTTGCAAGTATGTGAATAAAGGCAGTGATATGGCTGTATTTCGAGTTGAAAATACCAATGTGAATGCTCCTCCGGTGAATAACAACGATGAAATAACACTTTACCAAATTGGCCGGTACGTCAGCTCCAATGAAGCTGTTTGGCGTATCTTTGGTTTCCCAATTCATGAACGGGATCCAGCAGTTCTTCATTTAGCCGTCCATCTTGAAAATGGCCAGCGCGTATATTTCACGAGCGAGACAGCGATTGGTCGTGCTATAAATCCACCAAAAACTACACTCACCGAATTTTTTGAATTGTGTAATCGTGCGGATGCTTTTGGTGCTTTTGCACGGACATTACTCTATTCAGAAGTACCACGCTATTTCACATGGGCTCCAACAAAAAAATGGATGCCCCGCAAGCAAGGCACGCCGATTGATACATGTCCCGGTTTATTCAAATCAAACACCTTGGGACGAGTATTTACGGTCAATCCAAGGCAGACTGAGTGCTTTTATCTTCGACTGTTATTGGTTAATGTCATCGGGCCTTTGTCTTTTTAAGATTTACGTAAAGTGAATGGAGAACAGTATCCAACGTATAAAGATGCATGCCTTGCACTCGGCTTGCTGGAAGACGACAACCAGTGGGAGTGTATGCTTGCTGAAGTAGGAATGGACTGTACAGCAAAACAAATTCGTCTACTATTCGCTATAGTGTTGACTACATGTTTCTCGGCCCGAACAGAGACATTATGGGATAATCACAAAGATTCAATGACTGATGATATATTGCATCAACATCGTTCACGGTGCAACGATCTAACGATAGTATTCAGTGACGCTATGTACAATGAAGCATTGATTGCTATTGAAGATCTTTGCATTATCATTGCCAACTTACCACTCAGTCATTTCGGTATGCATTCAACAAATCGAAATGCATCTGATTTAATAAGCACTGAATTGAATCGTGAACTACAATACAATACTGTAGAAATGGCAGCGATTGTTGCTCGCAATGTCCCACTAATGAATGAAGAAAAAAGAACCATTTACGACCGCATCATGCTCGCAGTTTTGGCAGGACAAGGTGATTCTTTTTTTATTTGGGTGCACCAGGTGGAACTGGCAAAACATTCCTTATTTCGCTAATTCTCGCCGAAATACGATCAAATAATGGCATCGCATTGGCTGTTGCATCATCTGGCATTGTGGCAACTTTATTGGATGGAGGCAGAACAGCTCATTCATTATTTAAACTGTCACTAAATATTCAAAATAACCCAGACGCAGTGTGCAACATAAAAAAACAATCGTCCATGGCCACAGTGCTGAAATAGTGTAAAATTCTTATCTGGGATGAATGCACTATGGAACACAAACATTCGATTGAGGCGTCGAACAGGACATTGAAAGATATAAAAAACAACGACAAACTATTTGGCGGCGCTCTGTTACTCTTTTCAGGTGATTTCAGACAAGCACTTCCCGTTATTCCGCGTTCAACATACGCTAATGAGATCAACGCGTGCTTAAAATCATCGTCATTGTGGCTTAATATTGAAAAAGTACAACTGAAAGTAAATTTGTTCGTTCAAAAGCTTCAAGATCCATCCGCTGAAACATTCTCAAAACAATTGTTAGATATCGGCGACGGAAAAGTTACTACAGATGAAACTGGATGCATAAAATTACCGACCGATTTCTGCACAATCATTGATTCTCAAGATGCTCTTATTGACCAGATATTTCCCGATGTACACAGACGATACACAAATCATGAGTGGCTGGCAGAAAGAGCAATTTTAGCAGCAAAAAATGTGGACGTCAACGAATTGAATCTCAAGATACAACATTTGTTACCAGGAGACTTGGTGTCATACAAATCTAATGATACAGTTTGCGATGCCACCGAAGCTGTAAATTATCCAACAAAGGTTTTAAACTCATTGGATTTACCAGGCATGCCACCGCATATTTTACAACTGAAGGTTGGATCTCCGGTTATTTTGCTTCGTAATTTGAACCCACCACGGTTGTGCAACGGCATGCGATTAGTCATAAAAAAATTAATGAAAAATGTTATCAAGCCATCATTTTAAATGACAAATTCCAAGGTGAAAATATATTACTACTGCGAATCCCTATTATACCCACAGATGTGCCAATTCAATTTAAACGCCCTCAATTTCCAATTAGATTGGCATTTGCAATGACTATCAATAAGTCTCAGGGCCAAACGATGTCTGTCTGTGGCTTAGATTTGAGCATATCATGTTTTTCACACGGACAATTATACGTGGCTCTCGAGTGGGCAAACCATCCAGTTTGTTTGTATTGGCGAAAGATGGGATAACAAAAAATATTGTACACTCTGTTGCATTAAGGAATTGATATTGTTTTTTAGTAATATTGTTATAAGTAGCGATATGTATATAATTTTAAAGAATCAATTTTAATAAATTAAAAAAATAAATGATTGCTGTTTTGTTATTTTTATTTTCTTTCACCGTTCACAGCGCTCCATACATATTCCACTTATATACCACATCCTTACACTTTCACAATAAGTTAGTTATTTTTTTCTAGCAAAATATTCTCTAGAAATAATTTATATGACAAAACAACGTTTGTCGGGTCAGCTAGTATATATATAAGTTTTAGGAGAGGAATTTTTTTTTTCTTGCCAAAATTAATATTATGAAATGTATCATAAAAACGTCTAGTTCTGTAATGTTAAAAAATTATCAATTTGCTAAATTAGAAGATGCTGTCGTGTATAAATGGTTTTGAATTTGAATCTATTTTTTTTTTTTTTTTTTAATGCTAAAATATGTCCAAAGCATTTTAAAATATGCATTTAAGTAAAAAAGATATGCAATAAATTATACAGACACGACATTATTTCATTATAAATAAAAAACAGAAAAAAAATGTAAACAACATAAGAAATTGCCAGAAAGGAAATGAATTTCCTAAAAGAAGAAAATGAAGATATCTGCAAACGACAAATTACAATCCTAAATTCAGTTTTTTTTTCGTTGAAAATGACTAAGATAACGCTTTTTATTATTTAAATTTCTTTGTTACCAATAGCAACATTGACACTTAGGGTTTTTTCTATTTTTCTTTTCTTTCTTTTTCTCTTTCTTTTTTCTTTTTCTTTCTTTTTTTTTTTTACACCATTGACCACATTTTCATTTTACTGTGGACAATGACCCCATAATACTGAAAGAACAACGATTTGAGAAGCTTTTTGCAAGATGGCAAATAGCATACTTTTATTAATCCAACGTTTTTAATTAATAACATCGTGAATTAAGATGATTGGACTTTCTAACTAAAGTGTCTTTTTTGAGCATTTGCAACACATTGATACCTCTTATGAGGAGGCCACTGCCCACCACGAGGAGATGCGGTCGCAGACGAAGTAAATTTCACATAAGAGTTAATGGAACCTAGTCTTATATATTGAATAATGTCTTTTCAGAGTTTTTAAAGTTGGACTAAAACAATGCAGTGGGAATTTGCGTTGATCTGGGATTCATCATTAGTTTTGAAAAATATATTGTTTGTAGGGACAAGCAAGACGCTGTCTTGCTTTTGCCTCCAAGGCAGTAGCACGTGTTTTTTTTTGCACCTGATGAAGAAAGGCTACGTCCTTTCGAAACCGGTTGTGCTGGCTTAAATTTTATGGTGTGTGAAGAAGTCTTTTAGTAAAAACTATTTATTATATTTGTTAATTCTATAGATAATTTTAAATAATGGAAATATGCAATTGTTCTTTAAATGCTATGGATAAAAATATATTTTATATGCCTCTAAAATAAAAATAAAATAAAAATAAAAATAAAATAAAATAAATATTCGTTTCCTTGCTTTTACATATTTATGTTCCATATAATCCGAAATACATTAAAACTAAAATGCATTACAATGTAAATTACTTTTATAAATCCTTAAATAATATGCATCATTGTTAATATATACATATATTATATATATATATATATATATATATATCCATGGAAAATTGAAACACTCAATAAAATATATCAACAGCCTACATTTTTTTTTCTTTTTTTATTCGGGACATAAAACTTTAAAACGAAATTTTCCATTCTTTATTTTCAAATTTATTCCGCAGAACAATTTTTCCATCAAATCTGTTTCTTTAACACGATTTCAAGTTAATTAAAAAGTGCTGAGCGAAAGAAGTAGTCTAATTTAAAAACGCTGAGAAAGGAAAATACGCTGAAACATCATCAATTAGAACTTTTTGTTTTTTATTCTTTTCATTGTTAGGAATTCTTCTTTTTCATTTTTTCACATCGACCTTAAAAATTTTTTATTGAGCTTTTATCAAATTTTACATGTATTTTAAAATTGCTTTTTAAAAATTACTTTTAATGAAATGAACATGCTTCTTTTTTTTTTTTTTTTTTTTTGTTTAATTAATGAATGGTTTACAAAACATTTCCTTTTTACCTCTATTTTCCGTTATTTAACCATAGAATAAAAAGAAAGTCAGCAATTAATTTTGTTGATTTATGTAGAGGAAACTTTTTCTTTTGTTTAAAGAAGTACATAAGTATTTTTAAATATTTCCAAAGTATAAATGAAGGGTAAAAAAATATATCTATATTTTTCTTGATCAAAATTTGAAAAGTTTAATTGTTAACAATTTGATATATATATATACTTATATACTTATACTTTACTAATATATATATACTTATACTTTAATAATACTTATATATTTATTCTTGTATTTATTAACTAGCTGTTGTGCCCGTTCTTTGCACTGGAATTTAGTTATTATTCTCAGTATATTATTAAATAACATATTTATCTTAGTTGAAACTTACTATGCTGATTAAAATAGAGAATAGGTTATTATAGTTAATGTGTAGAATTTGTAAGTTTCCATTCACATATATAAGTATATATGTTGTCGCTAAAGTGCAGAAATCAGTTAATCTGCAGATTAGCTAGGTAATCTGCGCATTAAATAGGGTGAACCGTTAAAGTGAGGAAAATTGTTTCATTTCTCAAATTACCTATGCAATCTGCGAATTATCTAGATAATCTGAACATTACCAACTAGACACTCGTTAATCTGCACATTACCTACTTAGGCACTAGTTAAAGTGAAAATACGATCTTTGGTGGAACAACAGCAACGTTTGCAGTCACGAGGTTTTTGTATTTTCAAACATAGGTTTAGTCCAATTATAAGAATGGGTACATACTTAGTTCCATAATATATAATTAATTAAGATCTTTCATTTAAAGTTAACTAATTTCTTTTTCCCACGTAAGTTGGGGTTTTTGCTTATATTTGGGTATTCACACGTGCAAATTTACCACATATCATATTTTGGTCTACTGATTCTAAATCCGTAATAAAACCTTTCCCACATAGGTTGGGATCATTGTAAAAATTATTGAATTTACATAGGTTAGGGCAAATTTCCTTTTTTAGGTTTTTTTACATTCTTCATAACAATATTAACTTTTCTATATATGTTTAAATTAATGTTTGGGAGGTGAAAAACTGATTGCTTTTCTCCTCACCTTCAGAAAAATTGCGTTCGCTGTTAAATCTTACATGGAAACATTCAAAAGGTGTCGTATTCAAAAAATATTGAAAAATATATATGTGATTCTACTCTTCCTAAGACACCAGAAAGTGAAAAAATTATTGGCTGAAATGAATTACAGCGACCACAAAAAATTATCAAAATTAACCATATTTGGCGATTTCACATTGTTAGGCGATTAATTTTGAGTACTTGGCGGATAAACAAAACACGGTTCTGTTCGTACACGACAATCTCGGTGCTAGCCAACTTATCGCCTAACAGCGCTAAATCGCCAAATATGCTTAATTTTGATAACTTTCTGTGGTCGCTGTAATTAACTTCACCCGATAATTTTTTCACTTCCTGGTGTTTTATGAAGAATAGAATCACAAATATTTTTTTCAATCTTTTTTGAAGACGACAACTTTTGAATGTTTCCTTGTTAGTCGACAGGTTTAAAAATATGGGAAATATTGAGTTTACAAGGAAATGATCGAATGGTTTTAATAAAAACTTAGGTTTTGATTTTTGAGAAAACAAACACGACTTAACCTAACCTTTAAGAATCATTCTTAATCTTCACTCAGTTCACTCCAAAATATGACAGTAACCTTGTTTTCTTTGATACGGATCTAACGATTGAGAAGAAAAATTAGGTTTAGAGTTTTTAAGATTACATACTCGTTCGATATTTATTTATCATCAGTAAAACTAGCGTTCATTGTTAACTCTTAGTTCGCTGGTTGCAAAATTTGTTTTACACGGAAATAGGTCTAACGACGAAAAATCTTAGGGTTAATACATTTTTGAGAACAAAACTCTATCTGACTTCTCCCTACCTTAAAAAAAAACAAAATAATAATAATAGACACTGTTAAACTGCACACTGATAATTGCAAAATATAACAGAACGTTGATTTTCTGAGAATATTTTCTAACGAATTTGCTAAAGACTTATATTTAGGGTGTTTCTGAGATTAAACCTTCAATTTCAGGAAATTCAACCTTCAAAGTGAATTCTCACTATGCCCGTTGCAAAAAAAAAAAAAAAAAAAAAAAAAAAAAAAGCAGAAACTTTGTTTTCTGAGAAATTATTTTAACGAGTGTTATAAAATCTTAGGATTAAGTGTTTTTTGGGATGACAACTCATCTTCACAAACATTATCTTTCAAAGTTAATCACCCCTTTTCCCGTGAAAACTATAACAGAAACTTAGTTTTCCCGTAACTGAATATAAAAAACTTTTGATAAAAATTTAGAATTAAGTTATACATATATATATATATATATATAAATGAAAAACTCATCTAATTTAAATTTACCATCACACAAATTAGTTGCCACTTTTTACCCACATGCGGCCTGAGGTAAAAAATGGTGAAAACTTAGTTTTCTTCGAAACTACTTGAATAGTGTTGATAAATATTTAGAAATAGGTGTTTTGGAGTTTACAATTTGATTTCAACTCATCACATCTTCAGAAATATTAGAATTCTCCGGCATCTAGAGCTTCGCCAAGGAAAGAAAAAATAGCAAAAGTTTGTTGTCTTTGAAACTAGTTGAGTAAGTGTGATAAAAAAATAAGGTTAGCGTGTTTCTGAAATGACAGTTCGATCTGAAATACCCTCATTATTAATCAGCTTTCCCTGGCAACCTGCTTTCCACTTGTTAAAAACAAAAAAAAAATCTGACATAAACTTTGTTTTCTTGAAAATTTCTTGAACGATTTTGAAAAAAAAAAAAAAATGTGTGTGTGGGGGGGGGAGGGGGGGGGTTAGAGGTTTTTTTAATATAATGGCCGATATGTCTTCTCTTTTACTTTAGAAAAACCATTGCTCAAAAATTCAAAAGCATCATATCAGGTACCGTACATTCTTCATTGATAAAAAATTTCACACGATTTCGAGAGATATAGTAGCTGTTTCAAACCAAAACTATAGTGTAGTCCAATATTGCAATAAGATAGAAAAGAAATTGAAAGAAATATAGAAATTGAATAAATAAAAAAAAGTGAAAATTTTAGGTAAAATTATTACGCACATATCACATGCATGGGATAAAGACACTTAACAGTATGTTATGAGATAGGAAATAATTATGATGTTGAGCAGAACATAGAAAAAACTTATAAGGAGTTTAAAAAAAATCTTTCCAATAAGCAATTTTTTTCTTTTTTTTTATCATTAAACAAAATGAATAAAAGTTTTTTTTTTCTTTATCGAGAAGAAACATTTGATGATGCTTTTATCCATCAAATATATACATATACATAAATCTCTCTCTCTCTCTCTCTCACTATATATATTTATATACATATATATTATTACTTTAATTCTGAATATTGCTATTCCTGATTCATTATGGCGTGAGTATCGTGTATGTTTTTATATTCCCTTTAAATATTTCTTGTTATAACGATTCTGGCTCGTATGGATAACTTTGGCATTTAATATTATATTATGCTTCTCTTGCATAACATAATATTAAATTCTCTTGCCCTTCTATATGTATATACAGACAGATAAATAGATAAACAAATATATTTATTTACTTACTACCAGTGGTAAAGTGAGAACTCAGCATTGCTTCTTTCTCCAGTAGATTCCTTTAGGTTTTCCTAAGACATCAAAAGAATTGTATTCTACCATCTATAAAGCAGAATCTATCAGAATCAGGTAAACGTATGAAAAACTAAAGGAATCTTCGCCTTGTTAAGTAAAACTCAGCCTTTTTAAAAAAGCAATTTTTAAATTTTTAAATTTTAAATGCGTTTTTTTAATGTGTTATATAAAACATATTGTATTTAGGTACACAAATAAATATATTTATTGTCAAATAACTAATAAAATAAATCCCAACAGATTTTTGATAAACATTCAACATACTACAAACATAATTTTACAATACTAACTTTTGTGGCCTTTTTCAATTAACTTTAATATTAGGCTATATAATATTTCAATCAAAAATCTTTGAAAATTCGACTTAAATATTCTTGATAATGTGTTTCATTCAATGCATTAATAAAAAAGAAAACAATTTGCAAAAGGAAAAATATATTATTTATATATTCAATTTGTATCCTTTAAATAAAATCCGATGAATTTAAAAATCACTGAGGGAAAAAGTTATGAAAGCATTATATTTGAATAAAAATTTCAAAGAAATTTACCTGAAATCAACGAAATGAAATCTTCATACATAAAGTTTAAAAATTGAAATGGAATATATAGAAGAAACAATTTATAGAAATAAAAGACTTGTCACTTAATATAGGCCTTAAAGGAAATTTTTAAACTGAAATCAATAGAGCAAATATATTTTTTTCCCTAATAATCCTAAATAAAGTGAATAAAATACGTTTAACAGTCAATTTATAATAAATTGTATTCGGTTTTTAATATATAGTTTTAAGAAATATCATTAGTATCTCTTGAATTCAATTAATATAATTTTTTAGCATGAAATGCAAATACATTTAACATCTCTAATATTTTCATTGAATTGATTTTTACTAATAACAAAGCAAAATTATAAACTGCAGTTTAGATATGTTATATATTTCTCTTTTTAATTGTCAAATTCACAATTAAGAAATATTTTTGTCTTTCATCATAAATTAGCAGTCAGTAATTTGGAAATTGAAAAATACGCTTTCTTCTTTTTCATTAAAAATATGTTTAGATACTATAAAATACATATGAAATATTTATATATTACAATTTTTGCATTACCTTCCTTTTAAAAATGTCCTTTCCTACGACTATCTTTGTTGATTTTTGTTAAGAAGTGAAGATTTTAAACGGTATATGAATAAGAATTTTGCAAAATAAAACATTAAAAGAATATATTCATTTAAAAGATTATTTTTCGAAAAGAACTATTTAAACTTTAGTATTCCTTTAAAACTACTTGATTCAAAAATAATTGTTAAAGTGTAAGAAAAAGATGCATTCATTTTTAAGAGAAATATACTTTTTAAACCTAATAGAAGGCATCAATAGAAACCATAATCGTATGTGTGACTATACAAACATCGTTTCTTTATTAAAACTATAAAATATACATTGAAAATGAAACGGGATAAAACAATTTTATAATATTTTGGCTTTGGGGGTATTTTTACGTGCTAAAAATATAGTGAAAAATTAAGTCTTAAAATGGAATAATACGCAGTATTCTAGAAGTAATTTTTACTAGTAATAAATTATTTAAAAAAATTGAAATAAAGAAGTTCAATTTATATTTTTGGAATGCAGTGTTATTTCTTTTTTATTCGCTATAAGATTAGAGAGCTTCTTAAGAACACCTGTAAGACCTTAGCACGCCTCCACCGGCATTAGTATAACTTAGGAGATAGCTAAGAATAGGATAAATAGCAAACAAAATGATATCTATCCTCCCGTCAAAACACACTCTATGTCAACAATGCTGTACATTTAGAGCTAGTTTTGTTGGATTACACTTTGACGCGTGTCACGCAGTTACAGGACGACGCAGTTGAAGGACGCTAGAAACACAATATACCATTAATTTATTAACGCATTCCTTCCCAACGCAACATCGGATTGCTGAAGAAAATAAAGAGTAGAGCGTGGAGAAAGAGAAGCTGAAAGGGAGAAGATATTGCAGTACTGATAGTGAGAACAATGAGTATAATCATCTGCCAAAAGAAAAAGCCGTCTTCAGTACGCTTAAGGCTACCGAAACAGCTGTATGCATCTCAAATATTTTTCTTTGGCGTTTCTGACGTAGTAGTTTATTCGGGTTTTAATATCCCAACGCCAAGTCTCAGAAGAATGTCTCTTTTTTTCAGCCTCATCCAGAAATAAGTAATCAAGATGAACTTGACCCCATCAAAGGTGAGAAGACAGCGTCCTTGTGGTTTAAATTTTTATACGTGCAGGTAATATGCTCATTGGGTATATTGTCAGCAATAACGGGTTTTAAAAAACCGTTCGTAATTCCATGTGAAAACTCAGCTATTAAAATTCACTTATACAGTTGAAAAGACCATTAAACCAGCTAAAATGTTATGTATAACACTAATTACAGATACTTCGTTTCAGTCAGAAAAGTAACAAACTTACAAGAGAAAAAATTTAAAAATGCCACTGCAATTAACCAAAAATCCACAATGACTGTCCCCCCGTGCACGTGATCAAGGTTTGCGGTGAACGCAGTACTAAATTATGTTCTTCTGACATCGAGTGACTGAGCGACTAGGGACCCTAGATAAACCTCTATCTGGGGTCCCTATGAGCGACTAGGGACCCTATATAGAGAGAGACTGGACATTGATCGAAAGTCGGCCATCTTAGTGCCAATTCGGAGCGATCCCCGTAGAACGTAATGCTTTTTTCTTCGCGATTGACGCTTTACTATACAACATAAATGAAAGAAAACTGTACTAAATTTGTGCAGAAAGTAATGCAGAATATAAATATGTAATTTTTTTCGTCTTAGAAAAAAATAATTTTAAGAAAAACGAATTTTGTTTTAACCTTCGATATGATTACTTTTTCAACGCCGATCGGAAAACAGAGGAATTTTTGTTGAAAGTAATTCTACCTTAGTGAGAGTAATTCTACCTTATTTTTTTCTGCGGACATACATTCTATATATAAAAAGTTAGAAAATTTTTTAACAAATATAGGGTAATCTTAGTTTTTGTCAAGTAATTCATGAGTAAATGTAAAACTAGAAACTAGAACAGAAATTATTTTTTATTATTTTATAAAAATATTTACGTAATATTTTTACAAGCTAAAAATACATATTTTATTTATTTCAATTACGCATTATTAATAATAATGACTTAATTAAATATTAAAAATAAAAATTTAATCAATAATAATTTGTAAAAATATTAACTAATATCTTTAGAAATTAAAAAAATGTTTTTAATTATTTTATTTTACATTTGCTTACTTCAGTGATTTTTTAATTTTTAATTTTTTTAGTTTTTTAAAAATATTATGTACTTATTTAAATATTATTTATAAAATTTATTATGGCAATTATTATTTAAAAGAAATTTATATTTCATATGCTAGCAAATAATATAAACGTTATTTACTGTTTTTTTAACAATTTATTTAAGAAATCTGATACATTTTGCGTACTAGCAAATAATCAAAAAATTGCAAGCTAAAAATACATATTTTATTTACTTCAATTACGCATTATTAATAATAACGACTTAATTAAATATTAAAAATAAAAATTTAATTAATAATAATTTGTAAAAATATTAACTAATGTCTTTAGAAATTAAAAAAATGTTTTTTATTTATTTTTTATTTTTTATTTACATTTGCTTATTTCATTGATTTTTATATTTATTTTATTTTTTATTTTATTTTTTAGTTTTTAAAAATATTATGTAAATAAAAATAATAACTTATTTAAATATTATTTATAAAATTTATTATGGCAATTATTATTTAAAAGAAATTTATATTTCATATGCTAACAAATAATATACACCTTATTTTCTTTATTTTTATCAATTTATTTTAAGAAATCTGATACATTTTGTGTACTAGCAAATAATTAGAAAATATCTTTTTATATAGTTATTTTAAATATGTATTTTAAAATATATCAGAAAAATACATTGAGATCTAACATATTAAATATATTGTAAAACAGTACTTAAAAACTAATAGCTAGAAAATAAATAATGTAATTAATCTCGTATTTAGGAAATAAATACGTAAAATAGCATACAATAAGAGAATTCAAAGTATTTAAAGCATGATATAAAATAAATAATTATGCATTTTTATCTTTTAAAAGTATTCTAAAATTAAAGAAATTTATCTTCCAACAAAGTAAAAATGTAATAAATAAGTTCTTTTTCGATTATGACGTAAAATAATCGAAATTTCTTCTCAGCGTAATGATAAGCAATGGAGCAACTGGCACTAAAATGGAGAATTTCGTCAAAAAGCCGGCGCGCCAATGTCCAGTCTGTCTCTATATAGGGTCCCTATGAGCGACTAGATTCAAGCGCCATCTTTCGGATTTCATGGAAATTAATAACATTATTGCAGGTTGGCCATATTACCTGCATTGGTCATATTTACATCATTTATCATATTTAATATATTTGCATTCTGATTGAAGTATGCTATGTCCAGTGTATTATGCCATATTTTCTAAAAATGGTTTTTTCCTGGGCCATTACCCTACGTGATATAATTTTAAAAGTGTATTTTTTTTTTTTTTACATCCGTTATATCTCCATTAATATATGAGGTAGCCTCATAAACCTTTCAATAGATAATGAAAAAAATTTCATAACCACTTGCTACAGCCAAAAATCTTTTAAAGCTTTACTTTTTACAGGATGATCAAAACCATATGATTTTTGTTTAATTTTTTCTGGTCTCCTTTTCCTCTTCAGGACACGAATTTTGCTGAAATATATGCGGTATAACATGTTTTTTACACTACCAAATTTTGAAGTTGATTCCTAAGAACTTTTTTAGATATTCGGCGAAACACGTCTAAATTTGGAAATGTCTAAATACTGATTGATAGATAGTGTAATTAAAAAAGTGGTAATTTTATTTGCAATTTTCTAAAGAAACCATTATATATCCATGAATATATGTGGTAGCATCATAAAAATTTATACATATACTTAATTAGAAAATGATCATAATAACATGATGCAGATAAAACACATTTCAAGTATTATTTTCTACAATGTGATCCAAAACATTTTGATTTTTTACTTCCATTACCCTACTACCGTAGGTAATGGAAGTATTGTAATCGGTCTGAAAATTCGATATCGGGTTTTCACCTGATTTACACGTTTTAAGGTCCCCTGAGTCGAAAAAAGTGGTTTTTGGCAATTGGTCAGTGTGTATGTATGTGTGTATGTGTGTGTGTATGTATGTGGAGAATCTTCTGGCTATTATAGCTCAGAAACTAATAAAGATAGAGCTACGAAACTTTAGAATTCAAATACGTCTGGCGTACAGATGAAATTTCCAAATTTTGGTGAAAATTGAAAAACCGGAAGTGGGACATCGGAAACCGGAAGTTGGACCGTAAGTCCGTATCTCAAAAACGGCTCTAACGATTTTCTTCAAACTTGCTATATAAACACTCTATTAGATGTCCTTTCGAATGATATAGTTGGTTAGTTCAAGAAAATTGATAGGCGTCCTGTATAAATAGCTCAATTTCAGGCCTCCCAAGGGCGTTCCTTTAAAAACGGTTGTACGGATTTTTTTCAAACTCGCCATTTTAACTCAATTTTAAATATGCTTTTGTATGTAATTATTGTTTTCCTGTCAATAATTGAGTTTAACCGGAAATGGGACATCGGAAACCGGAAGTGGGACCGTAAGTCCGTATCTCAAAACGGCTCTAACGATTTTCTTCAAATTTGCTATATAAGCACTCTATCAGATATCCTTTCGAATGATATAGTTGGTTAGTTCATGAAAATTGATAAGCGTCCTGTCTAAATAGCTCAATTTCAGGCCTCGCAAAGGCGTTCCTTTAAAAACAGTTGTACGGATTTTTTTCAAACTCGCCATTTTAACTCACTTTTAAATATGCTTTTGTATGTAATTATTGTTTTCCGGTCAATAATTGATTTTTTGTGAAAGTTGGTATCTCAAAAACGGCTCTAACGATTTTCTTTTTTGGTCACTTTTATGTTTTCTGATCACATTATCTCTCAAAAATGCATATAATACATGTAATAGCGGGTAATGGAAGTCGTGTGGTTGTTTCACACCAGATTTTTTTTTTACTTGTCTCTTTTTCCCTTTTAGAACAAAACTTTTGCTGAAATATATGAGGTATAACATCTCATTTATACTCCTGAAGTTTCCAGATCATTTCTAAAGAATATTTCTAGGTATTTGGAAAAATGTCTAATTCGAAAGTGTCCAGATACTTATTGGTAGATAGTGTATATATATATATATATATATATATATAACTTTTATTTTTCAATAATTTAATTGTATCATTCATTTTACTTTTTTATTTAATAAACTATCTGTATAATGTAAATAATTAAACATAAGGTTTTTAAATTTACTAATTATTCAATTATATATATATATATATATATATATATATACAATAAAAATACTTTTTGCTTTATGAAGTCTCATAATTTTCTCTAAGGAATACTTGTTCTTTGAGCCTGGAAATAATAGATATTTTACGTAAATATTTTACTTATATATGTTACTGTTCTACAAATATTATAAAAACTACATTATCTAAGATGTAAAATAAATTAATACGTTCGTTTCGGCCACAAACAATTAGCTTAAAATACAAATAAAAATTAAATCTTTTAAATGTCATCAATAAAAACATAATATAAGCGAATTTTTAATATTATCTATATTTATGGAAAAAAAGAAGTTCTTAACAAATCTTTTTTATGCCTTGATTTATTGGCCAAATTCAATGTAAAAAAAAAAAAAAAAAAAAAAAATCATTTATTTAAACATTTTTATTCTAAAATTTATCTTATGTGATTCTACCGTAAATGATTACATACATATTATTTTAAACACATTAAAAATAGTTACACATAAACGAAATCAGTTTAAAAGTAGATTACATAAAACAGATTGGTAAAAAAAAAATTCCAAATAGTAAGTTTCTTAACAGATGTTAATTACTATATTTGTGTTGAATAATAAAATATAATTTGTATCAGAATATAACTCAAAACAACACAAATTCATAAAAAGAATCTGTAATAAAACTTCCCACATAATTAGCAAACTAGCGTATGTTCTTAAGAAAGTATTTACTAACTTGAATTAAAAACTCTACAGAACACTGCTAGAATAGCTCAAGAATATCCCTTCAATGGAAACATATAGAAAAGGCTATCAGTATACTTTTATGAAGATTCGGCCGCAATCACGCCTCATTTATTTTGGGCGCAATAGTTGTATTGCAGAAAGATGACCCAAAATAGATCATAAATCACGGTTCTCAAAGAAATAGTTTTCACATTCAGATCTAAATTGGTCTCTAGTGTAAAACCAAAACCTTGAAATATATAACACGGGATCATTATTTCTTTCCCTGATAATATTCTTCCAACAGTAATGAATAGCTTCTTTTTTTCAAGAAAGAATTCTTCGTATCTTTATGAAAAAAACTACTTTTTTTTTTAAAGTGCACTTGGAAATCTGTTATATATATATATATAATTCTGTTTGGTTTTTTTTTTAATTTAAATAAATGCCCTTGTTATTATTTGTAAAAAAAAAAAAAAAAAAAAAAGAAGAAGAAGAAGAAGAAAAATATGAAGAAATTTCTTTAATTCTTTAACTATCGTATTGAGCATACGAAACAAACACACTGAAGAAATTTATGGAATAAAATTTTAATTGAACTATCAAACATGAAGAAAATTATGATTACTCATTTTTGTATTTTTCTTTTTGTAATATTAGTTTCAAATATTCAAGTCTGAATTTATTTAATGCTATTAGCATTTACAGAAACATCAAAATAAATTTTTAAGTTAAATTATTTTGCGAACAGTAACGAAAAAATAAATATTACATTTTATTGTTGATTTTTTTTTTTTTCCGGATAACTTCTAGATATATTTGGATTAAATATTTTTCCATTATTTTATTCGCATCTGACAAGATTAAACTGCTTTGAATGCAACAGAATTGAACAAAATCTTTACTCATAAAATATGTTTTGTCTTTGGAATTATTTTATTGAAATGTAAAAATCGATTCTTCTGGAAAAGAAATTATGGAATGATGCGTAATATTAAATTAAATTTTGCTTATATAATTGATTATGTGAGAGTGTTAGTCAAGTGTAATTTTATTAAATCCACATTAAGGTTTTCTCCAAACTCTGAAAGTGAAGGGTAGAGGATGATTCGGGAAGACATACATTTTTATTTGATTGATAAATCATTAATAAATTTAAAAATGTCCTTATACCGAGAAAAATATTTGTGAAAGTACTTTTTCCTTAATACATTTAAATATACTGTCTAAACTATTTCTCTTTTTAACTTTTCGATTTAAACATTTTCTAATTTTATTCGTAAATACCAGACTGTTTACAATATCTCATATTAAGAGCAACAATTATAAGTATCTGTCTCACAAGTAAACCTTCTCTCCTTTGATACCGGTTTTCCGGAAACCCATATATTTTCTGAAAGCTTATGTTACAAATAGAAAAACCGTGAAATCTTAGGGGCAGAGGGACAAGCGTTTAGGAGCTGTAGGACCCACAAAAAATCAGCAAAGTGTGTATAGATGGACATATTCCTGCAGTGACGTCTCTACTTCTTGTATGTTCCCGTATGTTGCTGTCAAGTACTAACGTATTGTATGCTTTTTCTTACATTTTCGATGGATTATAAAGTCGTTGTGGCTGCCTTGGTCTTCCGATTCAGAAAAAGCAACCGGTCTCCGAACATCCAGGAATCGGAGATGATAAAACACATAACTACTCTCCTGGAAAATAATATGGATATTGTGGAAGAGATACGGACATTAGGATACTGGAGGCCATGGAGAAGAATGGGAAGAGAAAATGAACTTATAAGATGATGGTGTCGATAAGGAACAACAAGGCTTGTCGCAACAGTCGCCGTCCTCCACTTCTATCGTGACGTATTTTGGCCAAGTATGCCTGATGACAGGAAGAAAATTCTGATTTTAGTGAATTCATGGTGATCTAACAAAGATCCTGTATCATCTGCTTCCGAAATACCTGATGGTAAAGTCCTACAAAAAGAACTGGTACTTGTAGGATGTACGGGAAAGATCCAGCCTCTGGATATTCATTTTTTCAGACACTACAGATCTTTTGTTCGTTACATAACGGACACAATCATTATCGAAACACTGCAGAACATCTGGCATCGCGATAGCTTTCTCGCCCAGCAGTCCTTTTTCCCTATATCAGTTCAACACTCCTCGTTTCAAGAACTTGATTAAGTACGCTTTTTATAAGGGCGGATACTTGGACGACGAACCTGGAATGTGGATTGCGCCAATGGATTACTGCTTTGATTCATTGACAAATGATGAGTGTGCAAAGTGTTCGGCTATCGCTTTTGTAAAATGTGCTGATTGTGTACCGTCTTTCTGCCCGTCTAACTGTTATTTGATGAATTGCACTTTGATTGTCTCTTGTAATAGATTTTGTTTGAAGTCAATAACAAGTTACAATTTCAACATCCCAACGCCTGTTGTTTCTGTTCAACGAGTTGTTTTTTCCTTTAAACTGTGGTCTCCACCTTCTTACCATATTATTAGTTCATATAAATACGCGAAACGAGCATTTTAGCGACTTTTGGTGTCATGTTTCCAACACTTTACTGATACTTTGTATCTCCTATATCTCCTAAACGCTTATCCCTCTGCCCCTAAGATTTCACAGTTTTTCTACTTGTAACATAAGCTTTCAGAAAATATATAGGTTTCCGGAAAACCGGTATCAAAGGAGAGAAGGTTTACTTGTCAGAAGAAAGTAAAATGTTCAACTAAAATTTAATACTAATCTAAGAAATATTGCTGTAGCTTTGTAGTATTCCAACACAGAATAAATATCTGCATAAGTATCTATCTACATAAGCATATTTTGCAGACGCTCATTTATGTTTATTTAAATAATATATATATTCTATCACTCATTATTTTAAGACCAAGGGCAATATATGATATTTGCTTTATGAGAATTCCCGAAATGAGAAAGATTCATTAAAGCTGTTTTCGACAATATATACTTGAATAATCGAAAAAATAGTTTGAATTCTTAAATATAAGTAACATAAATAGTAATAAAAAATGTATTTTACTGCTTATAATAATCAAAATGTTCAAGAATGATATACACAAGAAAGAAAAAATAAAAAAATAAAAAAAAGATAATGACAAAGAAATGTTTACTTTTATTTTAATAGAATTAATTCTATTTTTTTTTTTTATAAAAATTATGCGCTAACAATTACAAAAATAAAATACCGGGTGTCCCAAAAGTCTGTAGACATTTTAAAAATCCATAAAAATTGATGGAATAGATAGGATTAGAAGCGAATTGTGAAAACGTTATTCTCTCGAAAGAGGACTTTTTTTTTTTTTTTGGTGAAGTGAAGAAACAAAAAAAGAAGGGGGTAATTTTTTCGTCGGTATAGGGCACTGCACTATTTCTTATCTTATCTCCTACTTGTGCATGCATGAAGTTTTAATTCAGATGCTGACTTGAAGCGGTATTGGTGAAGATACGGTTCTTAACTTCAGGTAAGAACTGATGACTGAAACTGAATTTAGCGGTGTTTTAACTCATTTGCAAACTGTAATTTGTGTTGATGACGGACACATGAAATAGGTTATTTATCTCTGTAAACAGTTGCATGCAATAAATAAAGTTTTTCACGGAAATGTGTCATTTGCTCACGTATAGCGCCTTCTACCGACGAAAATTTTAACCATCATTTTTTTCCCTACCACAAAAGTCCCCCTTCACGAAAATAACTTTTTTGGAAACCACGTTCAATTCTACAATACCTTCAATTTTTATGAATTTTTAAAATGTCTACAGATTTATTGGACACCCAGTATATATAAAGTAAAGCTAGGAGAGTTTGCGCACAATTCAACAAAACGTTACAAAATGATCTAAATTTTAATTTTTTGCAAAACTTTTGGAGCATAGCTTTGAAGTAATCCTTCTTCTACTCATCTTCATTACTATTTTGTTGTTATACTAAAATTTAAAGCAACAGCTGTAATAAAACTAAGAGCTATTTTGCGCAATCTCTCCTTACAGTGTAGGAAAGATTGCGTTTTATTTTAACTACAATTAAATTGTTAACAATGATAATTACACGTAAATGACATTGGTATAAGGTTTTTGTAAACAAATACGTTTGTATTAGATATAGGTATTCCATTTAATAAGTAAAAAAACAGAAAATTAAAAAAAACAATTTAAGGATTAAAAATTTTTATTTAATGAAAATAAACTAAAGAAGCAGATAAAAAAGCAAGACTAGGTAATAAAAAGTGTCATTTAGTTACTAGATAATATGTTTAATTTAAAATTAATAAAGTCCCTTTTCAGTTTGAACGGTTTCTTGTTTGTTGACCTAATCTGTCGTTGTGTATAATCTTTGCACGCGTTGTTATAAATGATGCAACTTTCATGTAACCACCTGCCACAAGGGAAATTTATAAACGAGACTATGGGAAATCGTTTAATTTAAAAATATTTTGTAATACTACCATTCCATAAAAATTCCTAGAAATGGTTTTGAAAATGTAAGCAAACATTTTTGAAAACGTGACAAAATAACCATGTTTAATCTTAAACTGTTCATGTTTAAGCAATGAACATGCACATTTAAGTGGGCACTTCGCTATCGATATTGTTGAACCACCTGGAGTTTCAGAGTGACCATTGTACTTCTTTCTGCCGATCCTCTATGTGCGCAATCTCTCCTACCGCGCAATCTCTCCTAGCTTTACTTTAAAATTACTTACAGATATACAGAAGCTTGCACCTATGAAGATGAGGAACTAGAAAGAGACACATGTAGGGAGATAGAGAGGAAAACTGAGCAAAATTTTAGAATAGAGAATTGTAGATTAGTGAACGTATTTGCATTCTGATTAGATCATTATTAAATAAACTTCATTATATGTATGTATAAATGCCTTACGTCTTAACCAAGTCAATGAACTGATTTAAAACAATATTAACACATTCACTGTTTATTACCAGAGTTGAAGTACTGTGGCGGTTTGATATTTATATCGAATGTGCAATGGGTGGGGCTAAGAAAAATTTCTTACAAAAATCGTGATTTTGTGTGATTTATTCATCATAATGCAGCTGGGAACCTAAAATTTAATAAATAGGATAATTCTAATACATATATTCTTCTTAAGTAGAGGTGTTTAAAACATTCAAAATTGGAACGCAGTGAAATTATTAAAGAAACATAATAACATAACGCTTTCGTCAAAATTTCATGCATGCGATTAAAACATTTTAATGCGAATACGTCAAAATAATATAGTTTCTTAATATTATTCAAATAAAAATAATGCTTATAACATGCTAGCATTGCATTACTTTTAGGAAATCTCCCAAACGATCTACTTATGTCTTTGAAAATGACGTCATTTCCAAGAAGTCATTTGATGGAAAACGTGCATTTTCATATGAAAGAAAGAAAGAAAAAAAAAGCCGCTACGCTATACTACGATTGTGTGGGGCTTTCATTTACTAGCGATAAAGTAAGTAGTAAGAAATAGTAATTTTAACTCCAAATTATTATATGATATCAGAATGCTTTTACACGTTACATATAGGTATTGTTTTTCGAGTAAATAACAAAAACAAGATATTTTCTTAAAACTGCACTTATTCATTTATTTATTTATTTATTTAAGTGTTACTATTCTACGATTAGACTTTACAAGTGAATTATTTAAAAAATAATTCAATTGTAAACCTAAATATTAATTAGGAAACGATAACTATTTACATTTTCGAGGCTCATTCACTATAGGAACTGAAAAAATGAGACTTATTACAATAAAAATAATTCATTTAAAAATTGTGATAAGCGAAGTTTTTCAGCCAGCTATTCATTTATATAATACAACACAGATATAATATAGTTAATGTTTAGCGATACGAGTGTCAATTCTCCTCTACCTATAACAGATAATTTAAGAAAATTTTTAAAGAAGATATAAATTTCGAAAGCGTTACTCATATGTGAGATCCGTGAATAATTAGAGCAATTAGGTTTTAGAAAATAATATATATATACATATATATATATATGTATATATATATATATATATACATATTAAGAATTTCCTTCGAAAAATTTAGTTTTTCATGTATATAGAATCTCCCTTAATATGCTTAATTATATATTGCTACGCTATATTTGAACAAACTTTAAATTAATATTTTTCTAAAGACCTATTCTCTAAAATAATTTCCATGGACAAAATGAAAATATATTTTCAATGAAATTCTCGTCGAATGAAATAATTTCTGTTTATGAAAAGAAATATAAAAAATGAATAAATATACAGTAGAATTTCGTACAACACTCCCACAAAACGCGATTTCGTATAACGCGACGAAATATCTGCGACTATTTACTCATACAATGCGATAAAGGGTCTCGTTAGTCTCGTCTCGTATAACGCGTAAGATAAAGGAAGAACGTGACGACATTAGATAAGGATTGCTCGGTTACTATGCCAACATCCGACGCTTTTGGTATCATTGCAGAATGCAATCGTCTGCTCAGTTATGTCTCCTATAAAGCGATTTTCTATTACGCGGAACGTATTCCCGCGTTATACAAGAGTCTACTGTATATATATATATATATATATATATATAGTCTTGCTTAATTTTACGAATAATATTGTTGAAGCTTAGGATAGCAACAGAAGTATTGTAAACGAAGATATATAACCATTTTCTTCGCGTCCTACATAAAATTGACATAAAATTTAAATTTGTCCATGGAAAAGATATTATTTCTGCTTTGTCCTAAATATCAATAAATTTAAGATTTTTATAAACTGAAATTTTAAAAGAAAAGATATTTAATATTCATAAAAAATATATACTCAGTATGTTTATTTAAAAATTCAAATAGACTTTTATCCTTTAGAATTTAAAAATTTAATTCATATACCACAACTTTTGTTTAATATCTTTAATTTTTCACTCTCTAACAGATGATTATATCTATTGTATTAAAAATAAATTTAGCAGAGAAAAAATTATTTAAATAGAGAAAAAAATCTTATTTATTTTATTTCAATTTCTTTGGCTTTAAAAAAAAAAAAAAAAAAAAAAAAAAAAGAAAGAAAGAAAAGATTAGTAAAACAAGAGATCTTCATTAATTAATCTCCACAAGAAAAAAATCTTCATACTCACGGTTCTAAATTAGACTTGAAACGCTAGTTTGAATAAGTTTCATTCTTTTAAATAACTTCTAAATGTATAAATTATTTTTATAAATGCATCCACATAATAGAAAATCTTTAAGAATTTATTTTATATACAAATTGATCAAAAATCCTTGGCGCCTTATATAATGTAAATGAATAATTATATCAAGGCAATTGATTAATGTCGTATGTAACTTTTGTTATAATTGTTAGAAATATTTATCGTAAACTTCATTTACTTTGCCAAGAAAGATTAATTTTTCAGAAAATATAAGGTACCTAGGAATTCACTTAAGTAGAATTTGTTTCCAGTTGTCAGAAAGTTTTTATTTTCTGCTTCCTATTTCTACTATTTTCCGAGGAAAAAGAATAACTGCTGCTATTGAGAGCAAGCACCTACTTTCCATTTGCCAATAATCTTCTGTCAGCGTGAGAAAGGGCACCATAATGCCATAATCCCACAGGAAACCTCTCGGAACTTAAAATATTGCCTTCTATATATTTGAAAAAGAAAAAAGAAATAATTGTATGAAAGATATTTTTCAGAAAGATGCCAATACGTAAATACGTACAAGAAGGGAGAAAAGAAAGATTTTTTAAAAACGAAGTTATATAAGTTTTATTACATTGTATTAATTATTTTATATAAATTTTATTTTTATGTGTTTTTTGTGTACTTTATCTCTAAAAATGAAAATGTAAATGTTCCCTTGTTTAAAATCATAAATCTCAGAAAGATCTATACCGATTATTTTGAAATTTTGACATAACATTGTTTTCGAATACACGTGTGTTTTTATACACAAGGTTTTCAGACATTCTTCTCATTTACACCCCTGGAAAGGCGGGTGGCAAAAACACATATGGATGCATAATTCGGCACCAAATTACTTCACGGTGAAGGAATTGTGTATAATTAATCTGGAATTTAGTTCAAAAAGAACATTTCCGGCAAGTTTGGACACCTTGATTTTAAGTGGGAGGGGGGGAGAGGAAAATCAATTTTGGAGGAGTCACAAAACCAGGATTTTCGAGTAGAACTCTACCAAAAATGGCTCGAAGAGGTTCAAAATAGCTGTGCGTCTTCTTGAGGACATTAAAAACCCATTGTGGGTTTATTGCGCTTTTCGATTTTTAGTGAAGCGATGTTACGAGGGAACAAATTCGAGATCCTTTCGCATCGAAATTGTCCTCAGAATATATGGGCGCTGCGTTTACGAATTTCCGTGTGTGGGTTGATTTTGTGCATCCACCATGATCTGTCACTAGATTTTGTGAAATTTGCTATATTTGTCACTTTTGGGGTAGGGAGGGGAATGAAACACGTTTCAAAGTATAAACTTATTTTAAATTACTTTTGTGTGATATGTTTTGGTGCGTGGGTTGTTTACGTATACTCAATACACACGGTAAAGGGATTTTGTGAAATTACCCTCTTTCCGTGTCAAAAAACACATTAATACGTTTCCGAGCGTAATTCTTTTCGAAATTACCTCAGGAGACCGATTATTATTATTTTTTTGTGTAGGTATTTCCGGGTCTGGGTATGAATTACATTTACGTTCGTGCCTATAAAAGTAATAAGGGTAGATGCGGAAGGACGCACGCATCGCGTTAGTCTATAGTGCTGCCGCACGCAGTGAGAATCGTGATCTAACATATTACAAGCTTGAAAGATGCTTTCTAAGGCATTTGTGACCTAATAGAGGTTCGCGTGTGAATTATTTGTATCTACACACGCGCTGGGATAAGAAGTTGCCAGAGGCAGTGTTGTTAGCATTGTGCAGGCGAGAAAACTAGTACTTAAGGCAACGGGAACACAAGTCGAGGTTTTCACTAATTTGGAATGAAAAGTTATTATTATTATTTTTTTTTTTATATTTTTATATTTATAAATGATATGGTATTTCAAAATTGTATTTCCAAATTCAGACCAGCGTAGAGGGTGGAAACTGCTAGAGCCACAACGACACACGTGGCCATGTACAGCTAGTTTATTATTATTTAGATAAATTAACCTTACTTATTTTCATTTTTGTATAAAATATCATTCAATTAAGACTATATTATGATTTATAATTTTTTTATTATTACTTTCAGACTTTGATTGCTTCGCTAATCACTATATTTAAAGAAATTTTCAAAAAAAAAAAAAAAAAAAACATTAATCACTACATGATAAAACAGTTTATATATATATATATATATATAAAATCCATTGAATTCGCGTGAAACCTCACTGCGAGCATTGCTTGCATTTGTGCTTTTGCCGGACATTTCAATTTAGGTTTAACTGAACAATAAGTGGTGCTGATATTATTCAGTAACAACGCTTTTTGGACAAACATTTCACGGGTGGATTATCATCTTCACTCAACAGATGGTAGATCCAGACAATCAGTTGCAAAAATTTTAATTACTTAAATAAAAAATTCTTAGGATACTGTGTAGACGCTGAAAGACAACCTTTTATCAACTGATACCTTATCTAATTGTTATCTGCAAAAAATAAAACATTGACTTTTGGAGGATTGAACTCACGACCTTCGCGTTATTAGCATAGAGCTCTAACCAACTGAGCTAAAGGGCTACAGACTTCTTTTTCACTTTTATTTTTCTATCTCTAGAACTGATCTTTCCAGAAATTTATAGATTTAATTAATTTTAAAAAACTAATGAAAATTTCGAAAATCGATCTTCGAGGTGTATCAAGAGAGGTCCATATGAACCTCCGAACGTCCATGCAAATCTGCATGGCTCTGAGAGCAGCTGTTTTTCTACAAAGCGCCGGGCATACGCACACAAACACACACATCTTCCTTAATTATATGTAGAAATTAAATCACTTTATAAATAAACACTGAAAAATACTCCAATGAAATCATTTAAAACCTCATCTTGTTTTCCCCGCCGCCTTCGGAAGTGTCTTTCCTTCCGATTATATATCGGTTTCGGATCCCCATTGCTGGTATTTGTGCCGTTACCGGATTTTAAAATTAGGTGTTAACTGGACAATAAGTAGCGCTGCTATTATTTAAAAAAACTGTTTTTTGGACAGACATTTCTGGAGTAGATTTGTATGTTCAATCAACAGATGGCAGCACCAGACAATCAGCTTCAAAAATTTTAGTTTATTAAAAAAACTAATTAAAAATTCTTATGATACTATGATATATGCTATACCTAAAGATTTTCTATTACTAACTGACACATTTTCTGTTGCTTAAGGCTGATTGACTGCACGAGGGTCCTAGGCCTATAGGCAGAGTGCCCTCCGTGGGAATCTTTCTAAGGAGTACTAGCCCGTATTTACGCAAATTTCGGAGAAAACCACAGAATACCTGAACCGGTTAGGTCGACAGGCGCAACCTGGAATCGAAATCGGCACTTCCCATCTACCAGGTTTGAGCACAGAACCGTTCGGCCACTGGAGGGCCCTTTTATTACTTATCTGTAAAACTTAACACATTGGCCTTTGGTATATCGAACTTACGATCTTCACGTTATTAGCAAGATTCTCTAACCAACAGAGCTAACGGGTCACGGACTGTCTTTTCATTTTTACTTTTCCGTCTCTAGAACCCATCTTTTTAGAAATTTATAGATTTTAATTAATTTAAAAAACTAATAAAAATTTCAAAAATTGATATTCGAGGTGCATCAGGAGAGGTCAATACGAACCTCCATGAAATTTTTCGCCACACACACACACACATTTAAGTTATCATACATTTTAGTGAAAAACAAAAAACAGTTAATTTTTATTTGCAAAATTATATATATATATATATATACATATTAATAAATAGTGACTCTTATTAAAGATCAGAACATAAATTTTAATCATTAGATAAATTATCAATTTCATGTTACCGCCAGGTGATGGCTTATAGACTCTGTTTGGAAACTGATGCTCGTATTAGTACCAAATCCACTTAAACTATAGTTACTGGTCTAATCAGCCTATGTATAAAAAATGAGCTTAGAGAAACTTTGCTTTTCATTTAATAATGAAAGTTTTATTTATATATATTTTTTTCTATCTCAAATCTTTATGTGTTGGAACTATTTCAGTGGCCTATTTAGAACCAGAAATGTCTAATTTAATACAGTCCCGCCAATGTCTTTCAAGAAAATATATACATATTTTTTAAATTTATTTCCAGTGATGTTGTTAACGACCAGTGTTAATTTTAAGTATATTTTACTTTCAGTTATTTTCAGTGGTTTGGATTGCTTGTATTTATAATTTTAACATTCTGTGTTTATACAGTATTTGATTAAATTTGAAATTTCCTTTACGTACCCGTTGATGCTTTCATTACATTTATTTGTTTAAGAACATTTCTGCTGTGCAGTTTATTCAGAATTGAAACTTACATTTTTAAAAACATTTCCATTTAAAATCAAACAAATTCATTCAAAAACCAAATTATTAGATTAAAAATATTTAACTCTATAATAGCTGCAGGTTTTTACAACGCATGAAATATTGAAAATAATAATTAAAATAAATAGATAAATAAATTCATACAATTCGTATCTAATTAAATTAATTTCTTTACCTGTTTTCAATATGGATTTATTCGTGTGTACTGATTTTCATCAAAATTCCCTTTCCTAAAAAACATAACTTCTATTGACAATTCCCTTGAGAAGAATGGGTACAAAAAAAATAGTTTGAAATAAAAAGAATTAATATGATTAACCGCACATTTCATACGTTTTATATCTGTGTCGTAATTTACTTAATTTTAAAGTATATTTTCAGCATTAATTTATGTTACATTAAATTAAATTTACTTAAATTGGTCAGATCGCATGTGCATTTCTTCTAAAGTCAACTTTTAAATACTGAACACTTAACGGTTTAAAACAGCACTTTATATGAAAAAGCATAAAGTTTAACTTATCTGGAGTCAAAGCGATTTTAAATATTAACTACAAACATTTTATTTCTTTATACAAATATCCTGTCACAGTTAAGGGAAGCAAAATACTATTTCATTACCAAATATAATATATCAGCCGTAAAAGTTTCGCCATTGTCGAAAGACATTTATGTGGGCGGTACTTGAAATAGAAGCTTCTTTATCGGTGATAAAAGTTCTTACATATATTTAAATGATTCTTAACTTTATTGAAAAAATATAAAACTGACATTTCTTTATATTTATTTTCATGCAGATTACAAAAATAAATAAATAGATAAACTCCAAACTATACTAAAAATGAGCATTTTTTCTATGAGTATATTTTAGTAATAACAATCTATTATTCTCGTAATAATATTAAGAAAATTTAAAATCAATATTATAGGGCCAAAATTAAATTTCAGACGTAATGCCTTTTACGCGTGCAATAATGTTCTTATTTGTAAAGTTTTATATGTATGAAGATCCGTACGTTATATGTTTACCCTCAGGAACTTTCCCATGATATCACAGCTTCAGCTCGAGCCGATTGTTGCCTGATGTGTTTATTTTAAGCATTTAGCGACATCATTTTAACTGGTGTAAATTAATTTCGATTTATCCTTTAGTATCTTTTTCTAAGGTTTCTATTCCATAGAAATATTGTAAAAACGTTAAAAAAGCATTGAAAAGTTTTAGCTTTTACTGGTTAACCACTTATAAGCAATTATTTACAAGCAAAACTGTAAATGTATTTTATATATGCATTTTAGTAGTTAATATTATTGTAAGCATATTTGATCTATCGCATTTTTTCATTTTTTTTTTTTTTCTTTTTTTTTTTTTTTTTTTTTTTTTGGTAATTTATAATTGGAGAAATAAAACATTCAAAAATATATATGATTTTCAGCAAATAGGTCATTTTCATATCTGTAATGTGAGAGAAGGAAAACATAAATATTTTTTTCTATTTCTGTTTAAAAATACTTTAGATGCTCTTTATTTGTATTTACATAAAAAACTATTAATTATACCCCCCTTTTTTTTACCATGTTCTTCTATTATTATTATTAAAACCATTCGAATAATTCTCTGGCAAAAGAATAACTCTCTCAAAGAACCACTTCCGACGAAATAAATTATGTAAATAAGTATTGACGTAATACAAATAATAAAATATTTAAAGAAGTTTAAACTGTCATAAATTTAATATAAAATATAAAAACAAAATAATGTTGTCCCAAAAGTATACAGACAACCCGGTACTGATCTCCAAATTTCCATATTGCGAGGTCATGTATTTGTGACGCAGTAGTTTTCTGAAATAAAAGCGAACCTGTCTTTCTTTTTTCGACTTGGTGCAAGATGCCTCGAAACGTGCAGTTTTCCAAAAATGAAATTTTGCAAATGTATCGTTTGAAAGCTCGTGGAATGCAAGTTGTGGACGAAAATTGAACGCAGTAGAAAAATTGCACGCGGTAGGGCAGGTATTTACCAAATTCTGTCAAAAGGTGACAATTTTTAAAGAAAATCACGTTCTAGGCGACCAAAAAAAGAAAACAACTAAACGGCTAGACAGAAAGATTTTAAGATTAATTTCAACCCAGAACTTGCCTGTAAATTCAATTTCTAGAGAAGTGACAGTTCCAGTATCAAAAGCCACAAAGCATTGACGGCTGAACATAAGTAAATTACTTGCTTTTCGCAAAATGCGTCGTATACAATAGCTGACAAAACGACATAAAGACGCTCGCGTTCATTGGGCTCGAAATCATAAGAACTGGACAGATGAATGGTTGAGTGTTCTATTTAGTGAAGAAAAGAAGTTCAATTTAGATGGCCCCGATCGTTGGGCATATTACTGGCACGATATTCGCAAGGAACCACAAACTTTTTCAGCAGATAACATGGGGGGGGGGGTTTCACTTATGGTGTGAGGAACATGTTCCTTTAATGGAACTACCGATATATATATATATATATATATATATATATTAAGGTCTTCAATGTTCCGAAGATTACCAGAAAATGCTATAAGTACAGTTACTTCCATTTGGAAAGTTGCTAGGTGGGGAAGAACGAATATATCAGCAAGAAAATTTCTCCATTCACGTACCAAACTCTGCAATGCAATGGTTTAGACAAAACCAAATAAATTTTATGGACTGGCCAGCCCAAAGTCTTGACCTGAACCCAAAGGAGAACTTTTGGGTAATATTAGCTAGATACGTATATGCTAATTGGTGTCAGTTTGTAACAGTTCAAGATCTAAAGCTGTAAATTGGTAAATGTAGGTTTTCTCTAAAGCCTGAATTTCTTCAAACTGTTGTTTTGAGTATTCCTGAGCGAGTTTTTGAAGTGATTAGGAAAAATAGCACAAAAATTTGAATGTTAAAGAAAATAAATGAGTTGTCTATAAACTTTTGGGACAGAAAAATTTCACTTTAGTTTCTGTTACAAAGTCTGAGATTGTAAGATATTATTTTTGTATAGTATTATTATTGTCTTGAATTTACTTATAATTTAAAAAAAATTTCAAATCCTTATTCATCTTTTTCTATTGTAAATAAATAAAAATATATAAATAAATAAATAAAAACCGCTGTCTATAAACTTTTGGTACGCACTGTATAATAAGTGGGATATAGCAAACCTTGTCGAGAATTCCAGAACAACTAGACCCCCTTTCCGCCTCTAGGTTTCTTCACGGTCTTTTCTGCATATTCTGAGCGGTGCCAGTTGAATAGTTTTTTCATATTTTTGATTATGCGTTTTTTAAATTATTTTTTCTTATTTTATTTCTTTATTTATTCATGTAAATGTGAGGTGTTTGACCAATTTATGAGTATATACAATAAAACAATGTTTGTATTTCATGACTAACGTATAATTTGACAACTTACCTTTTACAAGAAGTTCAATAAATATTTCTTATATACGTTATAAATTACTTCCTGTGTGCAAAAAAGATTAAAAATCTCTAATGATTTGTTTTAACTGAAAAAGTTAAAAATTTTACTGAAACTCTAGATAAACATTTTATTATATCAACAGTTATAAATATTTTGATGCTTTTTTTTAACTATAATAACAATGAACTTACTTATTTATTTTCGTTGTTTTATTTTACATTTCATTTTAAAGATTCAAAAAATGAATTTATTACGACCTCTCAATTTTCTAAATTTCTCAAGTTTGTTTGTCCCTTTAAAATGGATGTATAAAGTTTAGTTTCAAATGTACACTTGCTAAATATAGCAGCAGTTTTAAACAGTATGCACTAAATGTAATTTATAAATTGGAGAAAGTGCATTTTTTTATGTATTACATTAAATTAAATTGCTGTAAGACTGACCTGTAAATCCAATAAATTTTATACAGAAGCTTTCACGCAAGAAAAGGAAAGGTCGGTATATTTACCAGTAAAACAATTTAGTTCCCCATCATACTATAGGTGTGAAGAACTATGGTAATCGTGAAAATTGTCGACTTCAATTTCTTGACTTTTTTACACGTTTTGAGGCTTGAAGATTCCAAAAATCGCGAAATCGACGTGATGTGCATCAGAAGGTGGTCAGTTTGTTTGTGAGCTAGTTTGTTATTTTGTTAATGGGTCAATTTGTTAGATTTTTACATGATATACTATGTACACGATATCTCAAGAAAAAATAGTTGTAAAGAGGTGGGGTCCGTTTTAAAATATCACTTAGGTCGCTGGCAAGAACCGTATTGATTTACAAGACAAATTTAAAAACTTCATAAGTTATTCGAAAATTACGATTTTCTTAACACGGAAGAATAATAAACTTTTGGATTGAACGTGCATGAAAAGGAATATTTTTCCTACAAAGATGTCAGACCAGCTTCAAATTATCAGTTACGGTGCTAGCTTTAACATCATTAACTACAAAAATGTAAATGTTAAATTTCGTAAATTATTTGAAATTTACGAACTCCTTATATAATTATGCAGGATAGTGCAAAATTTCGCATAAACGTACATTTTGAGGGATATTTTCGTTGTAAAGATTTCAGATCACTTTTAAAATATCAATTATGATACTGATTAAAATATCATTGACTACGAATATGTTATTTTAAAAATTTCGTAAGTTTCTCCAAAATAAAGATTCCATAACATAACAGAGTGGAGAAATATTTCACATAAACATGCATTATAGGTATCATCGCATTGAAAATATTATGGAATAGCATTAAAACTAAAATACGAAATTGACCCTAATGAAATTATTTAACAAATTCCGATAAGGTAAGTATATAGAACTCAAAGATGAGTAGACTATTAGATGGAGCATTTATGTCTGTCTCAATGTCTGACGATCAGTGAAATTTATTTCTCTTAAGATGGATGTTATATGTGTGATATGCACATTAGTAGACATTTTTGAGAACATATAAATGATAGAAAACTAACTATTCAGAACCCACCGATGTTAACTAGTCCTATATGTGTCGTTGCATTACTTTCATTTTTTTAAATGCATTTAGACTGACACAACTGAGCATTTAACACAGAATATATTTAAATATATATTTATATATATATATACTTTTTTTGAAAATCAATCTAAAAATAGCTTTTATTTACGTTATTTTATAATTTATTCAGAAGAATCATTCTTTTCCCTCGCAATAACATATTCGAAACCTAATTAAAAGGAATTAAAGACTAAGAATATATTATAGTATCAGATGACAGAAAGTATGACCTCACTAAGTCATGCTTTACTATGAACCAGTGTGTTGTAGAAGTGGGCGCAAAAGCACTAAAATCGAACCAAGGATAATACTTTGCCTCCCCTTCAGCTTTGAACTGAAACAATCACGTAATTTATTTTTTGACTGCAAAATATTATGTAGAAGTTTTAATTCATTGTGTGTTTTGTTTTCATGTTCCACAATGTAGCTTTCAGTAATCTATAATCATTAGGTTCCATAATTTCGTGTTTAATTAAAAAGAAAGAATATATATATTATTCATCAAACTTTATCAATATGATAAATATTTTTATTAACACAAATCAAGTTTAGTTTTAGGCATAAATAAAAGTGATAAATAATTGAGAATTAGTGAATAGATTAATCGATATATAAATGGCTCTCGCATCTCACAATGTAGATGCAGCTGGATTATCCACTAGGTAAACCACCTTCAATATCTATTCCCTTTCTTAAAGTTTGTGCTCACGAGCTACCGAAGCATAGAATAAATATTAGATCATGAGTCTGAATTTACTTTTGTTTAAAGAATTAACTCGATAGTAATATTGAAACTCATTAATTTATTTAGGCACCCTGCTGATAGAATAAATATATAAGAGAAAATTAATTATAAAAAAAGAGAGCATGAAAATAAACCAGGAGTACTAGTTTTATTAAGATTAAATCACATTCTCGAAATACAATAGATAGCTTTTTTTTTTTTTTTGAAATATAAGAGATCAGAAAATCGGTTACAATGAAGGAAAACCAAATTAATAAAAAAATTTATTTCAGATAATTACTACAACTGGAAGCTTAAAATACCTATGAATTAAATAAAAGAATACCTTTTTGATGCAATTACGGATGCTTCGGAGAAGCAGACTGAGCCGGTGATAAATATGAAATTCAATTCCTGGTAGCTTGTCCCTACTTAGAAAAATTCCATTTCTCTCGATGTCGCTAACGTAAAGTAGCCTGGCACATTTTTCAGATGAAGAGGAATACATAGCTACCTGGAGTTTAGCACAAGAATTACAGTTTCTAATTAAAATGTTAAAATATCGTGATCTTTCTCGAGAACTACCGATAATACTCTTCAAAGATAATCAAAAATAATCAAATGGCAATAAACATGATTAAGTCTTCAAAGCACACCACAAGAATCAAACACATAGACATCTGCTACCACTGCATCAGAATTCTAAGGGAAGCTTGTATCATTCATTTGCAGTACAGAGAAATCAAATTCATCACATCTGAAATCCGATACAAAGACTATTTCTAAGCAATATTTTGCCCAACATACAAAGGATTTACAACTCGAACAAGTGCCATTTTCGAGATAAAGGAGGAATAAGAGTAAGTACGATCACACAAAATTATCTTTTACTATAAATCCCCGTGTTGTAGAAGTAAGTGCAAACTTACTCAAATCGAATCAAGGACATTAATTTCCTTCCCCTTCTGCTCTGAACGGAAACAATCACGTGATTTACTTTTTGACTCTAAAATGTAATGTAGATATTTTATTCGGTGCTTGCTGATTTAATATTGTCTAAAGGAATTTTCAATGTAACTTGTGTAATCCAATTCGGCCCTATAATTTTATGTTTAATTAAAAAGAAAGAAAATCATTATGCATTAGTCTTTATCGATAGGGTGAATATTTTTATTAACGTAAAATAAGTTTAATTTTGAGGTAGAAATAAAAGTGATAAATAACTGAGAAACAGTGGAATAAATTTATCTCTATATAAGCGATTTTCCAATCTCATAGTTTAGATACATCAGAATTATATAAAAGGTAGGTTAACTTCATTTTCTTTATTTAATATTTTTGCTTATATGTTAACGCGGAATAAAACAATAAATGATTTATGAATACACCAATTTCACTAATGTCTTCCAATATTAATATATATATATATATATATATATATATATGTTTAGATATATTGTGTGTAGAACTTAAACTAACTTTTGAAAAACTACCCTTTTGTAATGCAAAATTTATACAAATTAAGTATTATAATGTAATCCTTTTAAATATATATTATTTATATTAGTTTACTCCGCTTTATTAAAATTGCATAATCGAACATAATTTTAGGCAAAAACGAATATTTTAAATAATAATAAGTAAACTAAAAAAGTATATATGTATGCCTATTTCAAATCCCTGTCACATGAATTTGAGCAGTGCATAAAATATTTGCAGTATGTACATCCTTTTTCAAAATTTTGTTTAAAGATACTTCTTATGGTATTTACTTTAGTATGGTTTCAAAATATTTTTCTAATATTCTTACTTTAAATTGCATAGTTCTTATTCAAAACCTTTTTTTATTGATTTCTCGTGAATTCTATTGCATTCTTTGTTTTAACATAATGTTTACTATGGATATTTACTTCAGCATTTTCTCTTTTATTTAACATTGAATAAAATTTGAAAGAATGTCTACTCTATTGATAAATAACATTTCTAGAATAAAAGTTTTCTTTTCCGCTTATATAAATGGAGACAGATATTGTATTTTATATTCTCTAAATCATATTATGAATATTTAATTATTATTTTCAAATAGTTTTTGGAAAAATTCTGTGATTTTGAGATTTAAAAATACATTGCATATAGTTTGTATCATAAAAAAAATTCTGCTAACTATTTTAAGCTAGTTAAGCATTTACTTTAAATATATATACGATTGACAATGTTACATATATATATTATTTATAAATATGATAACAGATTATCTTTTAATACGCTTCATTTGCTATTTACGCTAACAGTTAGGAACCTGTAATAACACTTATTGTTTTAAACTGTCTTATGAACAAAATTCCTTAATTTAACAGTTTCAGATTCTTCTTTTTATATTTAATTGTCTTTCGTTTTTTCAATGGGTTTCACTTTTTACCTAAGCATTGACCGGAAAGTTGCGGAAATGATGGCCATTTGGGAAGTGGCACCCAGTCCAATGGGCGGTCATCGCAGGCACGGACACAGTACAGATCTAAACATTCATGCCTTCCGGGATCTAAACCGGGACCTACCGTGTGGGAGTAAGAGACGCAAACCACCAAACCGTTTGGGCGGCTAATTATAAAACATTCTTTTCTAAAAATGGCACTGTTTTGCCTTTTTATGGCAACTACTTTTAATTTAAATAATTTGAATAGAAAAATGTGGTTTACATTCTTTGTTTCTTTGTTTTTCGAAAGCATTCTTATACACCCACAGAAAAGACAAATGTTTTGTTGGAAGAACAAACATTTTGTTGAATGAACCAAATTTTTTGTTGATCTAGCTCAGAGATATTTTGTTACTAAAATCGAAGAGAGCACACTGCTCGTTCATTTGCTGTTTACAGACAGATCTATGACCGGATCGCGTAAGAATGACTTCTTTTTCGCGTAAGAATGTGTTATTTTCATCAGTGAAAGTGAGTTTGTTTGGTTAACCGTATAAAATTATTGTTAAATTGACTAATTAAATCTATAACATCAATCAAAGGATTCATTTGTATTTCTCATTAAAATAGTTTTCTTTCTGTGTATTCTTTAAAATAATAATTCGTAAAATAATTTCTTACATGCATGTATTTTTTCCTTAGACGTATAAAAGCATCTTTTTAAAGCATATTTCATGGATTTCATGGCATATTACGGATTATTTAGGCATTTTATGGATTCCTTGTTCACAGTTTTCTAATTAAGTTAAATTACGAAATGTTTTCGAACAGTTTTTTCCACACTGATTATGCCATAGTCTCTCTTTTTTTAGAAGGAAATTTTTAAATAGTCTCCAATGGAATATTTTATGGCTTCAGCTGTTTACCAACAGATGTTGCAGTTGTCATTCATTACAAAATTTAATAATAAGTAGACTTTATGGAACAATCTGTCACTGAGATGGGATTTTTCTATGCATAGAAACTGATATACAAAATTTGTTACCGCATAATTTTACAGTTAATTATAATATATGTCTTCTAATTTTATTTAAATTCTCCCAGATACTTAGTGCTAGTGATTCTTACAATAGGAACCATGTGTTAACACTATCAAACAAGAAAATCTTTAAAGACTCCCGTAATAAGATAAACTTTATAAGTGTTTTGTTGAGAACTAATATAATCACTTATATCGGGTCGTAGATCATACTCTCTCAGAATATCAGTTTTCCTAACTGTGTAAGGTTTAGACTAATGTAGAGCACCACAGGTTTTCGAATTGAGCTGGATCCAGCGACGCAATAGATAATGCAATAGATAATGAATGCTTCGACGCCAGCAGCCGGCGAAATTTTAGGTTGAAATAATTTTGCGTGAGCATAGTGCTGCAACGAAGGAAGTAAGTTGCGGAGTGTTGGTGAATGCGAAGCGGCTTTAAAGTTTTGTTAAAGTGAAGAGATATAAGTCGGTGGAATGAAGGATAAATAGGAAGGTATTTTTCGTCAAGAGTGTGGTGTAGACGGGTTAGTTCTTATACTAGACTAAACTATAGTTTGTGATGCACTGCTGAAGTCGAATTATTATACGAAGGATAAATTTTTTTAAGGACGATTTTTTAAATCTTTCACAAACGGTTAAATTAACTTTTTGGTACACTAAATAAAAGTAAACCTTTAAAAATTTTACGTTTGTTTATGCACATATAACTGATACTGATGAATATCTTATACAAACATTTACTTTCTTGATATTTAATGTATATTTATTTTTTTCTCTTTTTTACATCATGTGTCCCATACAAATTGTCCCATAAGTCGGTAGACATTTTAGAATTTCTTAAAAATTGAAAGATTTGGTAGAATTGAAATTAGTTTGCAATAAAGTTATTCTAATGAAAAGGATTTCGTTCAGTAAAGAAAAACTTTTGTTAAAAAACTAGTTAAAATTTTCGTAGATAGAGACGCTGTACGTGAGAAAAATCACGCATTTCCATAAATGCTACTATTTGCATGCAAATGTTACAAGCATATAACTCCTATTCTGAGTGTTCACCATCACAATACATTACACTTTGCAAACAATTTACAACAGCACTAACTGCAGCATCATTCAGAGGTTCTTAGCTGAGGTAAAACTACTTAACCAAAAATAACGCTTTTTTCATCAAGTCAGCATTAAAAAAAAAAAAAAAAATACTTATGCAGAAGTGGGGAAGAAAATAGAAAGTGAGCTGTTAATCGTAAAACCGTGGAATTTCTAAGAATCTGTTTTGCATATTTCTCGTTGTGTTGTTCTGCAGCGACCTCTATCGGCGAAACTTTTAACTATATTTTTCTCTACTAATAAACAAAAAATCCCTCTTCACGAGAACAACATTTTTGCAAACCGCATTCAATTCTACCAATTTTTACAATTTTTATGAATTTTTAAAATATCCACGGACCATATCCTCACCTAGTACATATTGTAAAATGTCTAAGGATGACAATCATTGATGGATTTTGATTAGTTTAAAAATATTGCTTCACTAACTACCGGATTTCACCCGCACCAACAACCATAAACGTAATATCAATAATAATAAAAAAAAAAAAATCATAAAATGTAAATTCTGAATATGATTTCTGAATACAAAAGAATAAATCTTTTAAACTCACTGCCCTTTCAAATTCTTGATTTTCCTGTTCCTTTACAATACGAATCAAAATTCAGAATCACAAGCCAAAATAGTTTACAAATATTCCCGTATCATAATAATCCGAAGCGTCGTGACAAAACAGCAAAATTGTACTAAGAAAAAGATTTTTAGAAAGATTTTGAAGTATTTTACAGGAAAAAAATCCCCGTTTTATAAATACAAATATTGGCAGTTCACATATTCCATAAAATTGTTACGCTTTTACAACATTTTTTTTTTTTTTTTTTTTTTTTTTTTTTTTTTTTTACAGTGGGAATTTCTTCTAGCATAATTCATGAAAATATTACGCATCAAACTTCTTAATTTGTATTTCTCGTTTCGTAACATATACTGAATATAAATATGTAAATCAATTATATGATTACTATTGAAGTTTAAATGTTATGTTTAGTTTTCATAAGTTCATATAATTTTCCTTAATGTAAAACAAAATTTATACGTATCAGAATAATGACGGTAAATTTGTTTTATTCTTGCGTAAATTATGACTAAAGTAGCTCCCACTAAACCATTATATTTTTACTTAACGGGTGTCATGAAAGTCTTAAGTCAAATTGAAAAAGCCGTGGGTTGTACAAAAAAAAAAAAAAAAAAAAAAAAAAAATCTTGAATATTGCTTGACGAATTCATTAGTTTATACTACTCTCAGGAGAAAAATATATTTGCACAGCCTTTAATTGAGCATTATCTTCGATTTTTCGGAAGGTTTTCTTAATGTTCTTTATCATGGCCTATACGACAGATAGGTCATTTTTTTTTTCAAATTTCGAGTAATTTTGTTATCTCATTGCCGTTCAGACCTCGATTCTTATAAATTACACATACCGGTTAATTACACATCGTACACATACCGGGTAAGTACACTTCAAAAATTTTTCAACCGGACGTCCCTGTGGCATATTTGGTGAGTTGTCGTCTTTTGGCATGAAAGGTACATTTTTTTCAGTGAGACATTGCAACTTTGTTTTTAAATAATGGTTACTAGCAAGGGCAGGCCAAAAAATATTTTATCATTTTGTTGATATTTATCAACGAATTGTTTCAGTTTCGACAGACATTTATTGACGAATATGTCGGAATTGATCGGCGCCAATTCGTTGAATGAAGGGTGCAGTTAAAGTGGCGATTCGCATGAGTACTTTTGCTTAAATTTCCCACGACCAGTAAATTTTATGTTGTCAGGCATCTTTCCGATAGTGTCCATATAAAGAATAATGTTCCCATTAAAAATTATACCTCTGAGGGTCACCGAAGCGGGAGAGCCATCCATTCCGTGGAGGATCAAAATTGCGATGGCATGTCTCCGGACAAACTGTAGGGGTGAGTCTCAGACCGTCACCAATTGCCCATCTGATCAGCACTTGTACGACGTAAAACCCAACCAATCAACCATATAAAGGATATCGTTTCCCGCCAATTCATGGCGAGCGAAATTTCGGCACCCAGAACCTCAACTTTGTATGATAATGTTAATGTAAATATTGTACAGAACTAATTTTGGCAGTTAAGTGGAAGCGTTGTTGCACTTTCTATGACATTTCATTGAGCTCCATCTACTTCCTACTAGCTTTGGCACGCAATTTAAATTGTCTCAATATTCTTTGATGCCTGTTACTAAAATTTATATACTGTAATCAAAACGATTTTGCTGTATCGTTATATATATATATATATATATATTTTTATTAAAGAATCTTTTTCTCTAGTGTCAATATTTGTCTTATAGAGGTATATTTCGTTTAAAAGAATTAAAATATATTCTGATATTACTTTAATATACTTTTAACTACAGATGGAAATTTACTTTTTATATTTTCTTAAGAAAGATCCAATGAAAAATTAATTCAAACGCACATAAAAAAAGGCTTTTTAAGTAGTGATTTGCTGATTGTCTAATTTTATATTCTACAAATATAGCAATAAACATGGTGCATCGTCCAAAATTTATTGTAAAATAGACTGAATTAAAATGCTTTACTTATAATAAAATCAGAAAACTTAACACCTTCCCATTGAGCTATTTTTTATTCTAAATTTCATATAAGTAAATGTACTTTTGATATATAAAGATCACGTTAGCAGTTGGTGCAGCTGTGGAAAAGCTCTCTTCATACAGCAATATTTCTAAAAAAAAAATTCTGCAATTAAATAAAGAAAGAATAATGACTTTCAAACAACTATGTCAATTTTTGCAGTAAACCACTTTCCCACAACTTACAATACGTAAATATATGCATCACAATGCAAAATATAAAAAAAAAAATAATAATACCATATATATTTTTAATTTATTACCCTAACTGACTCTGCCCAGCAATACTGATATTGGTGGGTTCATTCTGGCCAACAACTGGCGTCCTGTACTTGCCATCAGTTGCAGGCTGTCGCACGTAACTGAAACAGTGGATCGTTTTTGGCTGTCAGCAGTTATGGAAGCCTAGTAAGAAAACCGGTGACTCAAAAGTTGCATAAATACAATTCGTTTTAGGCAAGCTACCAGCACGCGACCAACAGCATGTCCGCAGTATTGTGACCTATCTTCATAGAATCAATGAAGGAACATCACTAATAATTTATATGCACAAATACAAGAGAGGGTGCCGCGATTCTATCTTCTTCCTCCGTTATTTAAATTCTCTCTTATTTCACAGGATGCTTGTTGTTCGTTTTTGTCTGTGCTTCTCTACTAGGATGCTGAGTCTTGGATTACATGATTTATATGTAGGAATATATAATTTGATACTTAATTCGATTTTCCATTAATTTATTTTTTAAATATGCTTTTAGATTTTTTTGGTCTGAGACTAAAGTGAAATAAATTAAAGATTTTTAATACAATATAGGAAATATTTATTTGATCCTTTTTTTTTTTTTTTTTTTTTTTAATGCTAATATTTCTCTATATTTCCGCGTTTTAGAAAGAAAGGCATTATATCTTTCTTTTCAAATATAATATCATAATATCATATCATAATATCATATCATAATATCATAATATAATATCATATCTAATTCAATATGATGTTGTAACATCGTTAAATTATTTTACTGAAATGAACATAACTTTAAGTGTGAACCTAACCTGATTCAAATAATATAAGACACTCCTTATCTCAGTTAATTCTTATTTAACACACTTTTTTTTTTCAACCTCTAGTATGAAACATTCAGGTCCTCGGAAGAGCGGATACATCCAGTGCACAAAGTTTAACCTGCAATACACAGGCGATGTCAGCCAAAAGCTAAAATATTTATTTCAAGGTCAAAGTGTTTATTGGTGCATTTATATTATTAGTCAGAACATGTAAAGAACATGATAAAGAACATGATGCGTTAGCATGATAAAAAAAAAGTAAACGGAAATGTTAAAAAATATATATATATATATATGTATACATATTTAAAAGACAAATATTATTTTGATTTCTTATTGATGGAAATATAATAGTGTTCTAAAACAATTTTTATGAAGTAGAAAAATTCATTTTTAATTTTTATTGAAAAATTTATCAATAAAATAATTATAATAATAAAATTTACATTAAAGATTGAGAATATCGATAATTATTTTTTTCTTTCTTTTACCAATGTGTGATAGAGAAAACACTGCATTAGAGATATAATTTCTAAATTGATGTTTTTGATATATTTACACATTTTCCCATTCCTATAGAAATATATTTCAAATAAAAGTGTTTTTAAAAATTATTTTGATTTTTTTTTTAGTATAATCACATATGGTACTTTTTATTTTAACCCTTAATTTCAGTACCAATAACTTATCACTTTCCCATGCAATGTTACATTTTTTATATAAACATTTTAATAAAATTAAACATTCACACTGAAGTTTTAATACTTGATATGAAAAATTATATTTTCTGTCATACAAAATAATGTAAAGTGTAAAATAGAAGTATTTGCATGTAAAATAACTTATGATATTAGACTTATTTGTTAATGAAAAATAAATCAACGCAATATTTTAATTATTGGAACAGACATTTTAAATATAAAACCATAGTTTCTGATCCAAAAACTCTAAAATAATATTTAAAAAATAAATAAATATGAAATCGAGTTAAATAATGCTACATACCAAGTATAACTTGTAAAAATTCAGGCTACACAAAAAAACATGCTAAAAAAAAAAAAAAAAAAAAAACAGAAAGAAAGAAAAGGAAAGAAATAAACTGTCATAAATAAACCACTACAGGCCCCACTAATGGCAGAATATAAAGGGCCGATAAAAGCTATCAACAGTAACATAAAAACTATGTGTATGCCACTGCCGGTCCATCATTCACCTACGACTGAAAATATTATTTTCATTTTAGCGCTGGATGCCGTCAGTGGACCGTTGATTGTGGCCTACTACTGGCCGGCGTAACATATTCCCTTCGGCGCCGTTAATTTTTGCCATCATCAGAGATGAAGTGACTGCAGCTGGTAGCCACAATTTGGCTTCTGTTGGCCACCATCTCAGGTTTTGATGGGTGATAGCATCTTATCGAGCAAAAACAGAAATCTAAATTTAAAATTTTGTAATTTAATTTCTTTAAAAGTTAAAAAAAAATGATACGTAAGCATGCTGAAAAAAACATATTTATCATTACCTACATTACAAAATTACAGCTTTATGGAATTTTACTCAAAAGTAATATTCCATATATTTACTCTCTTCTTTGCCTCTCAAACATTTAAGACTTGGAATTTTTGCATCAATAATTGTAAGGCTGTATTTGAATTATGATTTAAGAATGCATTTTAATTTTCTGTTATTTTTATTTCCTTAGAAAAGATTAAAGTAACATAAATCATTTCCCATATTAATATTAATTATTCATGTATTCCGCTTTAAATATGTAATTTGACGAGCTGTTAATCGAAAGATTTCTGATCCATTTCTCGAGGCAACCAAAGATCGTCGTGCAAGGTAAAGCTAGGACAGTCTGCGCACAATTCAACGGCGAATAACATAAATAATAATAATAATAATAATAATATTTTGCTAAACTATTGCCAAATAATTTTAAATTCATTCGTTTTCGATGCATTTCCATTATTATTTTGTTGTTATGCTATAACTTAAAGCAACAGCTATAAGCAAACTAAAAGAGCAATTTTGTGCAATCTCTCTTTATTGGGAAAGTGTGATTGGGAACATGGGTATGAGAGACTGCGTTTCTTTATAACTATAATTAAATTGTTAATAATAATAATTTCACTTAAATGACATTGATGTAAAGTTTTTGCTAACCTGTCATTGCCCACAATCATTGCATTTATTATTGTAAATATTTCAGATTTCGTGCAACCACCTGCACAAATTAACCCATTTGAGACGGATTGCTCACTGTGTGCGCAATGCACTTCTGTTCCAAAAAGACGGGTAGCACGCCATGTGCCCAATGATACATAGCCGCTTCCTCCCACTTTTAAGCCTATAAATGGCCCACCCTGCATTACTTATTATAAGATATATTCTCAAAATCTTATGCTCAAATATGTTCAAAACACAAAACCTAAATTTAACTTGGTTTGAAATTTTCTCTTTACCACTTTAAAAAAACTTTACGTTAATTCATTTTAGTTTATTAAAATTTAGACTATTAAAATCCTCAAAAAAAAAAAAAAAAAAAAAAAAAAATGGAGAAGGCGGACATTTATTGTTTTCATTTAGTTTTATAGCTTCTTTTTAAGCAGCCGACAGCTGCACAAAACTTGAGCATCATACTTCAAAATATTTCAAAACTAAACAGATATACAATAATATTAAGTAATTTGTGATAAATTCCCCCTATATTAAAATTGGCACTCAAGCGATAAATACTAACAGGGGTACGGGTTTTGTCTATCGTTGCCACTCCTTAATAATGTACAATTCGAGATTCTGTGGATGGTTTCCCGAAACAATGCGCGATCTCATATGGATTAAACTAGTCAAGCGACTTGTCGAAGTTGTCTCCTAGTACAGTTTCAAATATTTAACAAATTCATCCTGATTGTTTTGTCATTACCAATAATGTATGTAACCTCCCCTACTATAGTATTTAATCGAATCAATGTGCAATATTTCTTAAGTAGCAAATACGCAAGCTGTACCATTTCTGTAGGCGAGATTGTGTAGCCTTTTATTCAATAATTACTCGCTTTTATAAAGAATTGTTTGTGTCCGTACTGTGAGTCTAGGTTGGTAACTTACAGTCAGCAACAAAAGTATCCGAGCACTAGTCAATAATTCCGATATAAAAAAAGTACGCTTAATAATGTTTTGCTAAATAAATCCTTGTCGAAGCATGTTCTTAGACTGACTAAGAACATGACTCGACAAGGATTTATTTAACAAGGCAGTATTTATTTATTTATTTATTTATTTTTTAGTCAAAGATTATTGCTAGTGCTTGGATAGTTTTGCTGCCGACAGTATGAGAAAACGTTTAATTAAAAAATATTCTGTACTACTGCAATTCAAAAAAAAAATTTCTTGGAGGTAATATAAAAATTCAAACATTTATTTTAAAAAATAAAATAACCAAGATTTATCTTAGACGATCGACGCAATCAACATGAAAATTCATGTTTGCATTCTACTCTTGCTATTGTAGAAATACCTGGAGTATCTGCGCTCACAATCTACTCCTTCCCTCCGTTCTTCTGTATGCGCAATCTCTCGTACCGTGTAACCTCTCTTAACTTTACCTTATATCAATGCTGAATAGCGCATGTTAAATAAACCGTGAAAACCTTGTTTTCATGCTCTGTAAAAAATATATTTGACTGTTATCGAAGCGGCAGAGCATCCCTACCAAGAAGGATAAAATTTGTAATGGCATGTCTCCTAACCATCCCTAGGAGCGATTCATACGCCGTCGCCAATTGTCCATTATGTAACTCTGGTGCCTCCTTAAACACCACTGAATACCCCACTTTTTATATTTAGATAATAAAAAACAATATTATGTTAGCCATTTTAGTAATGGTTTCTTAGACTACCTTTACTTACGTAATTGATGTATTTGTTGAAGATGTTAACAATTATACATACAAAATAATAAGTATATTTGATTTTTTTACCAACTAGCACGAACAGATAAATCAATAACATTTATAACAAAAAAAGATGCTCTAAATTTTAAACTTTAACGAATAAAATATATTTTTAAATATGCATTTAAACATAACATGAAGACTACCGAATTTAGAGTTAAATGCACATTTAAATCTTTGAATATATTTTATATCATAAAAAAAGATGACTTATTTGCTTTTAAATTATAATGAATTTAAAAATTCAAAAATTCATTAATTTTTTTAAACTCACTAGTTGAATAATATTTATATTACACTTCAGTAATTGAATAAAATTTATATTCATGAATATATCCTGATATAGACTAGCATAAAGTTCTCATTTTATATTTATTCTATTTTTATCAAGTAAAATTTCAATTTAATTTTTAAAGAACTAATCAAGGAACTTTCATAAAATATCATGTGTCATTTTTCTAACATTTCTCTAATTATTTTTTCTGTTTATTATAAAGTTTAATGTAATGCATGTTTTGTTATAGTAATGGAAAGAAAAATATTCTAATCCATACAAAAATAAATAAATGTGCATAAATTGAATACGGGGAAAGCTTGTAGTTTAGATCTTCATCAATAAAATATAACACATTTTATTTAAATCATAACAAGCATTTTAATGTTCCGATATAGTTATCTGCTCTTCTATTGAATATCGCAGAATATTCCATAACATTCTTTTATTCGTCTGAGTGCAGCTTTGTTATGGGAGTCGTGATCCAGAAGATTTCTCAAAGAGGAGAGCATTATAAAGATATCTTAAGATAGAATTTATTTTATTCCAGATACCCAAGTTAGAAATTCTGCGTATATATTTTGTGCAGATATAAATGTAATTTCAGAGGACATTATGCGCATTTTTAATAAGTTTGTGAAATTCAAAGTTTTAAAAAAGAAATTTTAAAACAAAATACATTTTTTGACCGCATATTTTTACAACATATAAAATAAAAGGGTTTTAACTTAAATATTTACTTAAATTTTTATATGAATTGCATGCGGGAGCAAATATTGAATATGTTATAAATCTAAAGGGTAGAAAACATAGATCTTTTAAGGTCATTATCACTTCAACCGATGTTAGCAAACATATGCTTCTCATTACAAGAATGATTTTGAAAAAATGTAAGCATTTATTTTATGGAATTTTTAAATTAAAAAATAAATTTTGTGAAAATTACAAAAACTAACTCTTTATAGAGTCCCCCGTTTCCTTTAGTCATATTTAATAACCACTCGTTCACTTTCGGGGCTCATTAAGAGGTAAAATCTCAAACTTTCAAATTAAATATTTGGGTCAATCATTTTCATAGAGAAAGAAATTTTTTTGTCTTATGTTTGTTAGGATGTGAGCCAGTTTTTACTATACATGACTATAGGAACCAAAGGACTGTATGATAATTATTTTTTATAACTTTCGCATTTTTTTTTTTTTTTTTTTTTTTTTTTTTTTAAATTATCATAATATAAATGCTAATTTAAAAAAAATTAAAAAAAAAGGAAACATTTTGTAATATGAAACACATATATGCGACCAGCGGTTGTAGAGATAAAGAGCTCCTAAGAACTTTGCTTTGCACCCTGTATATGAGTTGGAGTAAACTTCCAGAAATCTCGGAAAAAAAATAAGTACATTGCATTTAGATATCTGCTCCAAATTTTTTGAAATTAAATTTGTATAAGTAAAAAATTGTGCCTACAGACCGTGATATATATTTTCTGGAGACTGTCACAGTGTTTTGTTATTCCAATAGTTATAGCTACTCTAGCTTACCACATTTATAGAGTAAAAATATTTTTCTTGAAAATATATGAAATTAACACCACATAAGATATTTTGTTCTTTTGCACAAATATTCTTTTGCACAAATGTTCTTTTGAACAAAATATCCACATAAGATATTTTGTTCTTCAATATATATATATGTATATATATATATATATATACACACATTTTTTAATGAATAACAATAATAATAATAATAATAATAATGATAATAAATAAATAATAACAATATTAATAATAATAAATTAAAATAATCTCTTTCTAATGTTTTTTGTTTCTTAATGAAGAAATGAAATAATCTGATGTGTCACTCACACGATTTCCTCTTTTTCTGCAATTCAGTACCATAAACACTGTGTACATTAAGGGGAAAAAAAGTGCCGAATATAAACATTGTTCAAAACTAAAATAGTTTTAGAAACAATTTTATTAGATGTTTATTAATGTGACAAGGGAACTACCCTTAACGCCCTAATTAAACGTTGTACAAACACCCATTCAAATTTAAACTATTATCAAATTTTAAAGCTTATTAAAAATTATTCAGCTAAATTTAATCCACACCACTTCTTAAAAATTACAATCATAGTTAAAATTTTAAGTGTCAATGCAATATGATTCTCAAAATACTCAATTTGAATAGCCTGGAATTATTTGTTCTTACTTTATGATGATTCATCATCTCTGTGTTGGGCCAATTGAAAAAGTTACACCGATTTTAATTGGATTTCAACACCAATTTTCGAAACACAATCGCGCACCTAGGTAAATATTTTTATATTATTATTTTTTAAGTATTCTATCGACGATAGATTTCGATGGATCTTCTTCCACCAGAAGAGCATTTGTTAAACACTCGATGTACATGTATTTTAAATTTTACTAAAATTATTTAAAAAAAAAAAAAACATTAAAGCTTGTAAAAGAAATAAAATATGTTTTTTTTATCATTAAATTTACCAATAATCTTGTCCCGTTTACTATATTAATACGAAAAATATCGATTTAAGTTTGTTATATCCCACGTACAAAACAGGGACTACAAAGTAAGAGCAATGAAATAAACCTCCTTATGATAGATTTCACTTGGTTTACTTAGATTGTCAAAGGTATCTATTTGATCGATTTCCTATAGTCAATTCATTTTAAATTTGAGATCTTTTTTATATCACTTAAACTTTTTTAGAAAGTATTCCGTTAGTTTTTCCTCTACTGCCGTTGAAAAACCTATTTTAAAGCCACAAGAAAACAAAAATATTTATCACTAAAGTACAGTTGCTATATCTTCTAGATTTAAAACAAAACAAAAAAAAATTCAATATTATTTTCTTTTCCTTTCAAGCTACAGCAGTGGAGTTTTTGTTATATTTTAATATATATTTCGTAGTTAGCTATTACATTCTTTTCTAAAATAGTCTATCTTTAGATTATAAATTGTTTGGCACGATTGATTTCTTAATTTTCAAATCTTCTAAGGAAAAATATTATTATAAATGAATGTAGTTTGTACAATACATTTTCTAGACAAAATATTTTTTATACTTGTAGCTCTAAAATTTATCGATATATGTATATTCAGGAGAACTATGATGTATATGAATAATATTTTTTTAATAAGTAATATTGATAAGTTAAAAAAAAATCCTTTTGTAAGTTCAATGATTAGAAGCTAAAAATTAACTGAAGAGTTGGTCTTAAAAAGTAATAAAGAAAAAATCTTTGCAAGCAAACACCATAAATTGAAAATACAATACTTTTCTTGGGTCGAAATAACAGCAGGACCCTTTGTTAGACAATACAGTCGGCAGCAAAATTATTGAAGCACACACCCACATTTCATATATATATATATATTTAGTTCGATAGCTAATTTTTATCAACAACTTACTTTTTTATAACATCATAAAAACTAAGATCATGACTACACAAATATTTACTTAACAAAACAGTATTAGGTGTCCATCTTTTAAGTAGAAATTATTGCTGGTGCTTCAATAATTTTGCTGCCGACTGGAAGTGCAACGCAAGAAAATTGTACATTTCCGATTTCATGGTGCACTTGTCGATTATCGCCCTATAAATTGTCGTGTTATTATTTCAAATGAAATAATTGTTGCGAGTATTTTGAAATGTACACTGTAAAATTACAACGGATATCCCTCATCTTGTGATGTGATAAAATCAAGCACTCGAGCTGTAAAAAATTTTCAAACAAATTTTCATATTACTTATTTTACCTATAATTTCATGTTTAAAAACAATTGCAAGTTATTTATTTATTTATTCATGAAATACATTGTTACAAATATCAAGCAGTATGAATTTTCTTTTAATAAAAGCTCCCAACTTCGAGACTGCTTAAAAAGAAATCGAGGGCCGATTGCATCTCTGTAAAATACTTGGGTGAAGTTCCAATTAAATATTTTCAGAATAAAGGAATTAAGGTTAGCTATCCAAATATAAGGAACATTTCTAAAGAAAATAACATGATTTTTAGAACTCTTATATTTACCCAATTTTTATTTAAGAAAGATGTGATCGTAAAGTTAAAACTTAAATTTTCGTTGTTATTTAATGAATGCAATAACCTATACGACAAAATATCGGCGATCTAAATATTTTAAGTTTAATTTCATCATTTATAGAAATTTTCGAAATTAAAAGACTGAAAAAAAAAATTACACTATAATCAATGGTTAAATAAATGAAATGAAAAGGAGCTTATCACAAAAGAGGAATCATAAGTTGGGTCACATTCTTTTATTAAGAGATATTGAAGCTTCTCAGTAAATACCCATAGATTACAAGTAAACTAATCATGATTAGTAATGCATTACTTGATTACACACAGATGGAAAATTAAAAAAATGAAAAATATATAAGTTGGTGAAACATGTTTTACAAAGTCATTTGAATAAGTCTATAACCTATAATGGCAAATACAGATTTAAAAGTGATTTGAAAAATTCATAGTTCCTCCGTTGGTTAAAAATGAAGACAAGATATCAAGGAATGTTAACACTTTCTCTATTTCTTAATGAGCAATTTTTGGTACGTGATCACTTTAAGTCAAAATGCAGACAAAATTATTTTACTGATGTAAAATAAATCATTATATTTTCGATCTTCTCCATGATGATGATATTTCCGTGATCTTTAGATGAAAAAAAAAAAATCATTTTAGAGACAGACGCAAAAAGATGTAAATTTGTTCTTCATGTATCCTAACTCGTGCTCTCGCCATTTGCATCACACAGATCTTCACAAGAAGTCTGATAATCACTTTTGATATTTAAAAATGAGCTTGTAAAATAAGTCAATTAAATTTTTTAAGCATTATGTTCTGAAAAATCTAAGAGATTACAAAGACTAAAGAATTTACATATACAGAAATCATCACAGAGTTTTCTGTACAGTTCCTCGTTCATTCACCGAACTTCGCGCTCTGGCCCGAAGCCAGACGCGTCAGCCACCTATCATTTGCCGTTAACACTGCATGGTGTTCTGCTGCAAAGAGATTGGAGAAAAGAAAGAAAAATTCCGATCGCGTGCGTGCTTTGCTAGCGGGAAAAACGTAATACTGAATAAAAAAGATATAATAATAATAGATAGTAGAGGAGTGACATGAAGTTAGAAGTTTGATTATTACATTAATTTTAAAAATGGGAAACTGGGTAAATGTAAATTTTAGATTGATTTATTATAAATACTAGAATATCTAAATAATTTTAATAATTACTGATATTTTCTGGAATATTTTGAAGATCATTTTTAAAATCTTTATTTTTTGGTTAGGAGATTAAATAAAATAGGAGGTGTAAAAATTTATCATTTTTACAATCTCACAGCTCATATAGGCAGAATATCGTTTATCTTCGTGTATTAGGATTTTATTTAAGTGCATTTAGGATTCTTTTGATATATCATATTACATTTTTGCCTAAAAATGTTCATTATCAATTTGTATATGGTTGGTGTTTCAGCGAAAAAACAGACTTTAAATTAATAAGGAAAACTTACATCGGTCAATTTTCGTTCTTAGTCGTATAAAAGTTTAAAATGTGTAAATTTTTGAAAATTAAAGAGCGAAATTATTTTCTTAATGAAATATTATTTTCTACTTATTTTGAACGTATTGTTTTACATTTTCATTATTAAAATTTTCATATTTGCCATATTGGCGTTCTCATGAATTAACTCACAGGCGAATTTTAACACTTTCCAACAAGGTTGAAAAGTGTTAAGGACTTTAGTTTGTCTGTCTGTCCACGCTCTAACTTCCGTAAATAGTCATGGATTTTTTTGAAACTGATCTACGTTATTTAAGTTCACTATCGAATGTTCTCTATTGAAAATGGAGTGAATACTTGTACTATTTTGTGTACAGGGACACAACAACTTTGAAATGTGTTAATGACTTTTGTTTGTGTGTCTGTCTCTCCGTCTGTCTGCCCGCGCTGTAACTTACGTATATATTCATGGAATTTCTTGAAACTGTTATATGCTATTCAAGTTCGCTATCGAATGCTCCCTATTGAAAATAGAGTCAATACCTCTACAGAGACACCCGAAAGTATTCCAAAGCATCGTGCTCTATGAGAGGAATTTCTATAAACCATATTTTAATACCTTTACTTTACACAAATCTTAGTGAAATTGAAATTTTACTCAAATTTACTGTCGGATGATCCTCATTGAAAATGGAGTCATCATCTTTGATTTGCTTAGAGGATACCCTAAAATATTTTAAAACAATGCGTTCTATGAGAGGTACTTCTATAAACCAAATTTTAATAACTTTACTTTGCACAAATCTTGTGCTAAGCAATTTTAACACTTTCCATCAGTGTTTAAGAGAGATTATGAATACAATTAGTCTACCTGTATGCCTTTCAGTCCTTCTGTCTGTCCGTTGTGTGATAAAGTATGCATATACAGGGGTGTTTGCGTTCCGGGCATTTTATTTTATTTCCCACCAGTAATTATGAATTGTATTTTTAGTTATATCAAATTGCAAAACTTTACAAGAAAACTGCCAATAGTATCACTATTAAAAAATTCTGGTAGCAATTTCCGGGGCCACAAACACCCCTGCATATAACACTGAAAGTTATAAGATACAATGAGTACATACACTTGTAAAGTGTTAATAATCGATGCATACCACTGAGTTTTCTTTCTTGTTTAATCATAGTTCTGTTGCTTTTAAAAATACAATTCAGTTTTTCAATAGCCTTGCTCGATGAATATTAAAAATTGTAATTGCTTAAGTTTGTATAGGGAGGTGTATAGAGGTGTAGGTCATATAAAAATTTAAAATGCATACCTTTTTGAAAATTAAACAGTGGATTTTTTTCATAGGGTAGTATACAATTTTCTTGTTATTTTGATTTTTTTTTTCAGTTTTAATTGCCCACTAATATCTCTTAAGCAAGGGTTAAAAAGAATTTCAGTCTTTATGATACACCATGCCTATATGTAATTTTTACCACCAAAAATTACCGTATATGAAATCTGACGGTAGAATTAATTTCTTCACTGTTAAAAGACACTTCTTAAAAATAAGCAGATTCTTCCCATTTTTCAGATTTTTCATTTCTTATAATGGCTTATAATTGTTCCGCGTAGGAGGTTTTCATTTTAAGATTTTTTTTTTCCCTCACTTAACTATTGATTTCAAATATTACATCATTTAACATACAATTGATGAAATTTTTAGAACAGATTATTCCAGAATTTACAAAATCTGGAAATGGCATAACATTAAATAAATAATTAACATAACCATAATTAGATAATGAAAAAAAAAATGAAATTTGCACAATTTAGATGTAAATAGAAACCACTTTTAAACAATTTCTTTTGATAGGAATCGAACCCACAATCTCTAGTTTCGTAGCCCGATGCTTTCCTGCTGAGACTCGGCATTCACACTCACAAAAAATTTTCATTGCAATATTTGAACAGTGAATAGGAAAACTATAGTTAAATGAGAAAAAAAAATCTTAAAAATGAGACGTTCCTACTCGGAGCTATTATAGGAAATGAAGCCTCTCAAAAATGAGAAGATCCAGATTATTTTTCAGACGATCCTGCTTATTTTTTTTAGAAGTGTATTTTATCAGTGCACATTATTTAAGTGATTTACAAAACAAAGAGAAAATTTTTCTGAGAGGACACGAGAAGACTCATCTTCTCATTTTCGTTTTTAATAGTGTTGTTTTAAAAATCAAAATTAAATCTAATGTAAATTATTAATCTATAGAAATTTCCACAGTAATTAAAGTTTTATTTACTTTTTTTAAAACTGAAAAATACTGTTTTTGCACTTTTTTTTTTGTTTTGTTTGCTGGTTCTGTCTTAATTAATTTCTTATATCGAATAAATCATTTTCAGAAATGCATAGTAAACAAAAGAATTCATTTCATCCATTTTTTTTTTTAAATAAATTCCAAAATATATGCACAAAAATACTTAAAAAGTCAAATTTATCTAAGACAATAATTGTTTAAATTTGTATATTAAACATAAAAATTTATGTATTAAACAACAAAAATACATATATATATTAAACATTAAAAAACAAAATAGACACATTTGTAGTTAAATAATATACACACTATTTTTTGAAAAATCCACATTCATAATGCACTTGCAGATATAAAAAGAAGAAAAGAAAAATCGAACAAAGTTAAGATTTTTATTTTTGCAGGGTATTTTCAAAAGTGTCTCTAAAATAAGAAATACGTTAGTATGAAACAGCTTATTCACACGCTTTAACACAGAAACCTCTTAAACTATACGTATACATTGAAAAAAAAAAAATCTCCAGTCGAAAAATACTATTAATTCATCCAGGCAGAAACAAGCACTAGAATACCCACGCTTAAAATCAAAAAATCCTATCTTAGAGTGGATTCGTTGAATGAAAGAAAATGCATTCTGCGGAAATGTGAAATATCTATATTTCTGAGAAAGAAGATGAAATCTGTTTTCTCTTTTGTGTGTATCACGTTCCGTAACTAAGGGGAGTAAATAACGAATTTTCCTCATCTACTTTATAGAAATCAAGTTCAAAATGAAGTCAGTATCATAGTGAAGTCAAATGGAATGTTCTCTGGAGAAATATAATTTAAAAAACAAAACAAAAGAAACTAAATAATTTCAAATCTAGAATTTCGTATAAGTCGTATATATTTTGGGTTCAAACGTTCGAAAGAAGGTAATAAAAATTATTAGCTTTTCTTCTTCTTCTTCTTTTTTTTTTTAAATTTATTAACCAACCTAAATAAAATAATAAAAATTAAAATGTAATAAAAAATAATGTATATATATATATATATATATATATATATATATTCTTTAAGTTGCAATTAAATGTGCAACAATTTTTAAAATGTTAACTCTTAGCTGATAACGAAAATTATCCACATTTAATTATTTATACAATATATTTGCTAATGCTATTGTGTTTTTCTTTATCTGTGTGTTTTAATCAATTAACGAATGAAAACAAATGAATGAAATTCTATTCATGTAAATATAATTACAAAGTATTATTACACCTTCGAGAAATTATTTTAGTAGTAAATCGCAAATTTCATATTAAGCATGTTAATAACACTGCTCGGCATGAAAATTGCTTCTGACACTATTTCAGTATATTCTTATGTAAAATGACCTGCTGAATCCGAATATGACGCCCCATTTTGCCCTATCACCCACCGTTTTTTTAGGAATGGCTGCCTATTTTTATAATTTTTCGGTGATTTTATGGCTATAAATTTGATTTTTAGGAGGGAAAAGATTATTTTAACCTTTTAATATTTTCTGAGGGGCTACAGATTTGGAAAATTCTAAAACAGGGACATTTGTGACAAGGAAAAAATTTTAAGAGGATTTGCCACGCATTAAATATCTTATATTTTTTTTATTCTATTATTAATGTTATTTTTAAATGTTATTATTATTATTATCATTATTTTACGTGTTAAATTAATTAGTTTTCATTCTTCAAATCAAATTCATGGTCATAAAATTATCGTACAGGGGAAATAATTGAGGGAGGGGGTGGTGTATCTAGAAAACGATGGGTGACTGTGAAAATGGAAGTCATATTCGGATCCAGGAGGTCATTTTAAATAAGAATGAGCAAAAATGGTATCAGATCTCGATTTTTTTTTTTTTTTTTTTTTTTTTTTTTTGCAGAGCAGTGTAAATTATGCACAGTTTTGGATATTTTTTAGGCAGCAAATTCATAAGGTTTTATTAATTTATTTTCCTCTTCTCGGATAATGCTAAAGTGATTTTCCGTTTACCTACGTCTCAGATAATTAACTGAATGCTACAAATGTACAAAAGTGCATTCAGTTGTTATCTTATTAATGTAAATATGCTTGCTTACGATAATTACTTCCTTATATATCTGTGCCAGGATATAAATGTCCAATAATAAAAGAGAAACCTATTATTCGGCATACTATAAAATTATGCACAGTTTTTGTGAAATAAGTCTAATACACAATTTAAAATTTGTAATATGTTTTTAATAAAAAAGTAATTTGAATTTCAAATGAAACAGAAAAATTAAAAGAAAAGAAAAAAATTCTTTAGCATCAGTAAAGCTAGGTTAAAAGAAGTAGTATTTACTTGTTTGAAAAGCCTTAAAAAAATGGAACACAAATATTTATTTAATAATAAAATTTGAAATATAATTCAAAATTTAATATAAATTGAAGTTTTATGAATATAAAATAATAATTATTAATTGAAAAATAATAGAATTTAGAAAAAATATTATTGATTAAAAATATAATTACGTATGTCTTCTATCACGCGATAAAATTAATAGTTAGATATAAATATTTTTTTCTAGTAATTTATAATGAATGTGTATTTCAATGAGTAAATAGGTGATTCTCCAGAAACCAAAGAATTCTGGAGAATCTGCAAAATATCTGAGCAAAACATCGCAAAAGTTTACATTTTTATGCGAATTATTTTGAGAAAAATATGCATAACTAGCAGGCTTTGCCCCCTTAGTTGGTTCTCAAAATACCGTATCAATAATAATGATAAAACTATCTAAAAAAGAAAAAAAAATCATTGAAATCAGTCAAAATTTAAGTTAAAGTTCCCGCTCGCTACACTTTGAGTCTGGAGCCCCAATGCATTCGGCACCGTCTTACCTGCATTTACTTCCCTTCCTTCGCGTGCAAAGTTGAAATTTTTGCAAAATCCCATCAAAGTGCACATTGCGTACACTTAATCATCACCTACAAACCAAAATTCGCCATTCTATGGTAATTTGAAGCAGATTTAAGCTTGAAAGCGTATTTTTTTCCCCGTCCGCCCGAAAAAGTTGGTTGGAGTGGGTATATTTCTCAAAATCCCTTTATAGTACATGTTGCATAAACATACCTCACCGGCACATCAAAAAAATCGAGATCCTGGATGTTATTTGAAGCAGAGTTATGTTTTAAAACGTGTTTTGTACCCCCTCCACCCTGCTCTTGACGGAGAGAATTTCGCAAAATCTCTTCATAACCGGCCCACACATCAGAAATCGCCTTCCTAAGATAATTTAGTGTAGAGTTACGCATAGATACATGATTTTTGCCCCCTCACCCCCAGGGAGCGGTAGGGTGAAATATCAGAACATCCAGCGAAAGCAGCTCACGCAACACGCTTAAGCAGCCTACACATAAACAATTTCCATTCTAAAGTAATTTGAAACAGAGTTACGCATGGAAACATGGTTTTGCCTTTCCCCTACCAACCTGCAAGGGGCAGATATGACGGAATTTCAAAAAATCCCTTTGTAGTTTGTGCGTTGAGTACACATGTGGCCAGCCCGCACATAAAAAATTGCCTTTTAGAAAATTGCCCAGTTTGGAGCAGAGTTACGCATAAAAACATTTTTTTGTCCCCCACCCCCAAGGGGGGATAGAGTAGAATTTCACAAAATCCCTCTGTAGTGTGTGTCTTCATTACGCATAACAAACCGACATATCAAAAAATTGCTATCCTGAGATAATTCGGAGCACAGTTACTCTTGAAGCGTGCCTTTGCACCCACCCCTTAAAGGGGAGTGCAGGGGAAAATTTCGTAAAATCCCTTTATAGTACGTGTTTCGAATGCATAAACAACACACGCATAAAAACTAATCTTACTGACACAATTTGAAGCAACGTTACGTTTGTAAACGTGTTTATTGCCCCCCACTCCCCACCCCATGGTGGTAAAAGGAAGAATTTCGCAAAATCTCGTTACAATGAATGTTGGATACACGTAAATAAGCCTCATACTAAAATTTATGACCTCAGCTCATATAGAATTCCCCGGTCGAATTAAGTGCTAAAAGGTGAGCTCGAATTTGCCCTCTCGTAACCCCCCCCCCCAAAAAAAAAAAAAAAAAAAAAATGAAAATCGCAAAAAACCAAAAATGAGTTTTTGGAAATATTATCAATAAGGCGCTTGGCGTTTTTTTTTATATCTTTGTTCTATTATTGGTAGAGTTTAACTCGAAAATTCATATTTTGCTAAATTTGCCTTAAAAAACCGTTTTTACTCCTACCCTCCCAAATTCCAAAATCGCAGAAAATGATTATTTTGTACTCAAATCTAGTCTCCCCATCTGCAATTTCTTCACCGTAAAGTAATTTGGAACTGAGTTATGCTTATAAAGGTGTTTTTGCTTTCTGCTCTCCCAGGGGGAACGGGGTGGGGGTATTTTACAAAATCCTGTCTTAGTGGGGGTCAAGGTCGTAGAACCAACCTGCTCACCAAAATTTGTGATTGCATGCTGTGTTGAGTCAGTGAATCAGTGAGTTTACTCTTTTATTTTTATAGATAAGTCAGTGTAATTAAAAATTCAGTGAGTAGGAACTAAGAGGTGTGTATTTTCAAATAATACTAAATCATTCCCCACTAAAAATAATCTTAAATTAATCTTTAAAAAAAATCTACAGAACATCTTAAGTTATTTGGCCTATTCTTAAGCCTACATATTCTGCAGATTTTCTTCATATTTCTGAAGAAAATTTACAGAATGTAATCTTAAGATGTTTTTCAGAATATATAGACTTAAACGTGGGCCAAATAACTTAAGATATTCTGCAGATTATATTTTAAAAGATATTTTTAAGAAGTTTTAGTAAAATCTGCAATTTTTCACATATATGGTAAATAATTACAACAAATATAAATAAGTAATAAAATAAAAATTTTAATTAATTTATTTTTTATTTAACATTCTATCCATTTATATATTAGTTAAAAAAGCTTTTTGAAAACGGTGCTTGATAATTCAGAAAAAAATATAATTTAGTTGCCATGAAATTTTTCTTTTTTTGAAATTTTCTATTATGAAAAATAACAGACGAATAATTCAGATCTGTTTATACAGTAAAAGATAAAATATAAATTGTTAAGTTAATTAAAAGTTATCAGTTAATCAAAACGTTTAAAAAACCGTTAATTAAGCTATATTTTTATGCTAGATTAAAAAAACAAATCTTAGAAAATCTGATTTTATTTACACTCATAACAAAAAGGGAAAGAATTTTTCAAAAACAGTGATAGTTATTAGCAAAAATTTAGTTATATAACTACATTAAAAATGCTTAAACAACCAAAAAAGTAGCTTTGAAGTAAAAATAAAATCATGAAATTTTTTTAAGTAATTAATAATAAAATTATAATTGAAAAAAAAAAAAAAAAAAAAAAAAACTAAAGAACATGCTTTTATTGAAATATGAACTAAAAAGAACTAAATAATTTTAAATGTAAATTTTTTATTGGATAGTGCTAAGATGTACCACAAATGAATGTGGTACTGGGTGGAAGTGCTACAAGTATTCTATCGTGTTTACTGCATAACGGACGTGAGTGAAGTGTCAAATGACTTATACGACAGTCAATATACAGAATTACAGGATATTTCATATAGTTTTGATGTAGTCATATACAAATTAATTCTTAAATCAGGTAACATGCAGAATAAAAACACTAACATGTAACAAAACCAATAACTAACGTATGTCAGAACCAATTAATTACACGTTGTCAGTTATTGGAAAAATATCAGACTTTAAAATTATAATTGCACAATAACATTCTAAATATCATTTAGTACACTTCTTAGAAATTTTATGCAATTGCTATGAATTTCACTGAAATACGAATAACTGGCACCACAGGTGTCATTACTGGTGAAATTGATATTTTTGAATCCAGTAACTGACAGCCCATCTGATATAAATATATTTTCTTTTCAAAATTAACTCTATAGCCTTATTTTATGTTCTATTGTCAAATCCATTTCAGTTTAAATTGGTTTCAAAAAGGAAAAGTACCTCAAACAGAAACAGATTTTAAATGTGCTTACCTTAATTTCAGCATTAAGCCAACCACTGAAAATCAGAAGTTTTATAACACCGATTAGGAATTTTGATTTTTTGATATCTAGAACTCCCTGGCGGAAAAGAAATTCTGCATAAAGTTAGAGAAAAATGTCTAAAGTGCTACTAGATAACACCATCTAATTTAAATTCTAAAAAGAAAGCTTATTACAATGAATTATCTGTTAAAGAGTCAGTTACTGGTGCAGTGTCAGTTATTGGTACACCTACCCTATTTTTTATTTTCAGACACAATTTTTTCATTGTGTTACCATGCATATAAAAAAGCTTATTCAAATATTATTTTCTATATTTTTTTTTAAATTCCTGGAAAATCTCTTTCCTGTCCTGTCCAAATCTTTTTCTAAAATTTCCTTTATTTCTTTAAAAATTTCACATCAATATTTCACAAATTAAATTAATAGTAGTAAGTTACATATACTTCAAAGTGTAAAAAATATTTTTTGAATAATTTTATTCATTAACTTATCAAGGTATGTCATTTTAAATTTTATCCCAAGGTTTCCATGTCACTTTTTTGGATTAGGAAATTTTTCAATAAATTTAGAGAAAAAGAAGGAAATTTTAACATGGGGCGCGTCGGCATTGTATATTCCAATCATTTCGTTGGATTCTTACCGTATTTTTAATATTTGATTCACATAATGCTTTTATCATAATTTTAAAATTTTAAACTAGGGTAATATTTTATGCTGTCATTCTCCTGCAAAGTATTTCCATTATATATAAAAAAGTCTTTCAAAAATAATGCCTGTTACTGTATCCCAACAAACACAGACCTATTGGTAGACAGTTGGTCCATTACCGGCTTGCCGTTTTAGGCGGTGACGTACCGATGCCGCTTGCCGAATCGGGTACGTAAATTTGTGGGCCTTCAGGCGGCAGTCGCCCGATTGTCTGGTCCATAATCGGTCTGTTGCCGGCAAAACCGACAAGGCAGCCGGCGCGACACCGCACCGACACCTAACCGTTTCCTAACCAAACATATACTGGTAATGTACTGGCATCGGCTTGCCGATGCCAGTCCACTTCTACGAGTATTTCCAGAAAAAAAAAATCCTGCCCGACTGATCAGTGCTGCCAACTAGTGAAGAAATCGTGAACTTTTATGTTTACAATTTCCGTTTAACTTACCCGAGAAGAGGAGAGTACCCGCAAATCTTTCAACCAGTGGTTTCTCTTTGTACTTCGCATGCGTTTATCCATTCGACCATCGGCGCTTGTAACTTTGTATCTTGATAAAGGATAGTTTTCCTATTTATTATATTAGATATATATTGTATACTTTATGAGATGTTACAATTAAATTAAAACTTTAAATGTCAATATAATCAAAAGAAATGTAATCAAATTAGTTTTAAGTTGTGGTTTAGATCAAATAATTTTTTTAATGAAATTAGAATATCAAATATTTACATAAAAATTATATATTTTAAATATATTACTTATTGCTTAAGGAAAATGTTTTGAGTCCAGTGAAACTATTGAACTTTTATCTGTTAATAAAATTTTATTTTGAGTTTAATACTTTAGTAGATTTTAATAATTTAATTTGTATTATCCCTTGTAGAAACAATTGGCAGCGAAACTAAAAAATATATTTAGGTTATTAAGAACACACATTTTATCGTTAATTCTTAGACAGAGATTACATAATTCTTTAAATGTTTCAAATTAAGATTGCCAATAAGAAAAAAAATAAAAATGCATGATTTCTTAAAAAGAAAAAATGATTTAATTAAAATACGCAAGGAAACTTCAATTTTTTAAAAAGATAAATGCAAATAAAAAAATTCTCTTTTAAATTCATGCTTTATAGAAAAGTAATACATTTTTATTGTTATTTTAGGGTCTTTTTTTTTTTTTTTTTTTTTTAGATTATTTACGTTTACACTTTTTGAGGTTCCCGGAAAACAATTACAAATATTAGCAGGAAGTTCAAATTGGGTATTCTAAATGAATATCAAATGAGGATGCTAATCTAAACTTTTAATTGAAATTATTCAAATGATTCGCGTACAGAATATCCAGAAGAGTTAAAATATATATTACATAAATTAAATAGGCAACATTTCTGAAAGACACAGTTTAACATCTTTAAACTGCAGTAAACAAAATGAAATGAGCATATAATTACGTATGTGCTTTTTAGGCATTAAAAACATGTTTCAAAAGCATGTTTCTGAAAAAATTAGAGCTGCTATCTAGTGAAGAAATTTTGAATTTCGAAGTTATAGGTTTTAAATATCCAGTTAAATGGGTTTTAGTTTTTGAGTTGTGCTTCAGATCAAATATTTTATAGAGTATGATTTGAATCTGTGTATTGTTTAAGGAAAATATTACAATTTAAATACTTTCTACGGAATAAATATTTTTATTAAACAATACATATTATATACACATTAGAAAACTATTTAATGTTTAAATTATGCTCAAAACATACATTTGATAGCATTTTTAATTATTTATTTATTATTATTATTATTATTATTACTTTATTTTTAATGAACAGGATGAAAAAACATACATTCTTTCTTTGGCATTTCAGATAAATGAGTTACTTAATACTATTTATTTATTTTAATTTAATTAATTAATTTGTTTTATACTTAATAGTATTATTGTTATTAAAAATAATAATATTATTATGACAAATATATGCATATGTTATACTAAACATTTTCAACATTTATGACAAAAGTAAAACTTAAAAAATAATAATAAATAAACTTATTTATTTATTTATTTAATATTAAATTTAAAAGTTCGAACTCGAAGCAAACTGTCCCAAAATTGGACCGACGTTGTCACATTTTTTTCGGGCCACTACCAGATATCAGATATAGACCCAGTATCGTATGCCGATAGAAATGTTTTGCCGATTTTTAGCCGTAAGCGGTCCGGTAACAGCAACCGACATTGTTTTCTACTGTCGGTTGCCAGCATTCTACTAATTAGTTGCTGACAGCAGTGCGCCTTTGCCGACAGTAAACCGGCAGTGCCGACTGCGGCCCGACTCGATGCCGGAAGGCTTGTGTTTGTTGCGATGTAATTAAGTGATGATAATAAATAGATAAGCCTTCTTAAACCTAAACTTTTCGCTAGATCTTAGTAGCAAGCCTAATATAAGAAAAATGTTACTATCCTGCCAGTCAAAAATGTTCCCCTTCTGGCATAGTTAGCATCATAAAGTATAATTAGGTACTTAGCATAGTTAAGGTGAGCTCCCTTTATTTTCCCTTTGATATATATCTTATAAAGAGTAAATATATACTTTTTTAGATTTTATATTAAGTTTTTGAAAAATTACCGAAATATTCTTTTATTATTTCCTTACCTCATACACTATTATCTTCAGTTTTTATATAATTTGAGTAATTAGAATCAGATAAAAGTAGTTTTAACTTAAAAAATAGCATGCAAATTCATTTCTATAAAAATTCACATATACAACTTCATTTATATACATAAATATATGCATAAATATATGCATATACAAATACATTTCTATAAAAATATTATTAAATTCGAACTTAGAAATTGTATATTTTTAAGTGCTAATTTCGAAGGTAAGTTGCGTATAGATTTCGAAGAAACAAAAATACAAATTAATATATATATATGCAGGAGAAAAAATAGATAAATAATCAATTGAGAAATTACATCACTAAACAAGTCATAGAATTTTTTCTATACAAATATTTAGTTAAAATAATTGTGACAAGAATGGGATAATTATTTTCATTTGATAGCATAATATTATTTTGTAAAACTAAATAATACTACAGCTTCTGATGAGATAAGGACAAATCAATTATATCAAAAGAAAGGTAATACTTGAGTAATAAAACATAAAACTATCACATATCTTACTTGTTATTTTCAAAATTCATTTCAGGAAATTGTTATTTTTAGAAATCCGAAGAAGGAAAATGAATTGGGCAATTTTATTTTATATTATAACAACGTTTATTGTGGCAGTAAATTAGTTAAGTAATTAGATAAATTTCAGAAAATATTTTCAAAGAATTTAGACTTTATCAATGAAGTTTTACTTCCTCTTACCCATATATATATAGAGAAAATATAGTTTTAGGGTCAAATTTTCGAAATGGCGTTTTTTTTTTTTTTTTTTTTTTTTTAGATTGGCCTGTGTCTGTGTCTCTCTCTCTGTGTCTGTTATCAGCATATCTCAAGAACAAATATCACCAGGAAGTTCAAACTCGGTATTCTGGTTCTATATAATATAGGAATGCCGCACTAAATTTTTCGTAGAGATTAAGGAAATGGTTCTTGTACAGGGACACCCAAGATAATTCAAATATCTTACCTCTACGGGGTAATTACAGTTAACACGTTCGTCGCCCAGCGTGATTCGGCTGAGTTTCTCGCCGGGCCCAAGTCCGACCGCCGGAGCGCCAGAACATAAACAGAGTGGTGAGTGGGAAATTGTAGGGATGATACTCGAGTAAGGTTCTCGAACCTTTGATTAATTTCAAAGTATTTAGTTCCGAAATGGAAAGATAAATAATCTTTTCGGCTAGAGGACTGCTTGCAGTTATCCCAGATCCTGCATTTAGTCGAGAAGAACACTTGTTTGAGACACACGTTAGTGACATTTTTATCCTCAGAATGTTTATTGGACGGGGTAAAAGTATAATTGAAAGTAAAGGGAATAGTGATGACAAAGTAGTGAATTTTAGAAGAAAAGTGAAAAGGGAATTTTATAGAATATAATGTAATATGTCATTCTAAATATAAATTAATAAAAAATATAGTATAATGTGTATGCTTTTAGTATATATATTTCAATGCTTATTCCATTAAATTCCTTTTAAAAATACAGCTGGAAATCCTATTAACTTGAAAAAAAAGAGCGTCACCCATATTTGGGTGACGGAGCTTGCACGGAAGTAATACTAGTCATCCAGACATGGTTGACGCGGCGATGAACGTGTTAAATGGAGTTTAACATCCATAGACTGCACTAAACAAAAGGAAATGAATATACAGGGTGTTTTTAAAGTCCCGGACCCATTTTGATGTTTATCAACTCATAAAATAATGAAGATATAAACAAACTTATGGCATTTATTGATGGAATAACTCATATATTTTCTTTTCAGGTTTGAATATCTTTACTTTTGTAAATATCGTCTGCGCGTGTGGTTAATTTCAGATAATTCCATTTTCCAGTCTAGATATCTGTACTTTTCTAAATATCGTCTGCTTATTAATTGCATTTTTTCTCTCTTTTGTTTTTGGCAACTATTGCAATGTTATGTTTACTTTTGATGTGTTTGTTCTATGTAGTACTTTTGTATGTGATGTTTACAGGAGGAGAGTGTCGAACATTAATGACCTAAAAGTCAGAATTACAACCGCAATAGCCTCTGTGGATGCCGACATGCTTGCCGCTACCTGGCGTGAAATTGACTATCGACTTGATATTCTCCGTGCGTTGAAGGAGGCACACGTGGATGTTCATTGACAAGGGTCATGAAACTTTTTGAGTCTATCTAACCATTTATGTTATTAATTTTAATCTATCTTTATTATTTTATGAGTTATTAAACATCAAAATGGGTCCGGGACTTTATAAACACCCTGTATATATATTGTATGCTTAAAAGCAGACTTCATGTAGTATATGGAATAAAAACCATTCACCGTTAGTTTACAGGACTACGTAAAATAAATAGAATATGATGGGACAATATTTGTAAATTGATGGAAATACATTTCATGTTATAATGTTTGTAATCAATATAACATTATATTTAAGTGCATAATGTGGTATGTACATAATTTTTAGAACATATACAAGTCTTCCAATAATTAAGCGAAAATATTCTATTTTATTAAATGTAATCAGTGGAAGTGCTTTACTGTAATAATTTACCATGTTCAAGAAAACTGTTCAAGAAATGGAATTAATTCTTCATACCCATCCGATAAATAAAATATTTTTTAAACTTGATAAAAATCGATTTTTTTTTCTTTCTTTTTTTTTTTTTTTTGTGTGTGTATTTACACGTTTTAAGGTTTTATGAATACCGAAGTCGAGTTTTAGCGTTTGTTCTTTGTCTCTCTGTCTCATCAGAGAAGTTAAAAATAAATAATTTTAGGGAATTGAACTGATGTAGTTTGAAATTAATATAAGCTTTTTATTTGAAAAGTTTAATCAAGATTGATAAGTTTCAAGGTATGGTGCGTGTGAAAGTTGTGTCTGAATAATATTAAATGAACTTTTTAACTTAATAACAGTTTTGAATCCGATACAAACGTTGGTACAATAATCATCGTTGGATGATAAATTGAAAGTAACAAATATTGATAAGTCCATATAAGGATGAGCTAAAACTATCTTTCTTTTTTCCCCAAGTATATTATTCTCATCAAACTAAACTTGAGTTTTTTTTTTTTTTTTTCAATTAGGCTACATCGTAATGTCAATAGTAAATTCTAGTAACTCATAAAAAGAAGTCTTTAAAACACAAAATAGCCGACTATCATATTTCTTTATTTACATGGCATTTACTTTTAATCATTAAAATATAATGTAATAATAAAACTTTACATATATTGGTGGATATTATATTCAGCTAATATACCATTTTAATTTTTTGTAGAATATTTTAGGGGCTCTCATTATCTTGCCCAATTCATAAGAAATTTACACAATGTATAATACAGGTTGCTTGAAACTGGTTTATCTTTTCTAAAGAATACTGATTAATTATCTTGTGTTGACATCCCAACAAGTATATTTAGATCATAGATTGCAGTTATTAGGATGATTGCTCATATATTCAACTCGATAGTTCGCCAAAGCTTAAAGTTAATATTAAAAGAAGGATATGTATACTACAGACTAGAAAAAAATACAAAGATTTCTTTATCAACGGAATATAACAAGATGTAATAAAAAAGAAAAATAGTTAAACACGGATTTAGATATCAGTGACATGAAGCAATAAAATATTACATGACATCCTTTATATTAAAATGCATATAGCATGATATAACTTTCTTTCTGTCAGACAAAGACATAGTTACCTGTTTATTTTAAGTCACAGAATTTATTATCCACTGCTAGAGTATATTTAATATACAAAATGCTTAGCTAGATAGGAAAGCATATGGTTTAAACCAAAATATGGAACTTCTACAAAATGCATTGTATGTAGTATAAAGTGTAGCAAAATACAGAAGATAGAAACTGTAAAAAAAAAAAAAAATCAAGATTAAGGATGACTGATAACATAAAAAGGTAACTTTGAATATTTTAGGTTATTTAAATAAGATGTTTAAAACGTTTATCATTTGTTAAACTATTCTAATACTTAATTAAACTAATTATATTTTTCGTTTAAAGATATGTGTATAATTCGAAAGAATCTGAATTATTGATAAACACTGAAATATATATCTACGAATAAGATTACAACTACATAAATAGAAAAATAAATGTGTTATACAAAAGGTCTACAGAGGTATTTACTATCAGAATAAGTTTATAAGAAGAAATAAAATAATCTATCAGAGGTACAAATTGGATGTTTAATATATTATCTTAATCCACATCACATTCAAAATCGATATTTATTTGCTTTGTTTGCTTCAACTTGTCCAATTTTTTACTAAGGTTTTCAGTTTTGAAACTTAAAAAAATTTAAAATATTTTCCCCGTAATACTAATAATATAAAACTTTTATAGCGTTCTTTGATGCAATTTTCTAATATATCAAACATCCAAATCACTCCAGATGGAGCCATAAAAATAGAACATGAAATATACAACACGCAATTTTCATGCACGTGGAGATTGTCGTCAGTTTATGCAAAATACATTATATCTTTCTTACCGTAGTTCATAAAATTTTATTTAAAATTCTGATTAATTCAAAGTATGTTTTTAAATTAATTTAAGTTATATCATGTAATATAATTTAACCTTTAGTAAATTAATTTATTTTATAAGCAAAATAGTTAGTACTGCATTTAAATTATCTTTGTGCATGTGGTGTAATATAAAATCAGTTTTAGGTTATAATTTATAGTTAGTTTGTACATTTATCTGTAAATTAAAAAAGATCAAACAAAATCGTGAAATTCATGTATAATTGAAAAATTGATTTTAACACATAAAGCAATCATTTAATATGCGAAAAATGTAAGTATACATATTATTAATTATTTTGTAATTATTTTGCAACGTTTTAAATTTATACGTAATACAATTTTTCTCAATTTACATACATATCTTATAAACATCGGTGTAAATAATAAATTTTCCACTCGTTTTACCTACTTTACTTTTTTAATGCTGAACAATATTTACTATACATTTGTGGTATTAATATTACATTAACAAAATAAAATCTATATTATTTTGTTTATTACAAGCTGCCTTTGCCCAATTCGCTTGTCACTATATTTAAATGAATCATTTTTATAATAATATGTCTCATTTTTTTTTCTATCTTTTTTAAAGTATTTTTCTCGATAATATCAACAGTTATCATTTGTTACAAATTAGTTATTTTTTAATAATCCATTTGTAAAACATACTTTTCAAATGACAGCACTCTTAAAAAAGAAAAACTGTTGTTCTAAAAAAAGGGCTTGTTTTTGTTATGCAGACGAATAAAAATTTAGCATACAAAAGTCTTTTGATATTATATTAGATTTAAGATTACTATTTATTACTACTTTTTTTTTTTAATTGTTGTCGTAAGTTTCTCATCGAATGACACAGAGAAATGGCGTCATTTTTTTAAAACGATAGCACTTTATTTGGGAGATATTCTAAAAGTGACGCCATTCTAAGATGTTGGAAACATTATTTTGATTTTAATTATATTAAGACACTACGCCATTGTTTTATTCACAGTAAAATATTCAGTTCTCATGCAAGAACTGTTGACGTAAGCTTAATTTTAGAATTAATTTAATCGTTTCACACCTTTTTCTATTTGGAATTTTTAAATTTTTTTGCGTCAGGATATTGTATATGTTATAAGTAACCTACGTGTCATATTTGCAGTTTCTAGCTCCATAATTACTGTAGAAATCATAAAAATATGATTTTTGCAAGGCTTATTCCTTATCCTGTTCCATTGCGCATGCGCTAAAATGTCAAACGTTCACAGTACAGTAGAACCTGGATTATCCGAAGTAATTGGGAGCGAACTTACTTCGGATAATCGAAAATTTCGGATAATCGAGAATTCATCAATAATCATCTAAAATATTTATCAGCACTCGTAGTTTGGAAAGGATGGCTTGCATACAAAAGGAATGTGGAAAAAAAAAAAAAACTTTAAAAATACATGTTTGTTTAGAGAAAATTTTGGATGATAGTAGAAAGTGAAAAAAAAAAGTGAAGATGAAACCGACTTCGGTTAACGAAGAGTTTCGGTTAATCGAGGTGAGTTTCGGTTAATCGAGGTTCGGATAATCGAGGTTCTACTGTACTTCAATCCTGATCATTAGCGACAAATCAAGTTTGGTTTATCGGTTCAGTCTTTGGAGAGAAAATGTGTAAGACAACCCTCATACATACGTACATACATACAAAGACTTTTATATACATTAAGAGTGATTTATTATACGAACTACGAAACCTTAATATGAAGCAAAATTAAAGACATGTCATTTGTAATTACAATAATATAACATAATTTTAATTACAATACAAAATTAAAAAACAGGTGTACAATGAATATTTCAACTTGAAAACTTCTTTACACACCTTTAATTTTATGATGTATAAAGAAATTTTCAAGGTTAAATAGTTTTAATTAAACAAAATTTAAATTAAATTAAGCCGTGTAATTAACATTTAAGTAAAATTTAAGTAAAATGTAACTTTTAATTTAAATTAAACTTTTACAATTTTTTTTTAAGATTACACTCTTAATTCGACAAAAGTTTCTGCACCTGCAAATGTTTTATATTTGTAAAGCAAATTCGTTTGTGGATTCGAATGTGTTTTTATGTAATATATATTTACAATAAAAATATATAAAATAACATTTTAAATATAGACCTTAAAATGTTAACATTTTTTTATCAATCATTTCAAGTATTACTCTCCTGAACATATAAGAAAAGAATAAGATAATTAAATATTTCTTTTAATATATATCTCAGAAAAGAAACCCAACGTAAAATTAAATATTACTTGTTGCCTATGCAGAATTTACCTGAAACTGTAGACATTATTTCAGTATTTTTCTTAGAAAATATATTGTAAAACTACGATACAAAATGCTATCCATATCAAGTACTAACCGTTTATACAAAACATCATTAGAAACCTTACTTACAGAGTGACAGATACTATGTCATAATCGATCAAACCTGCATGTAAAATAGCTCTGAAACTCAGAGAATTGTTTGTAGCTTACGAGAGATTTTAATCTATTTCTATAGCTATTCTGCTATATATTATTTGAGAAATATTTATCTTACTTAGATCAAGAATTTTTAAAGAAAATCAATAACGCGCTTCATTGAATTTTTCAAATAATCAATTAAAAAAAAAAAAAAAAAAAAAAATGTCTGGTTACATTTTTGATAGTCTAAATGAAAAAAGAAATAATATTTATCTAGAAAATGCTATATATTTATAAATTAATACATACATGCCCTTCTTTTATATATTTATTTATTATTATTATTATTATTTTTAGAAAATGTTTGTTTTTATTAAGTGATATTTAATTAAAAAAAATATGTTTCATTTGAAAGAAACACTTGAAAGAAATAATATTCAAATTAAAAATGTTTTTGTTTAGTGTCTTTAATTCTTATGCTTTTTTTATTTATAATTCATAATTTTAAATTTTGCAGAACAATGTTTATTTTCTATGATTAAATTATTTTTTATTATTATAATATGGAAATGGTGAGAGAGCAATCTCTTAAATAAAATATACAGATTTGACATTTCTAAACATCCTTATATTTACAACTATTTACGATAAAAAAAAAAAAAAAAAAAAAAAAAAAGAAAAGAAATGGGAAAAACTCCATAAAAAATAAATTGTATACGCAGACCGAGAGTATTTGTGATAAGTTTATTATGCTCATTAATAGAATTCTTGTATACATTTAGTTTCAGAATTTTTTAGGGAATTTTGTTTTGAACCGCTTTATCATTTTAAGGAAACCCCTCAGTATTTTTATTTAATTTACCCTATAAACTATTTGATCAACATAGCCAATACCTTTATAGAATAATCTTCATCAATATTACTTTTAGAATGGTCAACGAATTAAAAAAATACATCGTATAGGGTAAGTGCTCCAGTGATTGACACTTTTAGAGCAATTTCTGATGTTTATAATGTTTTATTAATCAGATATTATTTTTAAAAATCTGTGCTCCAGTGCTCTAGTGATTGACATGCTCCAGTAATTGACACCTACCACGAAATAATTAATAAATAGGTAAAAAAATAAAAGCAAATGTTTTACATATAAGAATTTTAACATTTCATGTCAAACACTGTAGCGTAGGGTTTCTATTATTGGTAAAATTAAAAAAAAAATAGCAGTGTCAAACACTGGAACATAGGGGGTCAATTACTGGTAAAGTGAAAAAAGGGCAGTGTCAATTACTGGCACATTGAGTGGGTGTAAAATAAAAATTCATAAAAAATAAATAAATAAACAAATAAAAATAAATACGAAATCATAATTATCAAATGTATATATTTTAACATATTTGTGGCTCTGAAAGTTTTTCATGCCATATATATTAATTTAAGATTTTCAAAAATAGTTTCTGATGACTAAAACATTAAAAATATCAGAAATTGATCTAAAAGTGTCAATCACTGGAGCACTTACCCTATATGGCATGAAAGACTTTCAGAACCACATATATGTTACAATGTATGCATTTGATAATTATTATTTTTTTTGTAAGGAATTAATATTTTACACCAACTCAATATTCAAGCAATTGACACTGCCAGTTTTTCATTTTATCAGTAATAAGCATCTTATGCTCCAGTGTTTGACACTGCTAGTTTTTCATTTTACCAGTTATTGGCACCGTATACTTCAGTGTTTCACATAGAATGTTAAAATTTTTATATGTAAAACATGTGTTTTTATTTATTTTTTCTTATTTGTTAGTTATTTCGGGAAAGATGTCAATTACTGGAGAATGTCAATCATTGGAGAGCCTAACCTAGTTTGTTTTGAAAAAAAAAAAAAGAAAAAAACATTTCTACACACATACATATCTGCGCAAAACAGAATTTATTTCTGGATGATAGGCCTATTTTATTTATTTGCATGCTGCGGATATTCCTGTTTTATTACAGATGTTCATGGTGATGATTTTTTTTTTTTAAACTAATGAAATAACTAGTCCTCTCGTCGTAATACCTGCTTTTTATCACTTTTAATTTATTGCTAAGGTTCTACTATATTCAAAAGAATTGTTCAAATTTCTTCGAAAATCCAGAAAAGAAAAAGAAATCGAAACCGATATGTTGGTATATAACTGAATTACTTTCATATGGCTAAAAAATTGGTAGTCATCTATGTTTAAGTTTCTCTATGATTGTGTTTTATAACTTAATTTTAGCTCATTTTATGTAATCATTTTATGTAGTTTAACGTAATAGTTACATGTTGATTTAAATAAACATAAAGTCAAAACAAAATTGCATTTCTCAGCAACGGTTACAATATTTCGTTATTAAAATTCTCTTTTTACGTTTCATTTCAATTTAATTTTAAATATATTTCAAGTTGTTGACGACAGAAAAAAGAAGAAAATTTATTTTAATTATGGTTATTTTGTCTGAAAATAAAATAGTAGGTCACTCACCCTAACAACAAAAATTTTAGTTACCAACTCATCTTTAGAACCATCACTATCAATCATAAAATATTTTGAGATATTTAAAAGTGCATTAATTGAAAATATTTGTATCATATTTTAGCTGTTTATTCTTTTAATTTCTATCCCCTTTCTGTGAAGTTTAGGAAAGGATTTTTTTTTTTTTTTTTTTTTTTTTTTTTTTTTTTTTTATGTTCAATTCCTCTATCAGCAATGTTTCCAAAGATGAACTTATATCAATGCTAAATATGATATTTTAACTTGTGTGAAAGAACTACAAATTTTTAATGAGCAACAAAACTTTACGTCTCGATAATGAAAATAACGTAACGAACTTACCTTGAAAAAAAGTTATTTCATTTGGAAATGAATATTGCAATCTAATCCGAAGTAATATCATAATGTCAATACCTTACTTTTAATCTTCATAGTTAGTCTTTTCAAACATATGATACATCTAATGATCCATTTCTTCCTTAGAGCATGAAGCTCGGCTTAACACTTTAAATTATTTAATAAAAATATTGGACTTCTTTTTAATATTCATAATGCTTTCGCTGAATTTTAAAATTCGTCATCTAAAAGTCATAGCCTTCTTAAATAATCAAGTTTAATAGCATGTTTAAATACATTATTATATTAAATTCTGTACAGAGTTATGTCACTGCATTTAAAAATTGGCAAGGTCATAAAGGTGAACTTTAGCGAAATATGAATACACATATTCTTATGTCAGAAAGGCATTGTATTCACTGCTAGTTACGTTGTATAAATAAATAATACAGAAAGATGTTTGGACACATAATATATCGTTTACAACATTTTACCATTTTCTTATTATCTTTCTACGCTCTCATTTTTGCCAAATTCAGCATCACACAACAAATTTCGCCTACACTTCTCAGTAACGACAATTAAATCAAATCTTTAAAAACATCTGAATGACCATAACCACTGCGCCAATCTCTTCATCTCGTTTAACTTCAGTCGTCTGTTTTGTTTTGTTTTTTCGATGGGGGGGAGGGTCGAAAGATGATGTCTTTTAAATGTCTTGTTTATGGTTTCACCATCCTTATTCTGTTCCAATGAATAACTTTATATAAGATTGGCTCTATAAAGTAGAAGATCCAGTAATCTTGTATAAATGCTTGCATATGGTCCAGGTCCATTTCTGCTGTAAAAGAATTAAATGGCCGAGATAGTAAAAAGCAGACTGAGTAATGAATAATAAAATATTTTTATTTTGGAGATTTTCATAAAGTAAATCAACATCTTTTCAAAGTGGCAGTACATAGTTCGTCAGTTTCGAGAATGCAAAGGCATGAGGTGAGAGAGAGGGTTTTCGAGTACGTATTAACTTGTCAACGATCAAGGAGCGAATTCTGAAGTTGACTCTATTGCAATTAAGATCAGACTGCTGAATTACGCCAAGAATTTTAAAAAAGAGCCAAATTTTATAGCCAAAGATATTCCTTTGTTTGTAGAATAATTTAATATAAATATTTTGAATTTAGCAAGTTCGTTAAAAAGAAATAACGCCAATCCTCTATGCCAAGTTTTATCGCCAGACAGCCGTTAATAAGCGAGACCAAAAGTCTGCAAATGATTGCACATCCTGTGATAAAAAAATCTAAATTACCCTTTAATGATTTTCGAACATAAACACATTGCCTAATTTATTTATAACAAAGTGGACTCGCGCAATTTAAAAGAAATAAAAAGTAATTATGTATCCAACGGTTTATAAACAAAATAATATTTTTTTATATTTTATTTATTAAATGATTTAGGAAAGATTATTATTCTGATAGATGTCATTTAAAAAGAATATGTTTTTTGTTCTCAGAAGATTTATTAATAGCATAAGGGATAAAGTATTATTAGAATTAAGATATTTATTATAGACAAAAGCAAATAAATAAAAGTAATTTAGAATTTCGTTATCTATTTTTATTAGCCATTTAATTTATTGAAAATATAATAATTACTTATTGCCTTTATTTAAAGTCATAATTAAAACTCATATATGTGAAGGAACGATTTCACAGGCTCCTTTTAGGTTGAGTTAATGACTAATGACTCTTGTAGCTCCATACCTCGTATAATACACTTTCATGTATAATTTTTACCTTTAAGTTAAACTTAAGGCTTATTGTAGTAGACACAATTTACGTTTTACTCTCTAGTAGATGTTATTTAACTGTATGATATAATGTATTTTTTTAAATATATTTTATGTATTTAATAAAATAATGATTATTTTTCTAACGCTTAATTTCCTAAAAAATAATTTTAAATCGGTTATTAGTTCTTACATCATCCTCTGTTTACCGAAAGCAAAATTTACTGAATTTTATAGACATAGCAGCATCACACAACAAATTATGCAATCAACTATCTTAAATAAATTATGCAATTATATTCGATCATTTTTGATGTCACAGTGCTACAATAATATTTTTTTTTTTTTTTACATAAATATGTGTAACCACGGTATAAAGCTTCATGAACCTAACCAACATCATATATGGTATGAATCAAATGCATGGAAGTTGACAATGAGGTTAAATGGTTATAAAGTCGCTTATGGGCTATGTAGTCGGCAATTGCCAAAGGTCTGGGGTTTTAAACTAAGAGCGGTCCGAAAACATACTATCACATTTTCAATCCTCTGCTGAGGAGAAAGCTTTCTCGCTTCAGTAATCCCCACAGTTTAAATACATGTAATATAGGTGTTCAGATACATACATTTAACAAAGTCCTATAAAATATACAGCATGCAAAATATTATTATTACCAGGCTTTTATTTTCCCTACATTTCTTAAGAATAATATACGTATATTTAATTTTAAAAAATAATGTTTTTAAAAAAATAATAATATTCACCACGGCAGTACCATTAAGTTAAATTTTTTAAATAGTGAGAATTTCAAATTCTTATATCGCTCCCTGGTTCTTTAGCTATATTAACAGAGTTACTAACAATGTTACAATTATTTTATTATTTTTTATGTGGAATTAAGAACTTTTCGTGTAATTAAAAGGAGTAAAAGAAGTAAATTTAAAAGTAAAATGAAAAGTGCATGCCAATCGACAAATTAACAAATCGGGCATTCTTAAGCATTGCTAGGCGAATAACATACTTGCAATTTTAATTCAATTAAAAGAAACATCTGGCGTAACTATTTACATGAATTTGATTTTCTTAAAGATGCCCATTATAAAAATATCATTAATTGTGATTTCGCAATACCCCATCTGTCTGATTTTTAAAAATATATAAAATCCCCATTTCTTACCATTGCCATAGCTCTGCATTTCCCAATTCCCTATTAGCTAATGCCTGCAAAATCTCTACAGTCCTGTTTGTTGTTATTCCGGTCCTAGGATACTCTTCAACGTTATATTTATGAATAATAAACTGTTTTGTAATTCAGCACTGATGGTAATATGCTTGATGCCACCGAAAGGGCAACATGCCAATTTTATTTCATTTTATTTTTGACGTTTTTAACGTTGAATAAACATTTCTTAGCTGTATCTTTCTTTCACCAAAACTAAATTCAAAACTGGTGTACAATCGATAAATAGATTATAAGACTTCTTCACACACCATAAATTTTAAGCCCGCACAACCGTTTTCAAAAGGACGTAGCCTTTCTTCATCAGGTGCAAAAAAACACGTGCTACTGCCTCGGAGGCAAAAGCAAGACTGATAACAATGTATTCAGATGTGCTTATTCTCCGTGAAAAACATGCTATGGCACTCATATAAACAATTAACATCCAATAACAACTATTGTACAAAAATTAGGATATTTATGAAACAAAATCTTACTTTAAAATTTTTATTTTTATTTTTGATATTCAGTGTGATACAAGAATTCAGGTGAAATTTATGTTATATTTCTGAAGTTTTAATACTATTGTTTCCTGTATCTTTCTTTCACCAAAACTAAATTCAAAACTGGCGTACAATCGATAAATAGATTATAAGACTTCTTCACACACCATAAATTTTAAGCCAGCACAACCGGTTTCGAAAGGACGTAGCCTTTCATCATCAGGTGCAAAAAAACACATGCTACTGCCTTGGAGGCAAAAGCAAGACTGATTAACAATGGATTAACATGTGCTTATTCTCCGTGAAAAACATGCTATGGCACACATATAAACAATTAACATCCAATAACAACTATTGCACAAAAATGACGATATTTATGAAACAAAATCTTACTTTAAAGTTTTTATTTTTATTTTTGCTATTCAGTGTGATACAAGAATTCAGGTGAAATTTATGTTATATTTCTGAAGTTTTAATACTATTGTTTCCCCCTCCCACAATAACAAAGAAAGAACCTATACATAAGCGGACTAAGCATATAAGTCCTTATATATAAAGTAAATATGATTAAACTAATCCACTCTGTCTTCGGAGAAGGATTGTGTTACATTTTCATTAATTAAATACGAGATTATCTTTCCAACGGTAGTCAGATTATTTACAGAAACAACATTAAATTTTATTAAATATTATTGTATGTGTAAGAATGTAACGAAACATTTTTTCTACTATTATAATTTAAGGACTTTTTTACATTATATAATTTTTTCTTTACTATCTTCTACTATGTAAAAGAAAGTATTCCAAAAGGATTTATTATTCAGATTTTGTATCTCACATAATTTAAAAACCGTTTGATGCAGAATGCTAAGAATTAATGTTTCAATGGACGACTGCGTGTATGTATTTCGACATGGTTTCAGGTTTCAAACATGGTTTCAGGTACAGTCGGCAGCAAAAGTAACCGAGCACTAGCAATAATCCCTGTCTAAATAAAGTACACTTAATACTGCTTCGTTAAATAAATCCTTGTCGAGTCATGTTCTTAGTCAGTCTAAGAACATGATTCCACAAAGATGTATTTAACAAAACAGTATTAAGTGTAATTTTTTGATATCGGAATTATTGGCTAGCGCTCGGATACATTTGTTGCCCACTGTAGAACGTTACAAATTTTTATGTAAATTTTTAGTGACATCTAGCTGCCTTACAACGTATTTGGTTGCTGTATGCCTTTCCTTTTAGTGATATACCCAAAAAAGAAAAAAAAAATCGAAATTTTTAATTATTATATGACCTCCCCTTCCAGAGGTTTCAAAATTACCTAATAAAAGTTCAAAGTAACACTGTTACAAAAAATAAAAATGCTTCAGTTTTTTAAAACTGCTTTTGAAGGGAATATACATATAAAAGACAAAAAATAATAATAAGTCTATTCACTTAAACAGAGACGGCCTTAACGATAAACTTAGAAAGAATTTTGCCCGCATTTTTTGAAAAACTATTTTAATAAAAATCACATGAATCCTTTACTCAATTTTAAACGAAATGAATCAGCTTTCTTTGTATAATACACTGATTTATCGCCACTAATAGTCGTCAAAGAATATTTAAAAAAAAAAGAAGCCATCCTCTTTCAATGAAAATCCATTGAGCATTAAGTTCAATGTTTTGCAATGACAGGTGCAATAAGCTTTTTATTACTTTATCTGAACGAATTATATTCAAGTTCTGTGTTGTATACAATGCTATTTTTGTGGCGCGTGTGAGACTTTAATAGAATTGTTTCATGCATATTCGTTGAATAAAGTATATTCATCGATTATGATCTGCTTGTTACAGTCGGTAACAAAAGTGTCCGAACACTAGCAAAAATTCCTATGTTAAGAAAGTACACTTCATACGATTTTGTTAAATAAATCCTTATCGAATCATGTTCTTACACTGACTAAGAACAGGATTCGGCAAGGATTTATTTAATAAAACAGTATTAACTCGACTTTTTTCATATAGGAATTTTTGCTAGTGTTCGGACACTTTTGTTACCGACTTTACCATACTCACAAAAATGTCAATGTTTTCACAATAATGTGTATATTAAACTGAGTTGACAAGGAATTTACTTGGTTTCCACATTATATTTTGTATTCATTATTTTTTGTTTACAAATGAAAACTTCTGGGTTTATAAAAATTGCTTTTAGTGTTGAAGAGAAAAAAAAAAAAAAAAAGGGTGTATATTTCGTACAGGGTGGTTATACTTAGAGTGACCCTATTAAGACCCCTCTAGAACCCGTTCTGTCTATCAGATTTTCATAAAATTCGGTATATACATTGCCTGGACCATGGGAAACAATTTCTGCAATAAGAAAAGCTCAAATTTTGACCACCAGATAGCACTTTTAAAAAATTCCTTATGCAAATTATTCAAACCTACAGAGTTGCATTCAGAGCCAGAAAATCAATCTGCGTGCCTTTTTCATCGTTAATCATGCCCTTACAGAAGAATATTCGAGTGTTGCTGGTAAAACTGTTTTATCAGAATGGCAGCAAGAGCGTAGTTGCACTGCTTGAATATCGTTGTGTAAAAGGATTGCGAAAGCGGCCCATGTCGAAGAATGGTTTGAAGGAGATGATTAGGAAATTTGAAGAGACTGGAGATGTGGGTGTGCTGCCAGGAAGAGGGCAGAAACTGTTTGCGAATGACACTGTCAAAGATGTCACTACTGGTATGGTTGAAAGAGCCTCCAGTTCCCGTTATTCCTCAGCAAGTTCTCGATCGGTGGCACGTGAGTAGGCGATTCCTTGGTCGACAGTACGAAAAATTCTGCGATCCATTTTATAATGGTATCCGTGAAAGATGCACATGGTGCAAATGCTACAACATCAAGACCAGAAAACACGTTCAGAATTTACTTGTTGATTTTTGGCGTGGAAATTCTATGGTCAGATGTGGCACACTTTTCTTTATAGGGATCTGTGAATAATTAAATTTGTCATATATTTTATGCTTCACCTCCTAATGTCCTGCACCAACAACATTTGCATTCTGATTACGTGCCAGCAATCATTACAGGGATTATCAATGATAAATCATCTGCCTTCAGATGAATTAGCTTAAAAAATAAATTATTGCTTATAAATAAGATATAGAGAGCCTCTGTTGTAATTTATTGAAAAATGACTGTAAAAAGCATAAAGTAAACATTTGCAGAAATTGCTCCAAAATACTAGTCTTGAATGGAAATAGTAGACGTCATTATTTTTCTCATTTTATTTCATTTTTTGTACTTTTCTTTTTCAGCTTACTATGTTAATTTTCTATACACAATTTTCAAACTTTCTCCCACTACAAATGAATTCAAGAACAAAATCTGAAATTTTCTCATATTAAAAAAAAAAAAAAAAAAAAAAAAAAACAACCTGTAAACTATATCGTTGTGCAACATGTAAAGACGATTTACCAATCTCATACTTGCCAACTGTTCCGATTTTGGTATACCACTATTTTTTTACGGAAATTTTCGTCTTGATCGATTATATAAACTTCTACAATCTGTTAGAAAACTTTATACGAAATACCGATACACAAAAATTGATCGTTTGACAACTATAGAATATTCATTACTATAACAAAAAATAATGTACTACGAAATCAAAATTTCCCAGTTATTTGTATTTTTGTTCATTTTAAAATAATTTTATAAGTGCCATCAAGGAATTCTGAATCTAGAGTTGTGAGTAGACAGTTATAAATATTTTATCTGAGCAATTTCAGGTATGAGAAATTTCTCTCTTTTATTTTTATAATAGTGTATCGGGATTAAATAGAATGGTATAAAAATAATGGTTGTAAAAAAGTGGAAATTTCTCATACCTACAACTGTCCTCAAAGAAGCAAAAAAATGCAGGGGTTAGGATTTTTTGGAATTGTTACCAAAATTGGTAATTATACATTTTAAAAGGTTTGACATAAATTGGCGTAGATAAACAGAATGCTTATTGCGATTTTCTTGTAGAAAAAACTTTATGTATTCATATATAAAGTATTAATTTTATTAGTTATTACTTTTCTCAACATGTAAATTTCAATTAGTTTTGATTTTTACAAATTGACATAATCATGTTTTATTATATAAAAATAATAATGCTGCAGTTCTGATAATTTAATTATTTGTCATTTTATGTAATATTACTCTTTCTTTTACGTATGCTTGAAAAAAAAATTCAAATACGCTTGCTAATTTTCCAAAACTACGCATCCAGTACATATAAAACAAATTACTGAAAAGGAAAAAAAAATCAAAAAGATGCAATTCCATTTCAGTTCAAATCAAAAATCGAACGAGAAATTTCTTTACCGTTTTAAAAATAAATATTTTATAACATTTGATTTGCTCCTATTGTGAAACAATGCGCCGCAAATAAGCAAATAATTTTTTATCTATCAAATTTTCACAATTCTGGAGAATCACATTTTCCATGCCAGTAAATAGAGTTTTAAATATACGTTTTCTACGTTGAAATAGAATATAAAATATTCTTTACCGAATACTTTTCCATTTCATACATACCGAATAAAATGCCAAAATGAAACTTATTTTTTTTTCTCTGTTGCAAGGTGAAACAGATTTGAAAACTCTTTCAAGAATACCTAAATTTTATATTTTATCCCGGAGTGTCATATTTAAAGTAGAATAAAAACTCAGTCGTAGATTGAAAAATGCATTATTCCATTCACGATTCCCCGCTTCGATTTCATCACTCATTTATCCAATTTAGGAATGTGTGACGAATACTGGATTATGCCGGTAACTATACTTTTATATTGCAAATTGTTTATATTTAATAAAGGATGGTTGAAGATTAAAAGTTATAAATTATTTCCAGTTTATTTATTTATATCTTAAAATTTATTCATATTTTAAAACTTTTTTTTTTTTTTCAAATATCAAAGTTAGAATATCTTAAAAGGTAAAACTAAAAAAGTTAATTTTTTTAAGGAAAATTCCTATTTTAATCATAAATTATAATTCTATATTCTTTTTATTAGCCTAAAAAAGGAACATATTATACCTAAGAAAACGAAAGTAAGAACGTAAAAAAATATTTTATAATATGATAAGTAGTATTAAATCAATAACAGATTTCATTAATTTATACAATCAGATATTTTTTTTTAGATTTCTTTATATCAAGAAATATAATAGATATTATTGTTTTAGACACCTCATAAATATTTGTAGGCGTTCAGGAAATACTAAATGCACTTTATTTAGAATTATTCATATTATTTATTATATTTATTAATTTAAGAAGAGATGTACACGCACATTAAATTAGGAATACTAAATAAGTGAGTTGTTCGTAGTGCTTGTGTCTAACTAAGGGGTCCCAGCCCTACTGCATACACTGTAAAAATTTTTACTAACGTTCCTCAAGAACGCTGTGCAAATTCCCTCAATATGCGTGTGAAAAGTGTTAAGATTTTAGAATACACTGTTCTTTTGAGAAACTTTACACATCTTTGAGAAACATTACAAGACAAGGTGAAATCGGGAGAAACCAATTATAGAACTTGTAGAGGAAGACACCAGCTAAAAAGCTGATCAATTACGTTGCATTACTTCTCACCTGACGTCATTGCTTAGCGGAAGTGAATGTGAGTGAAATCGAGATCGACCCAACTCTGCTAGCAACAGCAAGCACATCTTTTATGGCAGGAAGAACGAAAATTGAATAACACATACTAGAAATTGGAAATGATTTAACTAGCGGTATGTATGAATGAGATCTTAACCCATTCTTAATTAAATCATTTATATTTTCTAAAATTTTTCTATGGATTATTTCTCGAACTACTAAATATATAATGAAACTATATAAATATTAATAGAGCCTTTCAAGAGAACATATTTAAATTTTAAAGAAATAAATACATACATAATAATTTTGGAAATACTATTAAGTATACAGTCGGCTGCAAAATTATTCGAGCACTAGCAATAATCCTTGCCAAAAAAAAGTACACTTAATACAGCTTTGTTAAATAAATCCTTGTCGAGTCATGTTCTTAATCAGTCTAAGAACATGATTCGACAAGGATTTACTTAGCAAAACAGTCTTAAGTGTGCTTTTTAAATATAGGAATTATTGGCTAGTGCTCGAATAATTTTGCAGCCGACTGTAATACATTTTGTAAGAATTTTGTATACAGTTCTGACGTACACCATAATAAATTAATTTATATGATGCACATTATTATATAATTATATTGAAGCAAATTTTAATTATTAAAAAAAAATAATAATAATAACTATAAAATTAGGAGTGTTAATTTCTTTTAACAAACGTTTCAAAAAAGGTAAAATATTTATTGACTAAATAATCAAGTGAAATTATTTGTACAAGGAATTCACACACAAAAAGAGAAATTTAGATAAAAGCCATTTCTATATAAAACTGAATAAAATTATATATATATATATATATATATATATATATATCAGGGATGGAACACGGGCGCAGAATTCATACCGGAATCCGTTTAAGAAATTTCTCTACTTATAATATCCTTGATTTAAGAAGTAGAAAATTTTCTTACATCGATAGTGGTATGAATTCTGCGCCCGTGTTCCATCCCTGATATATATATATAGAGAGAGAGAGAGAGAGAGAGAGATAATCTTAATAAAATGTTATTTTATAAGCAGCCGTTGAAAGTACCTAATACATGACATATTAAACCCCATTTTCCAGCTGCATCCAACCTTACTGCTCAAAGTATGTAGTTGTACATTAAAGTTGTATAGTGCTTGTATATATAGTATTCATTTACAGAGACATACTTTCGTAAAATAAAATTACATAAACATAAATATATATTTAAATTGATAAAATAATTTCTCTTCCCTTTAATAAATTCATCAATATTGGATTTTTAGTTGGAAAGAAATAAAAAAGCAAAGCTTTGAAATTACAAAATTTACGTATAAAAAAAAGAAAATGCTGAAATTAATAAAATAAATAATTTGTTTTATTGTTTCAAAGTAACCAGTATTAAAATAGCAGGTTTACAAATGCAGAAAAATTACTTTTTTGTAATAAAATTTTATAAGTATAGAAAGAGAAAGGAGCATACTCTGTTAAATATTTCTCTTTTCAAAATGACAAAGACTACAATATTAAACTATTAAAACTGAATTTAAAAAGAAATGAATATTCTGTTTTCATGCAAGAAAGATACAAAAATTATGAATTATTATTTATTTATTATTTTTTTTTAAGAGAAATCTAGTGTCAAACACAAGTGCAGCATAAAAGCCATCATGTACGAGCAGGTACATTGTAACTTTTACCTGTTATCATTTGATAAAAGGCGGTGCTATATTATTTTGACTGCAGATTAAATAAAAAAATGAAAATGCTCATAGTAATAGGATGAAAGTATTGAAGGGATTTCACATTTGTGCACACATAACTTTATAGAATTGAAAATTTCCAGCATTAAAATTGAAATACTATATCTGTAAATTTCTTTAAAAAATTATATAAGATTGTACGAACAAGGGTCATTGTATGTCAATTTGTCGACCAAGCCCCAACACCCACCATCACAGATTTTTATAGAACTTCACAGATCTCTATTTATATTTATAAATAACCGTATAACGTTTCTTCTTTCTATCTTAAAAAGTTTTTAAGTTATAGACTTTCAAAATATTGTGATTTTGCATCATTTGGCATTTTTAAAAAACTCAGGATAAGCTGGTATTTTTATTAAAAATTCTCTAATGATAAAAACTTTTAAAAACAATATATAAAAATCTAAACTTCGAGAATTTCAGAAAAAAATATTGTAACAGATTATGTTGCTACTAACTTATAATAATAATAATAATAATAATAATAATAAAAAAAAAAAAAAAAAAAAAAACTATCTTTCTTTAAAAAAAAAAAAAAAAAAAAAAAAAAAAAAAATCAGGATCTAAATTAAGCTCTTGGTTTATTTTTTTAAAATGATCGCAAATAAATCTTCAACATATCCAATGAAAAAATGTATGCTACTTTTACTCATTCCATTCTCTCCCCTCCCATTAAAAAAAAAAAAAAAAAAGAAAAAAAAAAAAAAAAAAAGAAAAGAAAGAAAGAAAGAAAGAGAGAGAGAAATCACTGTCATGCTTTTAAAATTTTTCTGTTATTTAAAAAACTAGACTATTATTAATTATAATAAAATTTTGATGTAAATTAAATTATAAATATAACTTTTAACTCACAAAAGTATATACAGTCGAACCTCGTTAACGTGAATCTCAAGGGGGATAAAAAAATTTTCCTGTTATCAATAGTTCGCGCTATCAGTAACTAATCTTCATTTAACTAAACTAATCTTCATTTTGACGGGGATCGTAGAAACAGTTCATTTTAAAGAAATTCACGTTATCAGTGTTCACATAAACGAGGTTCGACTGTATGTATTGCACTTTTAGGGAGTTAGTTTATACTTTAGAAAATTGTAGGAGAATAAAAAATGTGATGAGTTGTTTTAAGTTGCTAGAATATTTTATTTAGTAACCACGTGTTGAGTAGATATTTTCAAATCTGTGGTACAGTTAAAACTTCTTAAAAATTAATGTCCTCAGCCAGTGGCTGAGCGACTCTATGGTAAAAGTTTGTAGACAGTCTGTTTCATTCAGTAGAAATGTCTGTTTCATTCCCAAGTTCGCGCTTATCGACATAGTCGTTGGTATTTTTCCGTGGTTTTCTCCGAAATTTACGTAAATACGGGTTAGGATCCTTAGAAATACCGCAGCGAAAGGGGGTTCCATTTTGTAAGGAACCCCTTGTATAGGGCAGTTGTTTCTAAAATTACCTTTTTGTAGCTATCATCACTCATTTACATACATGTCAGCTGTTCATGTATAAATTTTCATCATACCTACCCGATCTTTCATAGTCTTGCATTTTCTATGACGGTTAGTGAAAATGTTAAATAGATCATTTTTACACTCAAGAAATTCATTTCCCTGAGTGATTAAAATGAGCCAGAAGTAAACACATCGAAACTGAGTAAAACCTTTTTCTCTTCCAGCAGTGAACACCTTTGATATTTTTCAGAAAAGAAGAGTTAAAATGCGAATTGTTTGAATCCATCTATTCAATGCATCTATTCAGTATCGAAATCTATTTTTTGTTTCATTACTTTTTTAAAATAAATAAATAAATAAATAAATAATAATAATAATAAAATGTGCCATAAATTAAATTATTCCTGAAAAAATTAACTTCTTCAGTAATAAACTCTTTTATTTAAAACTAGCAGGCTTTGTCTACTTTGCTAGTCACTATATTTAAAGGAATTCTCAAAACATTAATCACTATATATTTTAAATCATATTATAAATAAAAACTATGAACAATTTTACCGAATTCGCTTAAAGCTTCCCTTCGGGTCCCTTCCCCACGGAGAGCATTCCCCCTCTAGGCCTAGTACACATCAGGAGTCAATCGGCCTTAAATCCTACAACCAACCCTTCGGGTCCCGCTGTTTTTTGCAACGTCTTCCCCGTCTGCGCAATATCGGTTCTGAGTCCTTCCTGTTTGCATTTGCGTCTTAATCGGACATTTCGATTTAGGTGCTAAGTGGACGGTAAGAGGCGCTTCAATTATTGAAGAATTACGTTTATCGGACAGTTCATCATCTTCACTCTATGACAACAGGGGGAAAGCCCTAGATAAACTTCCATGATCAAAATTTTTAATTAATAAAAAACTAATCAAAAATTCATAAATTCAAAAATTGGGTTTCGGAGTGCATCATGATAGGTCAAAACGGAACTTCATGCAAAATTTTGTAGATATGTGAGCAGTCTAAAAAGCTGTTTGTCTAAAAAGTGACTAACACATTTATAATTTTTACTTTGTTTGTTGTCACATTTTTCAAATCCTTGCGGTTTAGGATACTGTAATGAAACTGAATGATTTTCGTTTATCATTTGCCTCTTTTTCTATTAATTATCTGCAAAAAGTAACACAATGGTTCATGGAAGATCGAACTCACGGCCTTCGTATTATCAGACTTACGTCTAACCAACTGAGCTAATGGGCCACTGAAAGTGCTTTTACTTTTACTTTTCATCGCTATCATTTCAGAAATAGATAGTGTTTTTACTAGTTTTAAAAACTAATCAAAATTTTGGAAATCGGGCTTCGATTTGCATAAGTAGATGTTAATCCGGAAATCTATGCAAATTTGTTTATCTCTGAAATCAGCCGTTTGCCTTTTAAAACACTCACATACATTTTATACTCACATTCATTACATACTTTTATTATATGTGGAGAAGATGCACTAACAGTCTGTACAAAATATAGTATTTTACTTTTTGCTATTAAATTTTTTGAATTTATAGATTTTTTATGCATTATAACAATTATGTGCTAATAGCTATTAGTTAACTTCATTTATTCATACAAATCTGAATTTGTCTTTTCTTTGAAATAATATATATATATATTTTGCTAATTAGACATTTTCTGCTCATTTAGAGTTTAAACTTATTATTTATTTGAATCTTTTTTTTTCTATTAAATACACGTAATATTGTTTTGTTAAATAAATCTTTGTCGAATCATGTTCTTAGATTGACTTAAAGCTTGACTCGACAAGGACTTATTTAACAAAGCAGTATTAAGTGTAATTTTTTTATATAATTTTTTAAATAATTTTGCTGCCGACTGTATATGAAATCAGTTAAAATCAGCACAGCTAAAACAAAGAAAATTTAATTTTCTTATTCAAAGATAAAAGAAAAAATAGTAAAATGAGAAAAAAGTATTTTTTTTTTTATAGTTAATTTATTCATATTCTCAACATTTACAAAGGAGCTCATATAAAACCCCATAATAAAATAGGACAGCTGCTGTCACAGCCCTGTCTAAAGGAAAACTAATGTCTGAAAATGTTTATTTTCCAAGACAATAATAGTAGAAGATTGTAATACCAACCGTTAACATTGCTTGAATCTATGCTGGAAAAAAAATTACGAAGTTTAAATAAAAAAGTGTTCACTACGCTTTCACCATAACTATCAAGATGTTTACTAAAGTTTGTCTTTGTGAAAGGGGAACTATGTGTTAGTTGGCATAAAGGACTATTTTCCAAACAACTTATATTTCCTGCCACCATGGGACTAATCTGTAGTGTTTTTTGCTAATGGAAAATTTGTCTACAGTTGTACCATTCACCATAATTTCAGTCTGCTAGGAAATATAAAAAGGTCGAAGGAGATTATTCTTTGTTTTATCATTTCATAATGTAACAGAGAATAATATCCATTTTCATCATTTTCTAACTGGTGGGCAAATTTTTTGTCGCAGATTTTATACTCTTGTAAATCTGTAGATCAACCTGAGCGCTACTTATGCGGTTTTCGAAAGAATGATTACATGCATGTATAACAATCTTTTGTTTCTGGTATTTGGGATTCTTTGGTATCCATTTTGTGTCTGATATTACTCTGTAGCTAGGTTATGTATGGGGCCATTTGGCATAGCTATGGCCTCGTTTGGCTGTTCTTAATGATAGTTCAAAGACTGAAAATACTCTCTATGGTGATGAGCTGTCTTCTGCTACAATCATGGTGAGAGTTTTCATTCAAGAGTCACTACGAAACAAGGAGTACCTCAAAAGGATGCCAACATATCACAGCAAACGAAAACAAAAACGAATCCCCCCAGTATAAGGGGTCTCCTATAAAATAAGTTACTTTATATTGTTGAAATACTATGCCTGCCAGTGTAAGATCAATGAAAGTGATAGGAATGAAATTTAAATGTTCGTCATGGTCAAAAATGGACAAAATAGAGATGGCCAAATGAGGACGTTTCAATGATGTACAACCAAAGTAAAAATGTGTAAAAATTGAGCCCAACTATTCAAATAAACGAGCACGTAGTTCCTACGCCCGTGGTTTGTTTCAAACATTGAGCTAATTCCATTTAAATAATATGTAGCTAAAATAATAAGCAGAATTCATTTTTCATGACGAATTCACTAATTATTCGTTCATTTAAGGACAGATTTTTCATTGCATGCTATTAGAACAAAATGATTTTCCTCGAAATTTTCTCTGTTCTGTTAGCTACAATCTTCCAAGAAAAACATTTTGGGGGTACACCTATACACATATTTATTTGATGGTTTTTACATTATTTTGTACTAAAAAATATTAAGCTTTCTGATGCATTCTTTAGAATTACTAAGAGTAATTCTAAATACTGCACAAGTATAGAAAAATCTATAACCACACAACCTATGCTATTCCTTTATTTACACATCCTTTACATTAATAGACTTGGTCATGCATTTAGTACGGATGAGTCTTAATTTTAAAAAATACCTGAAAACGTCTTTCTTTCAAAGTATTAACAAAATAAAGTCAAAGGTAAACTCTTTTAAAATTAAAACTTTGACTTGGTTTTAAAGCGATTTTTTTAATTACAAATTAATTTAAATTAATTTCTACCTTTTGAAAGTAGTTTTTGTCTCTGTCTATATTAAACGCATTTGAATAAATATGAGTACCACAACTATGAAAATAAACTCAAGATGTATATCATAAGATTTCGAATAAAAATATTCCTATTATATCATTTTCTATATTTTTCATATTTAAAAAATGCAGTTAAGCAATTACTCGTGGGTTATTTAGTTGCATATACGGGCATGTAAGATGCGTTAGTTCCATGACCTTAATCCGATTTCGTCTCTAAGGAAATAAATATTAGAATGCATTCTAGATTTCCAACCACATATTTTTTCTCAGACTGCATAAGATAGCGTTTTTGAATTATCAAAGTAAACCCATATAGCGCATATTTGGAATTAGATATCCATTTCACAGGATATTTTTCTACTTTTAAGCAAAGAGTATCTCAACGGAAGAAACCAATTCAAAACATCAGATGATTTTCTATCCTGTTTCTTATTACTGGAAATATAAATTGGAAAATACAGATCTTCCATGTATGTATAAAAAACAATTGTTTAAATACAAAACATTATTTTATTTAAAAACAGCTGTCAAAATATAATTATCCAAATTATTATCTACATTGTCTTTGTCATGATTTTTAAAATAATGGTTTATTTTTATATGATTTAGTTATAAATTACAATTTCTTCGTATTAATATGTATCATGCATGAATATTTCATGAAATTCTTTTTAATGAAGTTTACGATAAGAATGTAAATGTTAGTTTCGATAATTTACAAATTTTGAAATTTAGATATACATACTGAATTCTTTGTTGCATATATAGAGTAAATAAAAAAAATACATTCAATTTGCAGAAGAATAAAAATGGAATTTTTTAGCAATTTTTATACAAAGGCTAACCTTAAAATGTTCGCAAATCGATTAGGTTGTTAATTTATTACAAGTTGTACGTTTCTATTTTATAATTAGCTGTTGGTAAATTATGTACGTATACATTGCATAAAAATGTAGACAGACACTTACTAGTAATTTTTCAAAGCCACTTATTTCTGTAATAAGAGATTAACGGTAATTCATTTAAAAAAATCATAACTGTCAGTCTACATATTTCAAATCTGAAAAAAATTGCATATTCAGATCTAATGAGTGAGAAAGTGAAAAAAAATCAGAAATCATAAACGTTGCTTTTATTCACTACAGATTTTTTTTTAAATAGTCGACGGACATATATTGTAGATATAAACAATTTATTTTTATTAAAGGGTTCTTTTCTCATTTCACATAAATTCATATATTCTTTTCTTCAAATGCACTGTAACCAACCATTCACTCTGAAACCTACTGAAAATACCGATGATCTATAAGCCGTGTTATAATATGCGTATGAAATTCTTAAAATGGCTGTTGTAGCTGAGCATGAATGAGAAAACTATGTCATTCAGAGTCATTAAAATTATGTAAAAGTATATTGTAATTGTTATATATCTTTTCCGATGCAGTCGATTAGAACTCTAGAAAATGTTGAACATTTAAGCTTTAGGGTTGCTTTCAGATGTTTATAAATATATCATCAGGGTATTACAATTATAATTAAACAGATTGATAATTGACACAATGTAAAACTGGACGTCTTCATATGAACCAACGGATAATTAACATTACTAGCAAATAATTGTTTAATTATAAAATTGCAGATTAAATTAGGTTTTCATCTGCACAAATCTTACATTTTATAAATGTGAACGGCAGACAACCGAATTTAATTAGTTTGTCATTTCAAAGATTCCTTTAATCATAGCAATAGTTTTGATAATCTTATTGTAAATAAATATCATTGCAAGTGCGTGGGCATGTGGGTATGTCTGACATCTTCTCCCAAACCACTGAACCGATTTGAGCCAAATTTGACACAGTCACTGCTTATAACCAGGGTACTGTGGCGTTTCAAATTAAGAGGGGTGAGTTTAAAACCTCTTTAAAACCACATTTTTGTATGATTTCTACAGTAATAAAGTATTTTGAGAAATTTCAAACTTGATATGTAGTGATCCTTTAATGTATATATTCTCACCATACAGGAGTTTATAAAAAATCCAAATTAAAAAGCAGTTAAATCATTAAAAGTTCTAAAATTACTCTTACTTCAAAGTTTCAAAATAACATCAAAATTACGCTTACATCAAAATTTAAATATTTTACTACGAATAAGTCCAAGTAACGGAGTGTCTTATCATAATTAAAATCAAAATATGTTTTAAGACATGTCAGGATGACGCCACTTTTAGGAAACCTCACAATTGAAGTACTATTGCCTTTGAAAAAAGTTATTCAACATAGAAGTTATTCATTTCATAGAAGTTACTCAACAAAAAATGTACACTTTAACTGAGAAAATTTCTACGCTTTATTACGATTGTGTGGGGCTTAGCGACAGAATACGTAGTAATAAATAGTAATCCAAACTCCTAATTCTAACACAACTAGCAGTTCTACCCGTTCTTCGAACGGAGAAAAGTTTAAGAAGAAAAATTGAAGCAAAACCAATTAATTTGTCCTGTTAGAAAGAGATTGTGTATTCTGAAGTTCTGATGAAGACCAAGCTTTGTTGAACTTTGTTCAAAAATTCTATTGAAAACGGCTAAGATTTATCACTTGTAAAGAACGGGTAGAATGGTAGACACCCCTTACCCCTTAAATGTAAATTTTGGAAGATTATCATATTTTAACTTAATTAGAGCGTAAGAGGAGACATATTTTTCTAAATTTCAAGCTTCTACAGGAAACCACCGCAAATGTTACAGTGCAAAGCGTAGATACAAAAGCTAGACATTTCATTTTACACCCTTAAGGGTTTAATTTCGGAAGATGCTCATTTTCTACTCTAACTGAGGACTAAGAAGAGACATTTTCTACATTTAAACCTTTTATTGAAAACCACTGCAATTTTTTGCATGGGGAGGACTGTTATATGCCTCATTTCACCACCTTATTGATAAAATCTCGAAAAATATCATATTTTACCTTAAATAGGGTCCAAGAAGAGACATTTTACTAAACTTTAGGTTTCTACTGGAAACCACTGCATAAATACGGTAAAAATGTTTAAAAAAAGCTCGATTTCCCATTTCAATCCTTTAAGGGTTAAATTTTGTTAAAGACGTTTATTGTGAGTTTCTAAGTCATGAAAAGAACCTACAGTTTAAACGATATGTTTTTAGCTTTAGCGATTTGTACTCGACGTTGATAGATGAGTGAATCAGTGGTATTATACATTTATGTATATAGACATTATAAGGCTTTTCGACGTTACAGATAAATATTTTATTCGACTGCATAACAAATGCAAGATATTTTCTTAGAACATCAAATTTTTGTTTTTAAGAGAGTTGTCATTCGAGGGTTACGTTTTGCAAATAATTAATTTCAAATGTAATTTGTTTGTAGCAAACGATAACTTTTCATATTTTTCAGACCTATTAATTCATATTTGAATAAAAAAGGAGACTTATTATTAAGATAAGGAATCACTTAAATGTTGTGACCAACGAAGCTGGAAAAGCCAGCTAGTACAAAATATTAAAGTCTGAAAAACAAAACAAAAAAAAAATTAGAAAAAGGAAAATAATCTGGTGTGTCACTCACACGACATTCTCTTACCCTGAAATTTAATACTATAAATACAGGTTGCAGATTAAAAGGTATGATAACGAGTACTGTTACGTAAACCTGTGTTAAAGAATTCATATTAGGCTTCTGAAGAGTTTTATATGATAATTAGTTTTGTGCGAGGGGGGCTGCCGCCCCCTCAAACCCCCCGTTTCATTAATACACCTACATTTATATAGAATTTAATTCGGTTATTATAAAATAATTCTGTTTTTAAAAAAAATTTATTAATAATTTAATCCGCCCCCTTAGGGGCGGAGGCGAGACTCCTACATACACAAAAAAAAAAAAAAAAAAAAAAAAAAAATCCCTGTTAACTATCTCTATTACAAAAAATATATATTCGTTTTATTTGGTTTAGTGCAGTCTAAAGACGTTAAACTCTACTTACCTGCAATTTCCCCCATAGACGTAATGTATTAGAATTCTCTTGATTGTCCCTGTACACGAACCATTTGCTTGATCTTAACGAAAAGCTTACTGTAGCATCCCTATATGATACACATTTAGAATGCCAAGTTTGAACTTTCTGCCATAATTTGTTTTTGAGATATGCTGATAACAGACAGACACACACAGACACACACACAGACACACAGACATACACACAGACACACAGACATACACACAGACCATTTGCTAAAAACATGATTTTCGTATTCAGGGGACCTCAAAGCGTGTAAATATAACAAAATCTCGCGTTCGAAAATTTTACCCCAAAACAATACTTTCTCTACCTTATGGGTAAGAGAAAGTAAAATAATCTGGTGTGTCACTCACACGACTTTCTCTTACCCTGAATTTAATACTATATATACAGTTTGCAGATTAAGAGGTAAAATAACGAGTACTGTTATGTAAACCTGTGTTAAACAATTCAAATTAGGCCTCGGAAGAGTTTTATATGATAATTAGCTCTGAGTGTGGGGGGGGCTACAGCTTCCCTCAACCCCCCGTTTCATTAATGCACCTACATTTATATAAAATTCAATTCGGTTATTAAAAAATAATTCTGTTTTTAAAAAAAAAATTATTAAAATTATTATTTTAAAAAGCAATCTTTTATGATAATGCAGACGATTCCCAGAGAAGTAGTATAACACCAAATATCCAAACAGTTCATTTTATTCTCAATATTAAAAAAAAAAAAAAAAAAAAAAAAAAGGGTCTTTTTTTCGTTCAAAGCAAAAAAAAAATCGATAACTTTGTTTTAAATTATTGCAGATCAAGGGTTCAACCATTCTTTTTAAAGGTAGTGGCGAGCTCTTTTGAAAGATACCCATCATGAAAATTTACTCCCCTCGAGGGGGGACTTCCCCCCCAGGGTTGGAGGCGTGGCTCCTACATACACAAAAAAAAATTTCCCAGTTAACTATCTCTATTACAAAAAATATATATTCGTTTCATTTAGTTTAGTGCAGTCTATAGACGTTAAATTCTACTTACCTGCGATTTCCCAATAGACGTAAAGTATTTGAATAGTTTTGAGTGTCACTGTACACGAACCATTTGCTTGATCTTAACGAAAAGTTTAGTGTAGCATCCTTATATGATACACGTTTAGTATACCAAGTTTGAACTTTCTGCCATAATTTGTTTTTGAGATATGCTGATAATGACACACACACATACACACAGACCATTTGGTAAAAACATGATTTTCGTATTCAGGGGACCTCAGAACATGTAAATATAACAAAAACTCGCGTTCGAAAATTTGACCCCAAAACAATATTTTCTCTACCTTATGTGTAAGAAGAGTTTTATATGATAATTTGTTCTGTGTGAGGGGGGCTGCCGCCCCCGAGAACCCCCCGTTTCATTAATGCACCTACATTTATATAGAATTTAATTCGGTTATTAAAAAATAATTCTGTTTTAAAAATATAATTTATTAAAATTATTATTTAAAAAAATTATCTTTTATAATAATGCAGACGATTTCCATATTAGAGAAGTAGTATAACACCAAATATCCAAAAACAGTCCATTTTATTCTCAACATTAAAAAAAAAAAAAAAAATATCGTTAAAAGCAAAAAAAATCGATAACTTTGTTTTAAATTATCGCAGATCGATCGTTCAACCATTCGTTTCAACGGTATTGGCCAGCACTTTTGAAATATACTCATCATGAAAATTTACTCCCCTCGAGGTGGGACTTCCCCCTCAGGCGGAGAGGCGAGGCTCCTACATAAAATTTTTTTTCCCAGTTAACTATCTCTATTACAAAAAATATATATTCGTTTCATTTCGTTTAGTGCAGTCTATATAGACGTTAAACTCTACTTACCTGCAATTTCCCCCATAGACGTAATGTATTAGAATTCTCTTGATTGTTCCTGTACACGAACCATTTGCTTGATCTTAACGAAAAGCGTACTGTAGCATCCCTATATGATACACATTTAGAATACCAAGTTTGAACTTTCTGGCATAATTTGTTTTTGAGATACGCTGATAACAGACAGACACACACACAGACACACACACAGGCATACAGACACACATACATACAGACACACAGACACACAGACATACACACAGATCATTTGCTAAAAACATGATTTTCGTATTCAGGGGACCTCAAAACGTGTAAATATAAAAAAATCTCGCGTTCGAAAATTTGTCCCAAAAACAATACTTTCTCTACCTTATGGGTAAGAGAAAGTAAAAAAAGCAAATTAAACAAATTTGATTAATTTCACCAAATTTAGTTTCTTATTAACCCATTTAGCACATAACGTTGTTATAGCGTTGCAAATAGGTCTGAACAGTGATGAATAATTTATAACAACGTTATGTGCTACCTGGGAATACACTCCTGCTCAAAAGTTTAGCAAGATTTCCAAATGATCAGTTTTTTCAATTTAAAAACTTATCTCTGGATGAAATATTTTCAAACGTTGGGTATTTAAATAACTGGGTTTTAAACTTGGTTAAATAACCTCATGTTTTTCAGTGAAGATTGGTTTAAGACAACATTTAGTGGGCCGGTAACAAATTGAGCAAAATCAATAATGTTTATGGTCGTCCTGTATAGTAAAGTGAAGGAAATGAACTGTAACTTTAGGATATATTAACAATAAATAATGGAGATATAAGCATTTATTTTAAAACTTAAAAAAAAAAAAAAAAAACATGATTATGTTTTTTGTTTATAATATGCAGAGTTTTTAACTAAAATTATTCCCACTTTCAGATAAGTTGTAAAAACACTTTTAAAACAATATACTGCAATTAAAATGCAAATATCTTAAATATCTCATGAAATATGAGCATTTTTATTAAAAAATGTTTTCTTTGCGCATGTTCGAATAAATAAATAAATAAATAAAATATTGCATAGGTTCAAAGCTAGATATATATGATAACTTTTTTCAAAAGTGCATTTGAATAGAGTAAAAATTAAGCAAATTATCCGAAAAAGAACAAGCTATAATTCAGATATTTTCCAAGAAATTTAATTTCTTAAGGGGTTTTACATGCCGCGTAATTAATTTGAAGATCGAATTATATAGGAACGCTACAGCGTTCCACTCCGCGAAACTAAAACAAAAATTAAAAATAAACAAATAAAATTTACAAAGTAGGAAAGTAAATGGTGAAACGCGCTATTCGAGTATATTATGTCGACATAGCATCTTAGACTGTTCAATTACCTGTATCTCAGATCCCTTGCCTCTAAGATCTATGATTTTTTGTACAATCATTTCGCATAGTCTTAAGTTCAAAATATACAAATTTGCAAATCTCACCCAAATAAAGGGGCCTGAGTAATATAACTTTGAAAACCTGAAATTTAACGGTTACTTTCTTCTTCTCTTTGTTAAGTCTGACAAGCCTAAAGACTAGAGTTCTACAGCTGTTAAGCTGAAAGTTTGCATGGTCATTCCTTCTCACATGTACTAGTGCCTTTGAATTTTTTTTTTTTCTTTTTTAATCTCTATACGTATTTATTTTGAAATTTGTAATATTTAAAGAAAAAATTTCGTAAAATCATCTGGAGATGGCATTCGAACGCCAATAAATTCCAATAAATTCCAACGAATTCCAATTTTGGCATTTAATGAGACATTAAATAGTAATAAATACTGTTTATTATTTGTTTTTATTTATTTTATTTTTATTTATTTATTTATTTATTTATTTGCAAAAAGGAATAGAAATGAACTAATTTAAGACAATTTTTTTCTTAAATTTTTTGAAATTTTTCCAAGAATCATGTTTATTAATAAGAAAAATAAATGATAATTGGATTTAAATTTTCAAAGTGATTTTTATCCCAAATTTCGTAGAAAATAAATGCTTAAAGGGTGCGCTGGATTTTAACAAAACTAATGTGGAGGATTAAATAAACGAGCAATTCGTTAACATTAAAAAATTACGGATGTTGGAAGAAAACAAATTCAGGTCATATATTATGTATGAGAAATATTGCAATTATGGAAAAAATAAAATTTTATATTTTAGTTTTTCTGTGAGTTTTGAGGTCTCCTGAATTCACTTTTCAATTTTTATTGTGATGATGGTTATGAATGAATATGATAGAGTCTAAACGCTGCTTTTGATTCAGCTCAAATTCGATAGGTATGCTAGAGGTGACACAGTACTACAAAGTTTTAATGATATACACTGGTTCTCATAATTATAAGGACACCCGTTTTTCTATATTACTAAACACTGAACACTATTATTTAAACAAATACATTTTTAATTAATTTGAATTTCATTAATAGACGACATTTTAAAAGTTTATCGTTTTTCTATATTAAAAAAACTTTAAAGACGATCAAAAGTAATATTTTTCAAGTGTTCACAATTATAAGTACAGCTCGAATCTTAATATTTTTTTTCAGTTATTTTTTAAATTAATATTTTATGGAATCTCCTTTTAGGGTGAAACAGTCAAACATTCTCTGTGGTATATATATATAGGGTGAGTTTGACATAATCTGCCAAACGAAAGGAGGTGATAGAACAGCCCATGGAGAGCATAAAACACCATAGAAGCCCTGTCCTATCTCTAACCGTTTCCGAGTTATGGTAGATAGAAGAAAAATCTGTTTTTTTCCATCCCGTGTGAAAAAACCCAAATTTGTGAGCTTGCTAAAAGACTTACAAAATAAGCACATATTTGGAAAGAGCAGAAAAAATCCTATCGGGTGACACCATTTACATCAGGATACCATAATTTGACGGCGAGCTACAAGCGCTAAAACATTGGCGAAGTTTAAAATCGAGTTGTCATCAAATTCTTTAGCCGGCAAGTCTGCAAACACCGTTCAAGCTAAAATTGGTCAAATTTTCCAAACACTTCTCCATTCCACAAGCTTTACAATGAGCCCAAAATAAACAATATAGGTGTTCTAGTTCAGGAGAAATTTAACCTTTTGTTTGAAATACATTCATCACTTAACTCGAAGTTCGTCGAGAATGAGAATCACGGGGTGCCATGGTCGTTCCTGATTTCATGTCCGCCTTCAGCTCGCTGTTTTTTCAGATGCAAAAAAGAAAGTTTTAAAGACAAACAAGAAAAGTAGCAGTTGTATTACTTTACAAACACAATGGAATGGAAACAAAAGAAGTATGACGTTTATCACGTCTTTCACAAAGGAATATGCAAAATAATAATAATAATAATAATGATGCATCTCACGTCTTTCACAAAGGAATATGCAAAAAAAAAAAGACATGCCTCATGTTTATGACTAAAGCACATATGCATTCGAAAGGATGCGTGAAGTTTAGTGTCGCTGCTGAAATTGCTCAACCCCATACCTGATACATGCCCTTGCTTGCTTACGAACGGAAACCACAGTAGCTCTTAGCTAAAGCTCATTCCTCAGTTTTATTATTGCATCATCGAGCCGGCTGCTTAAATCTTGCAAACTGGTAACTTCTGTGCGGTAAACTTCTTGCTTTAGGAAACCCCGAACATAGAAGTCCAATAGAGTGATATCTGGCGATCTCGGTGGCCAAGGAATTGGCCCATTACGACCAATCCATCGCGGATACTGCTGATTCAAGAAGTCCCGAACGGCATTGGAAGAACATGCAGGGGCCCCATCGTGTTGGGAAATGATTTCCGCTCATTGGGGTACAGGAATGACATCAAGTAATCCTGGAAGATGATGTTCCAGAAACTGCAAATATGTATTGCTTGTCAGATGACCTTGGAGCATATGTAGACTTATCAAGCGATTGCCAACCACTCCAAGCCAAACATTTAAGCTGAATCGCATCTGGAACGATGAGTTTCGTGTTACAAATGGATTTTGTTGAGAGTAATGATGCCAGTTATGTAAATTTAATATGCCATCCCGAGTGAAAAGTGACTCATCTGTCCTCAGTATCGTTCTAAGGAAATGGTGTTACTTAATATCTCGCTCTAAAAGCCAGCGGCAGAATGTTACCTGCTTTTGGAAATCTGAGCGGCATAATTCTTGTACCTGTGTGAAGTGGTATGGATGATACTGGTTTTTGAGCAAAACATTCATCACTTTACTTTGGGAGATTTCACCTTCTCTCCAAGTATGCGAGAACTCATATTTGGATTTTCCTCCACTCGGTCGAGTACGGACCCCTCAGTGGTGACGGAGTGGCGACCATGGCCCCTTTCGTACACTCTACCGAACGACCCACTCTCCCCAAGTCTTCGATGAGTTGCTGCAAATACAGCACGGTTGGGCGCCCGACGATGTGTATAACGTAGACGGTACTCTTCTTCGGCTCTCCGAGAGTTACTATCGAAAAATCCATACACAAAATGCATATCCGGGTACTCTTCATTTGTAAAACTAGGCATATATCTGTTTAAAGGTTGGAAAGTACGACAATTTGATCCATGTGATGACTTTAATTAAAAATAAAATTCAGAAGGGTAAGCAAAAAGTGACAAAATTTCAATATTAATTTACAAAAGTAGAAGAAAAAATGTGCTACGGAATAAGAACCAACTTGGTTAATTCATACCAATGTAGGAAAACATACTAAGTATGAACTAAAGGAGAGCAAGTAGACGTGAGAGCAGCGTGATAAGAATCGGCTGAGCACATGCAAAGTCATGAAATGCTATACAATAAGCAGCATAAAACGTAAAAGAAGCTGACGAGCTAATGAGCTGTTACAGATTGACTCGCCTTTTGAACCCCCGAGTGGGACGCGCGCAGGAAGGTTGGAATACATCTGCATATCACTAAGAGTCCGTATGCAGATAGTCACGAATGTGCATACATTTCATTTAGTCACCATCGTTTCGTTTGCCGAATTTCGACGAACGTCGTTTTCAGTGATGTATTTCAAACAAAAGGGTAAATTTCTCCTGAACTAGAACACCGATATGGTTTTTTGTGGGCTCATACTAAATCTTGTGGAATGGAGACGTTTTTGGTAAATTTGACCGATTGTAGCTTAAACGGTGTTTGCAGAATTGCCGGTTAAGAATTTGGTGACAACTCAATTTTATACTTCCCCAGTGTTTTAGCGCTTGTAGCTCGCCGTCAAATTAAGGTATCCTGATTTAAATGGTGCTACACGATAGGATTTTTTCTCCTCTTTCCAAATATGTGCTTATGTTGCGTGTAAGTCTTTCAGAAAGCTCAAAATTTTGGGTTTTTTCAGACGGAATGGAAAAAAAACCAGATTTTTTTTCTATCTACCATAACTCGAAAATGTTTAGAGATAGGACAGGGTTTCAATGGTGTTTTATGCTCCCCATGGACTGTTCTATCACCTCTTTTCGTTTGGCAGATTATTTCAAACTCAACCTGTACAATAATACAGAAGTTTCTTTCCTCAAACTATTTCCTATTGCTCTAGAAGTAGAGCAAAAATGTAAGTATTGTTGAAACAAATTTTACTACCCCCCAAGATTTAACAAAATTCTGAGAATTCCACGTATAAAATTTGCGGATATTGTCTTGATGTTCATAATAATAGAAAAAATTACTAAATTTATTCAGTAGAAACAGCTCCCCAGAGCACCATAGATCCACCTTTAAAATGCCCGACTCATATCTGCCTTTAAAAAATCTGCTCTGTCTTCGCTATCTTCAGATAGTGCCAAGAACTGTTAAAACCATTTGGTTAATCAAGAATAAAATGTTTTTCAACCGAAAATGCTACAATTTACCATTTCATATTGTCTTTATTCAACTTTAACACAGACGTTCCTTCTTCCATTAAATGCTTATTGATTATTACAGGTTTTTTATTCATTTTAACATATTATTAATTATTTTGAACCTGCATAAATGTGGACCCCCAACCTTTCGTTAAAAATTACGAGCAAATTCAGCAGCAGTCATTATGAGTAGAACAGTAAGAGGAATTATGAGTCTTTGATCTCTGTAAAACAACTCTGATTTTGCATCAGATCTCTCTCCTATCGAACCAGCAGTTCAACGTTTGGTCACATTTCCTTCAGAAATTTTAGGTCTTCGAATTTTATTAGAAATACGACCGATTGAAATTAACAACTTAAAAAACACATTTATCATACTTCACTACATGAACGTTCTTTTTTTTTTCGAGGAAATATCAGTAACGCACGTCCAAGAAAAATTGAACGCTTACATATGAATTAATCTAGCCCAGTAGTTAACAAATTCGCATGTCAACTGTAATTCATCCGCTAGTAAGTTAAATAAAACGAAAAAAATCTTGATTGCCCTATAATTATGAACATCTAAAAATGTAGAGAAAAAAATATTTTGCACTATTTTTGATTAATTTTGTTTTATACTTAAAAAAATTACAACAATTTTGGTTTTTAGAATACTAGATATATTAAGTGCACTTAGTATTATAATCTTGTTCACAATTATTTTTTACATTAGTTGTTTCAAAACATAAAGTGTCCCTATAACAATGAGAAGAAATGTAGAACTTATTTCTTTTATTTTTATTTCCACGGATACAAAATAGAATTCTTATACATAACGATTTATGGTCTGGAGTTATTTCAAGTTCGTTTAGTAAATTCAGGGGAACTTCTAAATTCATTTTTTTTTTAACAGTAATGTCTTTATTTATATGTATGTGAGTTATCGCGATAAGGTATAAACACTAAATTCGTTTGCATTCGAATATGTTATGTATATTATAGGTCACCGTTGCCTGATATAGCTTAATGAATATAGGACTAATGTTATGGGAGTGAATGAGTACGGTAGCGTGTAAACGCTGCATTCCATTGATTTGTATGTATCATTTTAGGTCATCAATACATGAAGTTGAATGAATATGAGAATAATGTGTATATGTAAATAAGTGAGTGAACGCAATAGCGTCTAAATTCTGCATTCAATTAGAATCAAATTTAATATATATGAATAACAAATCATCATCATGCAAAATATGTGGAGTTTAATGATTGTAGGATTAATGTGGATAATTATGTAAGTGATTAATCACGATAGCGTACAAATACTGAATTTCTATTGTGCTTAAACTTAGTAGATATGCTTAAGATCATCGTTAAAAGAACTATTTATAGAATTTTATAAATTTGAGATTTAAGTACTGTTTCAAGCGATACAAATTAGAATTCTTTTGTATTACTATGAATGCATATTATTTAAATCCGTTTTTTAATGCTAAACTGCTTAAAACAGAAAAAGTGCAATAAAATGTTACCATAATTGGCTAAAGGAAAAAAATATGTATGTATTAGCCTGTTTTACAGGGAAGAATGAATGAATTTTCATGTATCATGTACTATAGGAGCTAAAAACTAAAGTAATTTTAATTAATTATAAGAGAAAAAACTGATTTTGTTTGGCCGTTACTGAAGATTGTGTGCTTACCAGTCATAGTCCTTTTATAGTGACATAAAGTAAATTCGAAGAAACTGCGTTCTGTTGTATTCACACACTAACTTTGGTAGAGATACTAAAATTTTACCTTTTCCTTTTGGGTACTTTTATATTAAACGATTTTCACTTAACACTCTTTCATGGCCCATGCGATAAACTGCCAAATTAAATTAGAAACATTTAGCTATATTCAAGGCCGTAGCTAAGGGTACGGAGTTGGAAGATTTGACAAAACGTCGAAATTTTGCAGCTGTGTCGAAATATTTTTGATTATATTTCATTTTAAACACTTAATATTACGTGCTAAATATTGAATCCTTTCTGAAATGTTTATCTGGCTACGAACTGGGCTATATTAAAGGCAAAATTTTTTAAAAGGTTTATGAATTACACGAGCGAAAATCATCTAAAATATTTTATTCCTCAGATTGAACTATCGTTGGGTCTCGTGAGCATGAATCGCGAAATGAGCCAAATGGCATGACAGTTTTCTAATGAAAATGTTCTCACATTTGGTTATTTAGTGAATTATTCTACCGATTCAACCTTTTTAAACATCATTAGCTACTAAATGTTTAGAAAGTCGAGTGAAGTCAATTCAGATTGAAATTACAAGAACTGAAAATGACATAGGTGCGTTTAAGTACAGTTTAAAGGAATAAATACAATACAAATTCATTCAAATGTCAATATGAAATACAAGCATATATGAATAAGTATTCATAAACATAGGTTACCTAAGTATTATACGCTGAAATAACATATACGTATTAGACAAACATATTGTTGCATACTCGGGGTACGTGAAATGTTTGTGAATGAAAGACGAGCTTTACAGAGTTTTAAAAATTTATTTACAGAATATTTCGGAAGATTACAGGTCTGTAAACCGAGTATCAACTTCAGTTTCACCAGGAAACACAGCTTAAATAACAGCTGATAAGATAAAAAAATCACAGCATAAACTATACCATAGTATTAAAACACAGCAATAGCCTGAAATTCAATGGTAGTGACTTAGTCAAGCAGAGATTTCTATTTCGTAAAGTCTTGGCGAGAAACTGACCCCAGTGGTCGGAACGGGACCCGTTTTATATCCTTCTATTAATTCGTAATTTTACAGTAACTTCCGTAATTGAGTTAGAACTTAGACAATTGGTATATCGATAATATTTTTTTTTTCGCAAAGGACGCCAAAATAGACGTCAAGGAGAAATAAAGTCACCACATTCGTCACAAAGAGCATTACGTGCCCTGGTGAAACTGGTTTTTAAAGAAAAACGAGCTTTGTTAACGCGGAAACAAGCTATAAATGCAGAAAATTGACATTTTATAATCTGACTAAGCCTCATAAAATGAAATTTCATAAAAGTCACTAGTATTATTTACAAATTGGTAACAATATATTCACATCTATGCATAACTTTTTTTTTAATCTACTACACAAATATACCCATTATGCATACTTATTATATTTATAAAAGCACATACATAACCTGCAAAAAGAAATGATATCTCATGAAAAACAATACTATTGTAAAAGCCACCCCACCCAGCAAAACACTTACCTTTCTCATGCAGGCCAAAAAAAAAAAAAAGGATTGATATCAAAATTAGCCGCCGCTATTCATTCCCGGGAACTGAATGTCTTGCTTAATGAAGATTTGCCAATAACTCTACACGTATCTTTCTAATAAATCCTTATCATCTTCATCATTCCTTGTTATATGTGTTAGTTTTTTGGCTGCATGAAAAAGTTATAATTTAAAGTAATTTTACGGCGGGGTGCGTCCCCTATGTAGAAGTTTTAATTAATAAAAATTTAGTTAGTAAAGATTAAAATATTATTTACGCACACAGCCGTAAAAATACTTTAAATTATAAATTTTTTAATGCAGCCAAAAAACTAACACAGATAACAAGGAATGATGAAGGATATTAGGATTTATTAGAAAGATACTTGCAAAGTTATTCGTAGATCTTCATTAAGCAAGACATTGTTTTTCTGGGAACCAATAGCGGCGGCGAAATTCGATATTAATCCTTTTTTTGGCTAGGTAATAAAGGTAAGAGTTTTTGCGGGGCGGGGTGACGATTACAATAGTATTGTTTTTCATGAGATTTCAATCACGCTTGAAATGTACTTTTTTGTGAAAAAACCCCTTGTTGCTTGTAACTCTAAAATATTTTTGCTTATTTACTAACATTTGTGAGATGGTAAGGGGTTTTTCACAAAAAATAACTTTTGTGCTAAGTGGTTAAAATAATTGGATTTTTAAATTAATTACGTGGTAAGTGAAAAGCCCCTTAAGAAATTTCAACAATTGGAAAATATCTGAAATCTATCTCGTTCTTTTTTGGATAATTTACTTAATTTTTACCCTATTCAATTGCACTTCTGGTAGAATTTGTCCAATATATCTAGCTTTCAACCTATGCAATAAAAATTTTCTTATCTTTCAAACATGCGCAGTGAAAACGTTTTTCATAAAATTATTCATATTTCATGAGATATCTGAGATATTTGTATTTCGATTATTGTATATTGTTTTAAAGGTGTTTTTACAACTTATCTGAAAGTGGGAATAATTTTCGTTAAAAACTCTGTATATTATAGATAAAAAACATGCTGATTTTCTTTTAATTTGAAGTTTTAAAATAAACGGAGTTTCAAAATATATTTTTTAAAATATATCTACGATTTTAATATGCTATCTTCACACAAATTGATCCACAAATTAAACTGGGTCTGTATTAACATATCTTAAGTTACAGTTCATTTCGTTCAAAAACATTTTCACAAACATTATTCATTTTGATCAATTTGTTACCGGCCACCTAAATGTTGTCTTAAAACAATCTTCACTGAAAAACATTAGGAAGACCCATTTCTATAAATATCCAATGTTTGAAAATATTTTATCGAGATATAAGTAAAAAAAAAAAAAAAAAAAAAAAAAAAAACTGATCGTTTGCAAATCTTGCTAAACTTTTGAGCAGGAGTGTATTATTAGAGATAATCAATGTTTTAGATTGTCTTATAAATTATTATAAAATTGAGTTATCTGGTAAATAATAATCGGTTTAAAATTACACTGGAAAAAAAACTCGTATTACAGAAAATGTTTGCCACAAGTTTAGCAAAAAACAATACTAAGGAAATTTGTTTACCATTCCATTTCTCATTTCTCATTACACATTAAATTAAAAAATAGTATTTATTCGTTAAATTGTATTTTCACATTTTTAAATCTACAGTTTAGAAATATTACTTTCGAAGGTATAAAAGGAAGAATTCAACTAGTAAAGTGTCAATAAATAATTACACATGGGATTGAAATTTTATACAAAGGAAAATAGTAAGAAAAAGCTAACAAACGAGGAAAATAATTAAGAAATTTCCACCCTCCCTGAAAAAAAAATGTGCTATGTTTTTATCATGGAAATGTGCTATGTTTTTATAAATTGTAACAGGTAATAAATAATGAGTTGTTTTAGGGACGGTGATATATGAGATCAGCTAAAATCATTAACATTGCACAAAAATTTTAAGGTTTCAACAATAAACTAAAGTGCATGTAATAAATGGAAGTAATAAAACCAAACAATTTTAGAAAAGTAGTAATATGAAAAAATTATCAAACATCACAGATCTGCATATTAATTTACATGAAGTAAGAATAATTTAAGAGTAGTAAACATGATACAATATTAATGTAAGAGACGATTAGATTAAACTCTTTAAAAAGTTAACATACTGATAAAAATCCATGGTCCTGCTAGCCAAAATTAACGAAATGGTATAATTTGAGGGTACTGATTTTCCTTTTAACCATAGTCAGATAGGTTTTGTAAAGATGTGAAAAAAACATGCTTGCCATCTTCAAATGGTAGCTAATAAAAATGGCGGCCGATTCAAGATGACGGATGTTGAGTTTTACAAAATCAACTGTATCTCGAGAACTATTCATCCAATTTCGTTACTTTTTTTTTTTTTAAATTAAAGCTCTACACGTGTGCTTTAAATTTTGTCATAGCACTATTTAGGTAAAGTATAGTTAATAAGTTATTTAAAAAATAACAGTTTATAACTTAATAATAATTGTATAACTTATTTAAATAATTGTATAATTAAATTATATTTAAATAATTGTAACTTATTTAAATAATTGTATGACTTATTTAAAATATAATGGAAAATTTTCGATTTTTTAGTGAAAAAAATTAAGTTTTAAAACACATCTTGTATATTATAATAAATAAATAAGTTAATTAATTAATTAATTTAATTTAATTAAAAATAAAATAAAATAAAATAAATAAATAAATAAAGCTTCAGACAAATGTGTAGTGTAATAATTTATCTTTAATTTGATGCAATATATGTTTGGATCAGATTGCTGAAAATATGAATTTGAATTTATTTCAATTGAAATTTTTTTTACTAAATAACTACATGCAAATGAAAAATCTTTTGATAAACTGTTTTAATGAAATCAACGGTTAATTAGTATTTAAAGAAACATAGAAATACTTCTAAATATCCTAAGATTTTTTTCATTAGAAGTTTCAAAAATATTTATAGTACATTACACAAGAAAAAGATTCAGATAAAGAACATTATAAATTATTTTTACAGGACATCCTAATAACATCCTAGTAACCCTGTCTAACCCTGTCCTTTTATATCCTAATAACCCTGTCTAACTATTGTGAAAAGAAAAATTAGTACACCCAAATTATACCGATACGTCGGCTGGCCCATGAACTATAAATAAAAAAGGCAATAATTAGATTGATCTTCAATAAATATAATTACAATTAAGTACATAAAATGTATATATATATATATATATATATATAAGCAGCTAATTTGTTAAATTATATATAGATATAGATATAGATATATAAATCTGTATGTCTAAAACATAATCACAATCACAAAACCATTATTTAAAAAAAAAAAAAAAAAAAATAGAATAAGCATAACTTTCATACATTAATTTCCCTTCCTAGAGCACTGGGTATCTTAGTGTTAAATAAATATTTTCTCTAAAGTCAAGCGAACTTTATCCATAAAGCATGAACAGTTGATCAATAAATTTTTCATTATATAAAAGGAAAGTTCTAACTTTGAATTTCCCTTAAGTATAAAGAATTATTACACTTCCTTGTAAATTATAGTCTCATATATATTCTCTCTGCATTCGTGATTACGGCTTTCAATTTTTAGAGTATGGCAGGCTTATCACAGAATGTAAAGCTGAGATATTTTGAGTGAAAGTAATTTTATGTGTCTTTCAACACAGTGTATGTTAATATTTTTTTCTACTATTTTATCTTTTTGAAAATATTCAAGAAATAAAATATAATGATAAAAATGTTTTTGGCCGCTTATTTATATAGGTATATTGAATCAATCATAACGAAAAAAGATTATATCTTATAATTCTTAGTGCAAACTTTGAAAAGTAGAATTATGTTTGTCAAATTTATAAAAGTCTTGGGATTATAAAAAAACATTCTTATTTTGTAATTAATTTATCAGGAATGTTAAATTCAAAAATATAGCTAACTATATTGTATGCATAAAAATGAGTGTAGAAGTTTTTTCTTAAACTGTACCTAATAATGAATTAAAAAAAGAAAAAAATTAAGAGGAATTATAGAGGGTGATGCATACAAATAATATACAGAATATTTATGCTTGCGGGATTTATAATCTGTAATTGAAAATATTTATATCTCCAAAGTACTATCGTTAATTTTGTTAAACGATATATGAAATTTCCGTACGTTTGCAATAATTCTACATCTAATTACTGCTAATGGGAAATTTTCCAGTTAAATTAGATGAAGATGCACAGTTGTCGTATTAAACGCTTTTTAATAAGGCTTATATTACAAATAACACATAAATTAAATTGCAAACTACAAATGTAGACTATATGCATGAAAATGAGAGTCGAAGTTGTTCATGAAATTTTACGTAATAATGAAATATTAGAAAAAAATTAAGAGAAATTACAGAGGGTGATGCATACATTGAATATTTTAAATATTCGGATACAAAGAAACATGTAAAGCAAATTTTATCAAATAGGGATAAAAAATTATTAATATAAAATCTTTTGACCAAGAATCGAATATTTTAAAAAGGACTCCCAGAAGAAATGTGTTGTTAGGACGACAAGACTTTTGATTTTAGAAAAAATATACCACTTGTAAACAGGTTTTCTTTTGCTCTTTTGGCAACAAGATAAAAACATATTAAAAACTATTTTAGACAAATATATATTCAAAATAAATTTGAAAGATTCGTGCAAAAGAAATGTTAAGAAATGAATGTATTATCCGTTGATAATTAACAGGACGCATAATTATATTTTAAAATAAAGGTTTTTCTTTTCTATGCTTTTTGTATGCTTAGGCTTAGACCAAATGAAAAACTAATTAAACACTTTTTTTTTTTATTCGCATCAAGTTAAAAAATACAAAAAATGAAATTAGAACAAAACGTGCGAATGAAATTTTGAGAAATAAATATAGTAACCATTGATAAGAAACGCAACAAGGCATTTCTATAGAAGAACATATTAAAAAAGAAAAAAAAAATCCTGTTGTGTGTGCTAAATCAAATTATGTGTTTTGTACAGAATTTTATACCCGTTTCTTAGCAAAAAAAAAAAAAAAAAAGGCTTCTGTTTAATTTGTCTTACAAAAACAGAACTTACTAAAAAAAAAAATGTAGATTCTACATTTTTTTTTTTTTTTTTTTTTTTTTTTTTAACTTTAAGAATAGGGGTTAATCATAGCTTTATGAAATAGAAATGATTTTAAAATTGCATTTTATAATCTGTTGCAGAAATTTTATAGATAAGTAAGTGAAGTACTATGTATATTATATAGAATGCATAAAAATTTTCTCATAATCAAAAAAATATTTTTTGGTAATTCAATTAAAATTTTCTTATTATGTTGAATTTAAAAAAAAAAAAGAAAACACACTCGGATATTTTTCTTTTCTTTTTCTACATCCACAAATTTTATAGTTTAAAAAACAAATTTTCGAACAAATTTTAAATAAAATCACACAATCAACTGTGAAAGAAAATCATATTTATTCAAATTTAATTTTTCCGACTGAGTGAAAATAATGCCTGGACCGGGACTCGAACCCCGGAACTTTGACTTACAAGGTCAAGGCTCTACCAATTGAGCTATCCAGGCCGACATCCCGGTTAGCATTACTCACTCAGAAAACCTTTTAGGCAGAGACAATCTGGTCTATCATTTAGATAGCCTGGCATTATTTTCACTCAGTCGGAAAAATTAAATTTCAATAAATATGATTTTCTTCCACAGTTGATTGTGTGATTTTATTAAAAATTGTATTTCATTCTCCCATTGTTTAATGGTGTTTTCCATTTCCTGCGGCTTATTTCTGTTGAGCAATGTTGGTTCTTCAGTGAATATAAAATATAAAAGATATGTGTTTTAAACATTAATGCATAATTTTATGAAAAGAATTTTACATATAATACAACACTTTACGTATAATACAATGTTCTCAGATTCGCAATATATACCTTGTTTCCGAATCCCTCTCTGATGCATTTCTACTAAAGTTAGAATCCGAGTTACTTTGTGATTCTGGGTACATAATGTACACAATACTTAAAAAAAAAAAAAAAAAAAAAAAAAAAAACATAGAGCAGAAAATCACGTGCATTCAAAAGCCTAACTGAGTTAAGATTACAAAATAAGTATTACAAATATTTAAAATTGGATAGTGCTGACAGTTTAAAATAAACCTACATTTCAAATAGCCTGCTAATTTCATCTAGAGTGTAAAATAAGAAATAAACAAATTTTCTGGTATCAGAAATGGCTTGTTTTTAAGTCTTTTTAGTGCTGAACATTCCAGCCCGGAAATATTACGGGCATGAGAAATACAGAGCGAAAACTCTTCCCGAAATTTTCACGGGAGCGAGAAGGTTAGTTGACTGGGTTTTACGTCGCACTAGTGCTGCGTAGATGGGAAATTGGCGACGGTCTGGGACTCACCCCTAGAGGTGGTCCCGGGAGTGAGAAGGAAGCGGATAAAAAAAGAAATACATATGAAAATATATAATGACTAGAAAGACATTAAAACTTCTTCACACACCATAAATTTTAAGTCAGCACAACCGGTTTCGAAAGAACGTAGAATTTCTTCATCAGGTGCAAACACATGCTACTGCCTTGGAGGCAAAAGCAAGACTGAAAGCAGGGCAAAAACCAGAGGGGGAGGAGCAACACAAACAACCAAGAGGAAGCATCATGCAAGGCAGGACCAATCAGAGAGGAACACACGTACACACACACACAAAAAAAGAGAGAGAGAGAAAAGGGACGGTGGGAAGGAGTAATCAATTAATTTAATTTAATTTAATTTAATTTATTTATTTATTTATTTTGTTAATTAATAATATACTATTATGTAAATTTGGTAAAATGAATTTATTTATTTATTTTTAAACTAGAATTATTTTATTATAAATAATATAATGTTATAAACATAATGAAGGAAATTATTTAATTGAATTAAACAATTTTTTCCAGGCTGTAGACAGCAAAATGAAATCAGATTTTTCATTGACAATTTTATCACGATTAAGGTAAATAGCTAAATTTTCTAAAAAATCCAGTTCGGAAACGCGTTTGGCATGAAAGATAATTTTGGCATTCTTAAAATTAAAACTATGATCAAATTCCCAACTGTGCTTCGCAATAGAAAATTTAGAAATTTCTTGATTGACAACATACCGAGAATGTTCACGTAAACGACATTCAAGATTTCTTTTTGTTTGACCAATATAAGATAAATCACAATTATTTCAAGGGACATTATAGATACCCCACTTATGAAGCTCAGGAACAGGGGATTTGGTTGAAGGAAATTGGAATTTATTGACATGTTTAAAAATAACGTGAAAATTGAAACGCTTCAAAACTTTGGCTAATTTAAAACATAAGGGGGGATAAAAAGGCAAGACAACAAGATTATCAGGTTTAATTTTATCATCAATGGAAAGGGTAGAATTATAAGTTGGCCTACTGAACTTTTTGAGAGCTTTATCAATTATAGAGGGTCTAAAACCTCTTTTAATAGCAACAGACTTTAAATAATTGAGTTCTTCTTTAAGAGAAGAAGTATAAGAACAAATTTTAAGGGCACGATACACGTAAGTGTAAAATGTGCCAATTTTTCGTTTAGCCGGATGATTAGAGACAGCATGGGGAGGGTTAGAAACAGAGAAAGGTTTCTTGCACACAGAGGTTTTAAAAGAGGAATCGCACTTAGTAACTAAAACATCAAGAAAAGGAAGTTGATTAAAATTTTCAAACTCGAAGGTAAACTGAATATGGGGATCAATAGCATTAGCAATATTAAGAATGACAGAAACATCAAACGGATATTCAACAAGAATGAAAGTGTCATCCACGTAACGTAACCAGCATTTTAAATTTAACATCTTTAATAATTTTTCCTCAAAATAATGCATATAGATGCGGCAAGAATAGGAGATAAAAGATCACCCATACTTAAACCATCACACTGTTTATAAAATTTGTTATTAAATTCAAAAGTAGTTTGGGAGACACAGAGTTTAGTTAGATTAACAAGTTCTTTGATTTCAATGTTAGAATAATGAAATTCGCGTAACCTTTTTTCTAAACAATTAAGCGCACCTTCAGTGGGGACATTAGTAAATAAAGACTTCACGTGAAGAGATAACATTGAGCAATTTACAGGATTTAGATTATTTAACTTCATAACAAAATCATAGGAGTTTTTTATAGTATGACTATTAGTGCTGCATAAAGAAGAAAAAATAGAAGCTAAAAATTTAGAGACGGGATAAGTAGCAGTACCAATATTCGAAACAATAGGTCTGAGGGGAACATTATTTTTATGAACTTTAAGTAAAGCATAAAAACGAGCACAAAATCCTGAAGAAGGGGAAACAAAGAATTTGGTATTGTCATGAAGAACGATGGAATTTTAAACAGCTTTTTGAACAGTGCTTAGAAGAGATTTAGTTTGGTCTCTTTTAATTTCAGTATAAGGTCCTTCAGATAAAAGAAAATTAACTTTATCAACATAATCAGTTTTGTCCATGAGAACAATCTGGCCACATTTATCTGCTTTTGTAATGACAAGATTTTGATTAGATTTAAGTTCCTTAAGAGCAACACTTTCAGATTTAGAAATGCAATCAGCAAGAATATGGCGCAGAGATTCTTTTTGAGAGGTAGATATTTTACAATATTTTAAAGAAGCCTCAATGGGAACAATTAATTTAGAAATTGAAGATTTACAAGATTGGGAAAAATTTAAACCGAGTTCTAACACTTTATTTTGTTGGGCAGTTAAGTTATGTGAAGACAGATTAACAATGTAATTTTCTTCAGGAACTTTGTTAATTTCACGAGAGGTTTTTTGGTTTTTACACAAAACAGAAAACTTAGAATCTAAATTACGCTGATGAGCAGAATTAAGTGAATGTAAGAATAAATAATTATCATTTTTTAAACAGCAAAATCATTGAAGTTTTTTCCAAGGAAGAGATGAAGCTCATAAAGCTCTTCTTTAATTTTGTTTATAACATAATATTATGTTTATAACATAATTCAGGATTCCTTCTTTATGTTTATAACATAATATTATGTTTATAACATAATTCAGGATTCCTTTATGTTTATAACATAATATTATTTATAATAAAATAATTCTAGTTAAAATAATAATAATAATAATAATAATAAATATATTTTATCAAATTTACTTATTATTATATTATTAATTAAAAATAAATTAATTAATTAATAAATAAAATTAAATAAAATTAACCTAATTGATTACTCCTTCCCTCCCTCCTTTTTTTTTTTTTTTTTTTTTTTTTTTTTTGGTGTGTGTTCCTTTCTGATTGGTCCTGCCTTGCATGATGCTTCCTATTGGTTGTTTGTATTGCTTCTCCCCCTCTGGTTTTTGCCCTGCTTTCAGTCTTGCTTTTGCCTCCAAGACAGTAGCACGTGTTTGCACCTGATGAAGAAAGGCTACGTCCTTTCGAAACCGGTTGTGCTGACTTAAAATTTATGGTGTGTGAAGAAGTTTTATCTTTCTATTGATTGTACGCCAGTTTTCGAGTTTGGTTTTTGGCTATATAATGACGTCAATTTTATCTTGCAAGTTTAATTTTTCACAAAGACTTATATTAATTTTATTATTAACACGTATATTTATTTACATGTCAAGGAAAAAGAAAAAGAAAAAGATAATAAAAAGAAATTGAACGTGTAAAATTTCGTGTTTTAGTGGCTTCAGCTAGATTTTTAATAGTTCTTTGTATTTTGTATTTTCATGGCTTTTCTGGGAATTTTAATTAAAATATTGAAATTTCGAACAAAATAAATAAATAAATAAATAAATAAATACATAAATAAAATATTTTTAAATAAAATTAATTATAGCCTATAGCACTCAAGGATAGTGTAGCTTTTTATTAGTGAAAAAAAAAAAATAATAATCGGTTCAGTAGTTTCAGAGATTTACCTCCACATACAAACAAACTTTTCCGCTTTACATATTAATATAAATACTAACTGGAACCCGTCGAATTCGACGGTCACTTTATTGACCATAATGTTTCAAAAATCGTCGCACCATTATTTAAATGCATTTCAAGTTAAAACATCTAATATAATTTACGACATTTCACTTAAAAAAAAAAAAAAAAAGAAATTCGGAAAAATGCTTATAAATAGAAATACTATATATTACAACACTTTCTACAAAGTAATGTCAATGTGACATCAAACTGACTCCAAATAAATAATTGCTATCTTTTATTTTCTATTTCATTTAATACTAAGACTACATGTTAGCTGACCCGCCCGGCGTTGCCCAGGCCTATGATAATAACCCTAACTGAACCTTAAATTTGTATGATTTTATATCTTAAACTCGATTTTGTGTGAATTTCTATTTTTAAATAAAAGCATCGCGAAAAAAATAATCAACTGTAACAAAAAAAAAAAAAAAAAAAAAAAAAAAAAATTACCACGAACCGAACGAAACTTAGCCTTGTGACCCCGGTGCCTGCGGCAGCGCACACGCCGGCCGCTAATAACATAATAAAATTCTCAAAAATTAACCTGTAACCGAAGGAACCTGCACGGCGTTGCCCGGGCCCATGATAATAACCTTAAATGAACCTTAAAATTGTATGATTTTACATCTTTAACTCGATTATGTTTGAATTTCTATTTTTAAATAAAAGCATCGAAAAAAAAAAAGGAATAAGCAGCTGTAACAAAAAAATTACTTCGAAACGAACGAAACTCTGCCTTGTGACCCAGGTGCTATCAGAAGTGCATACGCGGGCCACTAATAACATAAACAAATTCCCAAAAATTAACCTGGAACCGAACGAACCTGACCGGCGTTGCCCGGGCCCATGATAATAAACTTAAATGAACCTTAAATTTGCATGATTTTACATCGTAAACTCTCTTTTGTTTGAATTTCTATTTTTAAATGAAAACATCGCGAAAAATTAACCATCTGTAACAAAAAAATTACCTCAAACAGACGGAACTCAGGCTCGTGATCCCGGTGCCTGCGGCAGCGTATATGCGGGCCGTTAATAATATGAAAAATTCTCAAAAATTAACCTTGAACCGAACGAACCCCTGACTCGTGTCTCCGCTGCCTGTGGCTGCGGAACCGAATAGCAGGTATGATACGCACGCGCTGCAAAATCCACTTCCCTCCACCGGGGGGGGGGGGCGCAGAATGTTGTATACGAACATCACCTATCGTTTTTAATTTCTAAAACCTTTTAAATAAGGCGTCACAGGGTGGTGTCAACTGCAAAATCCTTTAGTTGCTCTTCCCACCGCCAGGGGGCATGTGTTCTGTACGAACATCACCAACGGACAAGAAATACCAATACCTTTAAAATAATATGTAACATGATAGGTTCTACTACAAATTCACCTAGTTCCATTTCCACCACCAGGGGGCGCACTATATTGTATACAATCATCCCCAATCAACATGAAATTTCAAGACCTTTATCACCAATTGCTTTGAATTTCCAAGAACTTTCAAATAAGGTGTCACATGGTGGTGTCAACTGCAAAATCCTTTAGTTGCATTTTCCACCGCCAGAGAACGCAGTGTGTTCTGACCGAACATCACCAATGGTCAGGAAATACCAAGTCCTTTAAAATAAGGTGTAGCATGATAGAGTCTACAACACAATAACCTAGTTCAATTTTTTAACACCAGGGGATGCACTATATTGCATACGAACATCACCAATCGCCATGAATTTTCAAGATCTTTAAAATGAGGTGCTACATGTGTGAGTCTAGAACGGATTTTCCCCTCAAACTAATTTCCCCCCTTTCCCCTCTTCCATCCAAATTTATTTCCCCCCCCTTTAAAATCAAAAATTTCAAATTCGTAGAAAGTGGTTTTTAGTAGCACTATTTCTCCACCGTGAAGTAATTTGTAGCTGAGTTATGCTCGCCAACGTGTGTTTAACCGCTGCCCCCAGGGAGGGGGACCATTCGATTTTTTTTTTTTTTTTATCTTTTGATGACACATCTACAGACCAAGACCTTTTATTATAGACCACAATCAAATTTTTACGCCTAGCCGTTCTCTCAATTTAGTGGAAACAGACCAAACACGTTTCAAATTAATATATAGATATCTATATTAAAATTAAAAAAAAAAAAATGTTAAAAATAGCAAGAAAATTAAAATAGAAATACCAAAAACTATTTGTTGAAGATATGCCTATAAATAAACGCCTGATTCTACAAATAATTAAGCTGCGATAAAGAAATATTAGCCTCGAGCATTGGTACAGAGTACCTTCTCGCAAATTGCATCAGGAGAGAGAAATCCGTGAGAAGAATTTTTCTTTAAATCTAAACTGTGTTTCTTTATTCTTCCTTAACTATGGGACACTTCGGGGTAAAAACATAAAATTTAAGTATTCTTGAAAAGGTTTTCAGATCTACTTCACCTGGAGCATAGAAATGGAATACGAGTTCCATTTTGACATTCTATTCTTATCTATCAATTGAGAAGAAATTCGGTAAAGAATATTTTATGTTGTATCTCTCTATCAAAGAATATTGAAAATGCTATTCCTAGGTATAAAATTTGAGATTCTACAGCTTTGTGAGATTTGAGTGATGCAAAATTTTATATCGGTTTGCGGTAAATAATTTTATAGGTAGAGTAAATCAAATATGTGAAATCATTTATTTTATAAAATGCAAGTGAATTTGGTATTGCCGTATTGTATGTATTTTTTGCGTTATTAAACTGATGTAGAAAACCATTTTTATGCAACCTTTTCTGCGTTTTATTTCGAATAATTTTTATTCACCAATACTTATGCGTATTTCTGAGACAAAGACGCATAATTTTCTATTTTCGTGCATCGATAAACTAACACACTGTGATTTTTAACACTGCAAACACATGGGATTACGTTATAAAAGCTTTGAATGTATGTAAATAAATTTTTCTTTAAAAAATTTCTAATTGAAATATTCAAATTTACTTGTCTTTATTATAAAACTCAAGCAAGAAAGTAATACGAATACAGTTAATGTAAATATAAAATAGTTTTAACTTAAAGTAAACATTATTTATCATTAATAACCGCATGTATAAGCTGCTTTTTAAATAAAATTTTAATAACGTAAAATAAACAATTCCAAATTATATATATATAATGATATTTTTATTTATGAGTTTTCTATCTAATCGTGACATTTTCCTCATTTTTTAAAATATGCTATTGTTTACATATCTCCATAACTAAATTCAAATTAATAGACAATTTTTTTTTTCTCAAAATGAACAATATTCTGTAGTTTGAACTTTAGTTTCTTTAATGGAATATAAAAATTTATTATAAATTGTATTGCTTGTATAAAAATGTATGTGATGTTATTGGAAATTACACAGCGGGAGAAAGATATACTGATTTGCAATATTTTTTATTTATTCCGTAATATTATTAATAACCGCTTTTTTCACACCAACACTTTATTTGTTTGTTTGTTTGTTTATTCTTCTTCTTATTATTATTATTATTTTATGGCGCGACACTAAACACGCTATACCTAACAGGGACAGCACGTCCATGCCTTGTCCAGGATTCGATTCCGAGCCCAACAGAGTAGCAGTCAGTGACATCTGGCTTTTTTGTAAAATAATTTTCTCTAATATGTAATCACAGATAAATTAGAAGAAAATCATTTTCCAAAACTGCAGTGTGAAATGAAATAATTAGGTATACTATAAATATTGCGAAATGAATTAAAACTGTGACAACTCTGGGTATAGAAAATGGTTATATTACCTTTACAAAAACGAAAGATAAAACATTTTTAATAGCTTATGATATTAGAAAATACACAGATATACAAATAAAAATATAAATATAGTTTAATTTTCATTTTTATTCCATCATGAATTACAATATGTGAAAGTTATAATATTTTCTCACTGTGTGTAAATGCATTCCACATACAGTTTTATGTTTTAAAAGTTATAGTTTGAAATAAAAAAGAACCATATTAACTTGTTTTTAGAAGAACTTTGAACATGAAATGTTTTTACGATTTTGATATTTTGCCAGGTTTAAGTATAAATGGTAATGGAGTATATTAATTAAATTATTTCAGTTTTAATATATTTAAAATTAATTAGAATATATATATAAAAGATCTCTTGAAATTTTTAAGAGATGTATAAAATGTAAAACTGATGAGTCTCATTTAGGAAAAGTACATTTTAAATATTTATGCAATATGTAGGGATGGGGTAGTAAAGGATAAAGTATCAGATTTGTTTTCGAAGACTGCAGCACACATAAACATGAAATTACGAAACAAACGATTTACAAAATTGCCGAAATATCAAATTTATTTTTAAACATGAGAAATTTATAATCTACAAGGCGCATTAAACATTTAAAGTATAAACTCAACCAAATGCTTCAATAAAGAAAGTACAAACTTGTGCGACAGCAGATAAATTGTTATGTTTATTATTATTTCGATATACGTATTATTTAATTCAATAATTTTGTGTTTTTAGAAAAGGAAATTTTCTAGTATTTTAATTTATAGTACTTCTTAAAACAGCTATTATTTACTTTCAAAATAAATTGTTGAAGATTTTATTGAAAAAACATACTTTTAAATTTAAATTGTTATTTAAATTAAATCATATATATACACTCCTTCTCATAATTATAAGGACGCTCGTTTTTCTATATTAACTAAACACTGAACACTATTATTTAAACAAATATATTTTTAATTAATTTGAATTTCATTAATAGACTATATTTAAAAAGTTTTATCGTTTTTCTATCTTAAAAAACTTTAAATATGGTAAAAAGATGATTTTTCAGGTGTCCACAGTTATAAGGACAGCTCGAATTTTAGTAATTTTTTTCAGTTATTCCTAAAAAAATTAATATTTTATGGGGTCTCTTTTTAGGGTTAAACAGTCAGACATTCTCTCTGTATATATATATATATATATATATATACATTTTCTGTTAATATTCAGTTTCAATACCATTTCATACAGCATAGGTGATATTCTGAATACATTTAAACTATTTTAAATTGCTTTTCACTTGCATGCATTTTTCAAATGTGATAAGTTAAGTTTCTTTCAACTTTTAGGCCACGGGAAAGGCAATAATACAGAAGTTTTTTTCTTCAAACTATTTCTTATTGCTCTAGAAGTGGAGCAAAAATGTAAGTCTTGTTGGAAAAAATATTATTACCCCCCAAAATCTAACAAAAATCTGATAATTCCACGTTTAAAATTTGCGAATATTCTCTTGATGTTCATAATAATAGAAAAAATTACTAAATTCATTCTGCCTTCAGTAGAAGCAGCTCCCCAGAGCACCATAGATCCACCTTTAAAATGCCCAATTCATATCTGCCTTTAAAAAATCTGCTCTGTCTTTCGCTATCTTCAGATCGTGCCAGTAACTGTTAAAACCATTTGGTTAATCAAGAATAAAATGTTTTTCATCCGAAAATGCGACATTTTACAATTTAATATTGTCTTTATTCAACTTTAACACAGACGTTCTTTCCCCCATTAAATGCTGATTGATTATTACTGGTTTTTTATTCATTTTAACATATTATTAATTATTTTAAACATGCATAAATGTGGACCCTAACCTTTCGTTAAAAATTACGAGCAAATTCAGCAGCAGTCATTATGAGTAGAACAGTAAGAGAAATTATGAGTCTTCGATCTCTGTAAAACAACTCTGATTTTGCCTCAGATATCTCTTCTATTGAACCAGCAGTTCGACGTTTGATCACATATCCTTCAGCAATTTTAGACCTTCGAATTTCATTAGAAATTCGGCGGATTGAAATTATCCTTCCACTTAAAAAACACATTTATCATACTTCACTACATGAACGTTCTTTTTTTCGAGGAATTATCAGTAATGTCCGTCCAAGAAAAATTGAAGGCTAATATATGAATTAATCTAGCCCAGTAGTTAACAAATCCGCATGTCAACTGTAATTTATCCGCTAGTAAGTTAAATAAAACGAAAAAATCTGGATTGTCCCTATAATTATGAACATCTAAAAACGTGGAGAAGAAAAGATTTTGCATTATTTTTTATTAATTTTGTTTCATATTAAAAAAATTATAGCAGTTTTGGTTTTTAGAATACTAGATATATTAAGTGCACTTAGTATAATCTTGTTCACATTATTTTTACATTAGTTATTTCAAAATATAAAGTGTCCTTATAAATATGAGAAGGAGTGTATATATATACAGGGTAATTAGAAAAAAACTACCCTGATATATGAAACCATAGCTACCATACCATTCACAGTAACTGAATAAAATTTTGGTGGAAAGCATTTTGAGGTATGCGCTCAAGAATTATATAAAACACAACAGTTAAACTCTAACAGTTACGGTTACAGTGGCAAAATTTCAAAATTTCAAATGGCAACACCTACCTTTTTTATTGAAATGGAATCTCCATAGCAAAAAACCATAAACAGCGTTGAAACGGTACCTCTAGCACGAAATTCGGCAGCGCTACCAGGCTAACAAAAAAAGACAAAAACACGACTTTTACGTGCCTACCAGAGCACCACTTTCATTTTTTTAATGACGTCACATTTCACATTGAGTCTTTGGTTCAGACTAAAGTCTACTGATTCTTCTTCGAAACGAAAAGAAGAGACCAAGGTATCCTTAATTTCATGTAAGGCTACTGAATAAAGGCTTTAAATTCGTTGTTAGTCGTAAAACGCTGCCATGATGACGTCATCACAGTACGTGAAAAACAAGGCATTGTGAAATGGCAATCAAAATCGATTTTGATGATGGTAATGATGTTTCCCAGTAAGCGGCATATTGTTCACAGACAAGAAAGCAAGATACACATCACGCATTACAAAATGCCTTATTTTTTAATTAGTATGATGACGTCATCCATGACGGTGTCTTACGACTAATAACGGAATTGAAACCCTTATTCTGTAGACCTACATGAAATTAAGGTTGGTTGGTTGGTTTTTACGTCGCATTAGTGCTGCGCAGATGGGCAATTGGCGACGCTCTGGAACACACCCCTAGAGGTGGTCCGGAGACATGCCATCACAATTTTGATCCTCCACGGAAGGAATGGCCCTCCCGCTTCGGTGACCCCCAGAGGTATACTTTTTGATGGAAACATGGAGGACATTGCGGCGACAACGCATTTTACGTGCACCAGCCACTACTAGTGTACACGACTGGCCGGCTCGAGTGCCGAACCTGCAATCTTCCAATTACGAGGCCGGCGCTCTACCGACTGGGCTACCACGGCCCCATGAAATTAAGGATACCATGGTCTCTCCTTTTCTTTTCGAAGCAGAACCAGTAGACTTTAGTGAGAGCTGAAGACTCAGTGTGAAATGTGACGTCATTAAGAAAATGAAAGTTGTGCTCTGGTAGGCACATCACAGCTGTTTTCTCTTTTTTTCTTAGTATGCCTAGCGTTGGTGATTTTCATGCTAGAGGTACCGTTCTAACGCTATTTATGGTTTTTTGCTATGGAGATCCCACTCCAATAAAAGAAAATGGTGTTGCCATTTGAAATTTTCGAAATTTTGTCACTGTAACCGTAACTGTTAGAGTTTAACTTTGTTTTTTATATAATTCTTGAGCGCATACCTCAAAATACCTTCCACCAAATTTTTATTCAGTTTCGCGGAACGGTATGGAAGCTATGGTCTCATATATGGGGGTAGTTTTTTTTCTAATCACCCTGTACATGCACACACACACACACACACACACACACACACACACACACACACACATATATATATAAACCTCACAATGTTGTCTCAAGTCAACATGGATTGCTAATCTTTGGAATCTAAAAATTCCCTCCCTTCATTTTTTTAATGACGTCACATTTCACATTGAGTCTTTGGTTCAGACTAAAGTCTACTGATTCTTCTTCGAAACGAAAAGAAGAGACCAAGGTATCCTTAATTGACGATTAGAACGTCTGTCGTCATTCGACGTCATGGTGAAATTTAACCTATAGGAGTCTTCATTTAACCCACAAATAAAGGAATATAGCCAATCATAGCGCAGCTTTTACCCACAAACAAAAGGAAACTCCGCCTCGTTCTAGTCGTCCATTTCATGTAAGGCTACTGAATAAAGGCTTTAAATTCGTTGTTAGTCGTAAAACGCTGCCATGATGACGTCATCACAGTACGTGAAAAACAAGGCATTGTGAAATGGCAATCAAAATCGATTTTGATGATGGTAATGATGTTTCCCAGTAAGCGGCATGTTGTTCACAGACAAGAAAGCAAGATACACATCACGCATTACAAAATGCCTTATTTTTCAATTAGTGTGATGACGTCATCCATGACGGTGTCTTACGACTAATAACGGAATTGAAACCCTTATTCAGTAGACCTACATGAAATTAAGGTTGGTTGGTTGGTTTTTACGTCGCATTAGTGCTGCGCAGATGGGCAATTAGCGACGCTCTGGAACACACCCCTAGAGGTGGTCCGGAGACATGCCATCACAATTTTGATCCTCTTCGGAAGGAATGGCCCTCCCGCTTCGGTGACCCCCAGAGGTATACTTTTTGATGGGAACATGGAGGACATTGCGGCCACAACACATTTTACGTGCACCAGCCACTACTAGTGTACACGACTGGCCGGCTCGAGTACCGAACCCGCAATCTTCCAATTACGAGGCCGGCGCTCTACCGACTGGGCTACCACGGACCCATGAAATTAAGGATACCATGGTCTCTCCTTTTCTTTTCGAAGCATAATCAGTAGACTTTAGTGAGAGCCGAAGGCTCAGTGTGAAATGTGACGTCATTAAGAAAATGAAAGTTGTGCTCTGGTAGGCACATCACAGCTGTTTTCTCTTTTTTTCTTAGTATGCCTAGCGTTGGTGATTTTCATGCTAGAGGTACCGTTCCAACGCTATTTATGGTTTTTTGCTATGGAGATCCCACTCCAATAAAAGAAAATGGTGTTGCCATTTGAAATTTTCGAAATTTTGTCCCTGTAACCGTAACTGTTAGAGTTTAACTTTGTTTTTTATATAATTCTTGAGCGCATACCTCAAAATACCTTCCACCAAATTTTTATTCAGTTTCGCGGAACGGTATGGAAGCTATGGTCTCATATATCGGGGTAGTTTTTTTTTCTAATCACCCTGTACATACACACACACACACATATATATATATATATATAAACCTCACAATGTTGTCTCAAGTCAACATGGATTGCTAATCTTTGGAATCTAAAAATTTCCTCCCTTCATTTTTTTAATGACGTCACATTTCACATTGAGTCTTTGGTTCAGACTAAAGTCTACTGATTCTTCTTCGAAACGAAAAGAAGAGACCAAGGTATCCTTAATTTCATGTAAGGCTACTGAATAAAGGCTTTAATTTCGTTGTTATTCGTAAGACGCTGCCATGATGACGTAATCGCAGTACGTGAAAAACAAGGCATTGTGAAATGGCAATCAAAATCGATTTTGATGATGGTAATGATGTTTCCCAGGAAGCGGCATGTTGTTCACAGACAAGAAATCAAGATACACATCACGCATTACAAAATGCCTTATTTTTCAATTAGTGTGATGACGTCAGCCATGACGGTGTCTTACGACTAATAACGGAATTGAAACCCTTATTCAGTAGACCTACACGAAATTAAGGCTGGTTGGTTGGTTTTTACGTCGCATTAGTGCTTCGCAGATGGGCAATTGGCGACGGTCTGGATCACACCCCTAGAGGTGGTCCGGAGACATGCCATCACAATTTTTATCCTCCACGGAAGGAATGGCCCTCCCGCTTCGGTGACCCCCAGAGGTATACTTTTTGATGGGAACATGGAGCACATTGCGGCCACAACACATTTTACGTTCACCAGCCACTACTAGTGTACACGACTGGCCGGCTCGAGTACCGAACCCGCAATCTTCCAATTACGAGGCCGGAGCTCTACCGACTGGGCTACCACGGCCCCATGAAATTAAGGATACCATGGTCTCTCCTTTTCTTTTCGAAGCAGAACCAGTAGACTTTAGTGAGAGCCGAAGACTCAGTGTGAAATGTGACGTCATTAAGAAAATGAAAGTTGTGCTCTGGTAGGCACATCACAGCTGTTTTCTCTTTTTTTCTTAGTATGCCTAGCGTTGGTGATTTTCATGCTAGAGGTACCGTCCAACGCTATTTATGGTTTTTTGCTATGGAGATCCCACTCCAATAAAAGAAAATAGTTTTGCCATTTGAAATTTTCGAAATTTTGTCACTGTAACCGTAACTGTTAGAGTTTAACTTTGTTTTTTATATAATTCTTGAGTGCATACCTCAAAATACCTTCCACCAAATTTTTATTCAGTTTCGCGGAACGGTATGGAAGCTATGGTCTCGTATATCGGGGTAGTTTTTTTTCTAATCACCCTGTACATACACACACACACACACACACACACACATATATATACACACACACACACACATATATATATATACCTCACAATGTTGTCTCAAGTGAACATGGATTGCTAATCTTTGGAATCTAAAAATTCCCTCTCTTTTTAAATTTAATTTATAATAATTTATGATAAGGTATTTAGGATAACATTGCATACACACACACACACACACACACACACACACACACACACATATATATATATATAAGTGTGTGTCTGTATTTTTCATTTTTATAGATGGCTCGTTTTAGTTTATGTTGGTTGGGTTTAACATCTCACAAGTCCTGGGCTATGGTTAATTAGCGACGGTCTTTGACGCACTCCTAAAAATTATCCGGAGACAATTTTGATCCTCTACCGCTTTAGGTTAGGATATTTTTATTAAATTTTTTATCGAATTTTATTATGGAAATGCGGAATTATTCTTCACAATCGCGAAAGATGACCAGGCCAGACTAGTGAGAATTATTTCGAACTCTCCACCAAATTATACGTTACATCTGGTGCAGGATTCAAATATCAGTTTACTGGAAATTTAACGTAAAAACATTTATTTTGTCAACATTTTTAAGGAAAATTCTGAAAAAAAAAAAAATTAAAATAGATTAAAAAACACATAAATAATAAAAAACCCATTATTAAAATTCAGTTTCACTTTAAAAGAAATTTGCATATTTCTCCTGAAATTACGATTTTTTTTTCTCTATGCCGATAAAATTCAAAAGATTCGCTTATAATTAAGATATTTCGACAGTGTATTTTGCTGGGATATGACACGTGAAAGCTTACGCAATTGACAACTGTAAAAATAACATTTAATTTTAGAACATCAAGTAAGATTATGCCATTTCATTTTGCTTAAAAAAAAAAAAAAAAACAATTTGTGCAGATAATACACATGCATAAGATGAACATTGCAGAAAAACAAAGGAAAAATCCCTCTAAAGTTTTATTGATTTTATTCATTAAATAACTTCAAGCATAATGACAATTTTAATAATACATTGAAAAAAAATATTTATTAAGTTCTGCATATAACCATATTATAATTTTTCTGTTCCGTTTTTGGAACATCATAAATATTTCACGTCAACAAAATGCCTTTCTGTATTAATTTATGTATTCTAAAGTAAAAACTTTAATTAATTTATTTCAATCTGATTTAAGCTATATTAAAAAAAAAAAGTGAACGATAAAATACTTTTATTTTCAGTTTTTATAATAACATGTTTTGCTATTTTTTAACAAATATTTTCAACCGTAAATTGCGTACACACGCATAAATATATATGTTTATTATGTATTCTTTTTCGTATGAATGTGTGTGCACATTAAATTTTTAATTTAATATAATATTACAATAGTTAGCTAATGGCAATAAAATAAAAGTTAACTATATATTGTACAGTAGCCAAAGGAATAAACAGAAATCTGTCATAATCTCTGAACAACACTCTGAGATTTCGCGTTATTTTACAAGCAGGTTTGACGGATTATGATAGAGTACCTGTCACTCTATAAGCAAGGAATGTAATGATCCATTTTATGGACTGGTATTCTTTGATATGAATACAATATTAAATTTACTTTTTTTACGATAAGTGTTACTGAAACAATTATCTAATTATGCTAGAATTAAAAAATGAATGTATAGAACATTTTTTTTTGCATAATTTGTATAATTTTATATGGCACACTACATTCGGCAGCAAAATTATTCGAAGGCTAGCAATAATTCCTGTATTAAAAAGAAAAAAGAAAAGAAAACACTTAAAACTATTTTGTTAAATAAATCCTTGTCGAATCATATTCTTAGTCTGTCTAAAAAAATGATTCGACGAGTATTTATTTAACAAAACAGTATTAAGTCTATTTTTTTCCCAGAAAATTTTTATAGTATATAGTAGTTGCACTCGATTGAATTCTCTAACAATGTTAAATTTATACATAAATAGGTTCTTAAAGTTATCCTAGCAATGAAATGCATCTAATTTTATATTAAAATGTATGAAAATTAAATAAAAATTTCTTTTCAATAACAAATATGGTATCGCAGAAGAAATAAAATAGCTTAAAATAATTAAATATAACTTCATGATAAACCTACTCTATCACTGTTTTTCATTTAATATATATATATATATATATATATATATATATTAGTTTAGTTAGAGTATTTTCACAATCGTATGCGCTGAGTGTACATTAAAAATATTGCGTGCGATTGTGATAAAATACCTAGTATCTAAAGCAATGTTGTATAATGAGCTGAGTTATTAACTGGGAGGAGATCCTACAATTCCATTATTTATGGCTTGCAGGAACCGACCAGGACAATGCGTACCTTCATGTGATGCAGCTGTTAGTAATGCCTATCATTACGAAAAAGCACAGATAGGCTTGCAGCAATATGCATTGGCCAGCGTGGTAGGACTTGACCAACTCCTCCTTCATATATGAAAATACCTGATTCCTATGTACAATGGCCCTGCGGATGGAATGTTTCTGCTCTGGGCAGCAAGCAGGAAAGCAAGAAAGCAGAGGGTGCAAAGAATGACTGGGTCATCTGACAAGAAAAGAATTTATGTACATACATCAGATTGCAGGTCCGAAGAAACAGGGCCAACTGCCAAGCAACGAATAAATGTACTATAAACATTTTCTCTCCTAACGATCTAAAGCTCTTTAAACAGCGTTATCAATTTAAGGGACACTTTTTTTTTTTTTTTTTTTTTTTTTTTTTTATCACCAATAATTTCGAAGAACGATATTTGAGTTATATAATGAATGAATAACTTTCGACGTGCTTAAGCTACCGTCACAGTTAAAATTTAGTCGTGGATATTGAATGAAATAGGCGCTAAATTTGGCAACACAGACAAGAGGAGTGAAATTAATTAGGACTGGCAAAGGGTTAAAATTCAGGTCCTTGAGGTCCGAAGATAGACACCTGGCGCTTGAAGAAGAACTACGACGTATTACATGAGATATTGTAGGACTCAGTCACGTAAGAAGAAAAGGTGAAGATTTTCAAGATATAAAGAGTAGAAATATGCTTTATTATGAAAGAACTGATTATAGAAGATTTCACGGATTAGAATTGTTGGTTAACAAAAACCTAAAAGACAAAGTAATAAAAACCACAAGCATTTCCGATAGAGTTAAAAAACTCACCATCAATCTCTCTAAGCGTTATAACGCTGAGATAATTCAAGTTTACGCTCCAACTAGCACATGTAAAGACCGAGTTATCTACATATTCTATGAGGATATTGTGAAAGCCATCTGCAAAACAAGAAGGCACAATCTTAGAATGATTATAGGAGATTTCAATGCACGAATTAGTAACAAACATTCAAATTAACGTGTAGTTGGTGCATTTAGAAAAGAAAATATAGATAAAAGAGGACATAGACTTCTTTAATTTGCAGAATGTAAAAAAATTATCTGTCAATAATTCATAGTTAAAAAGAACCCAAAGACGAAATGGACATGAAGGAGTCTCAGGGGAGGAACAAGGGAAATTTACTACATTCTAACTCATAAGGAATACACTTTTACTGATTGTGCCATGATAAATAGATTTAACTCTGGTAATGATCATACAGACTGGTATGTTGCAAGGTAAAGTTCCAGGTATCATCGAAAAGATAGAAATTGGTGCAAATTCGAAACAAGATAATTCAACAGCAGCTTTTTAAAAGCGAATAATTACCAAGAGTTTCACCTTGAACCATAAAACACATTTCAGCTGCTTGAGGATACAGAAAACGTCAGTGAGTTCATGGTGAATTCTGTCAATTTTGTTTTCGAATCAGCATAAAATGTTGTTGGTTTAGAAGAAGATAAACCTATTAAGAAAATCTCGGAAGAGACACAACAGCTTATGGAAAATAGAAGAAAAATGAGATATACCATGGAAAATATTACTGCAAAGGCCCTATTTTCAGAATTATATAAAACTCTGCAGAAAATAAAATACACCTCAAATTTAATAGTAATATGGTCCAGCAAGCCATCCAAGAAAATAAAGGTTTGAAGACTGCAATGCGAAATATGTTACTAGGTAGGAAGTGAATTCTAGCTTTGAAGACAAAAAGGGGTAATATCACTCGGAATCAAGAGCAAATTCTACAAGAGGCAGCAAATTTTATTCAGAATTGTGCAGCTGACCAGAACAACTCCAGTGGTTTACCTGCCTCATCACACACAAACGACGCTATTCCAGCAATATTGAAACAAGAAGTAGCTATGGCAATAAAAGTTATGGGAAAAATCAGGAGAAGGCAAAATAACTGTGGAAATTTTAAAAGAATCAGGTAATGAAGTCAATGAAGCTCTTATCAACTCTAACAACGCATCGTCTCTGAAAGGTATTCTCAGGATGTCCTGTGGATAAAACGGAAATCCTATGGACCTCCTTATGATGTTCTGTGGAAAAGTGTGTTGTTAGGGAAATTATCCAAGAAATGTATACCAAAACGTGATGTTTGAAAAGGCTGGAAAAATGCCATTATAATTTTACTCTTTAAGAAAAGAGAGAAAGAAGATATTAGAAACTATCGTCCAAGCAGCCTGTTCTCAATTTTCTGTAAAATTCTGATGAAAGTTTTGACAAATCGCTTACAGAAACAATTAAATGCAGTGCATTTTAAAGAATAAACGGGAATTCGAAGTGATTTTAATACCATTGAGCATATTCATACAATTAGAGAAATTATTGAAATACGTAATGAAAAGGACTATGAAAAATGTTTGACTGTGTCATTACAAGGTTTTATTGATGTGTTAAGAGTACTAATATTAATTCAGGATATGTTCACCTTATTAAAAACATTTATAAAGTATCAACAGCTAATTTAAAACTCCACAAAACGAGTAATGCATTTACAATCAAAAAGGGTATAAGACAAAGTGAAACAAATTCGCCTAAACTCTTCAATGTAGTACATGAAGAAGATTTAAAAAAAAAAAAAAATTGGGAAGAGAAAGGCATGAAAATTGATGGAGAGTATATAAATGATTTGAGATTTGCTGATGATATTGTAGTGTTTGCTACCTCATTTCAGGTTTCGTAATAAATACTTCAGGAATTAAACAAAGAAAGCAAGATCGTTGGATTGAAAATGAACCTCACTAAGAAATGTCGAATTCTTTTGTTTCTCCACTGAAGATCACTGTTGAAATGAATGAATTAGAAACGGTATGCATTTATACTTATCTAGGACCTGAAAAACTAAGAAATAAAAAACCGAGTTAAACTTGCATGAAGAGTATTCGGAAGAAATAGCGCTATATTCAAAAGCGACTTCCCAATTTGTTTGAAAAGAAAACGTTTTGATCAGTGCATTTAACATGTTTTAATTTATGCTAAGTTTATGCTTCAGAAGCTTGGACATTAACTTTTGAAATTATACAAAATCTGCAAATAACCTAGAGAAGTATGGAGAGACGCACTGTTGTAAACTGATTAACTTCCCACTACCTTTTGAACTATTTAATGACTCATTAAATAGTTCAAATATATTTAATGTGTGAAAGAACTTACTTTTATTTTTATCCTGAACTGTTTTATTGACTTTCGAACATTTTTAGCGATACACGATTTATAATGGCAACTCCAATTGTAGCAATTCCGGATAAAAATGTAATTTGAAATAGTTTCAATTTGTGTTTATGTTTTGTTAGTGTTACGTCGTGCTTGTCCGTGTTTGTCAAAATAAAAATGAAAAAGAGATAAAAAAAAAAAATTCTTTAGTAAGGACTGACAGAATCAAACGAAAAATACAAATAGAAATTTAAAAGATAATTAACGACAAATGATAATTAGTTTTTTTCCAGATTGTTACTGATATAAAATCCCCCTCCTACCTCGCCCGGTCCCTTGGTACAAGAAACCAATGAAATCATGTAAGCTGCCTGATTCTCTTTTATTGTTTACTGTATTTATGAAAATATTTTATGATTAATTAAGAATTGATTCTGTTGCCTATTTTGTGAAGTTTGATGAGGCGACAGAAATGCAAAATGCACGTTAGCATTCACTCGAAGAGACAAGAAGCGAAACACGTGGCTTAGGGAGCAAACCAAAGTTAGTGATGTTATTTGTAAAGTTAAGAAGTTAAAATGGAGCTGGGCTTAGCATCTTGCCAGAAGAAATGATGACAGATGGAGCACCAAAGTTCTATTTTGGATACCGAGTAATAAGAAAAGGCCGAGGAAGAGACTACTGTGTCGTTGGATAGATGAAATTGTGAACTTTGGAAGAGCAGAATGAGAAGAATTACATAACAGGGAGAAGGTAGAAATCACCTAACAGAGACCTTCATTCTACAGTTGATTGATGATGGCTGAAATTGATGATGATGATAATGATGATGATAATGATGATGATATAAAGGAAACATTATTTTTATAGTTTTTAAAGGATTGTTTACGTTTTAGTAAGTATTAAAATTCTACTAGGCCAAAATACCAGTTTAGTTTAGTATAGATATATTTATATATATATATATAACTTTCTATTTTAGTATTCCATATTTCCATGCGGAAAGAAAATTTCTTCCAAATAGTATTTTCTTTCATATATTTCATTATAGAAACTATTAATCTAGTCATAAAAAATAAATAAGTCAATTTTTTAATTATTTAATGTATTATTACGCTTCTATTGAAGCAAATTTTAAGGTTACGTTATAAATATTTGGAATAAAAATTATTTATGCCAGATATATAATTGATAACGGATGTGTACCGATAGAATATTACATTAGAAATTAACAACAGAATTTTTTTTTTTGTGTAGTTATGATTAGAAAAACTGTTAAAATCATCCAAGTTAAAATCAACTGTTGTTAAAATCATCCAAGGCTCCATACATAAAAAATAAAATAAATAAATAAATAAAATTAAAAATTAAAAAAATGAAAGCCCAAGTCAAACATTAATGTGGAAGGAGCGTTTAAAAATTTAAAGATTAATCAATAATTTTAACTAATATCCTAATTAATTACAATGTTAATGCTATTTTTATACGGTATTTCTCCTCTGCATAAGATATTATATTAAACTAAATTTTTGAAGCAATATATTTATAATTGTCTTTTCTTTTCTTCTTCTTCTTTTTTTTATTTATTTTTCCTTTTGAAAGTGCGCTGTTAAAAGTAGGTAGAAAAACATGCTAGTAAAGATACAGATATAGATATACTATTATTTTTTCTTTTATAAGTTTATAAAGTAATCTGATTGAACAAAAAATAAAATAAATAAATAAATAAAATTAAAAATTAAAAAAATGAAAGCCCAAGTCAAACATTAATGTGGAAGGAGCGTTTAAAAATTTAAAGATTAATCAATAATTTTAACTAATATCCTAATTAATTACAATGTTAATGCTATTTTTATACGGTATTTCTCCTCTGCATAAGATATTATATTAAACTAAATTTTTGAAGCAATATATTTATAATTGTCTTTTCTTTTCTTCTTCTTCTTTTTTTTATTTTTTTTTTCCTTTTGAAAGTGCGCTGTTAAAAGTAGGTAGAAAAACATGCTAGTAAAGATACAGATATAGATATACTATTATTTTTTCTTTTATAAGTTTATAAAGTAATCTGATTGAAAGAATATCTTTGAAAACATTTCAGTAAAAAAAGTGAGTATCAAACCGCAAAGTTGTATGAGAACTTATATCATTATTGTTTATTTTCTAATTTTTATGACATATTAATGAAGAAACGAAGAAACTATACTGTCTCATTCATTGCAAATATAATACATCTACAAAAATAATAACATTCATATATGGTTAAGTTTATGTACTTTCATGACTCAAAAGTTCATGTAGCGCTATCAAGTGCAGACAAATATATAAATTATTAATAAATGAACACATTCCATTTCATTTCAGTTTCTGTAAGCATGTCAAATTTTATATTTAGTGAAATAAGTTTCATAGAAATTAAATCAACGAAAAAATATTAAAATATGTAACTTTCATAGCTAATTTGCGCTACTTTAAGAAACAAAACCGAATTAAATATGTCATTATTGCAAGATTATAAACGCTTATCTTTTACAATATCTTTTTCTTCGTCTCTTATTTACAGTGACACTTATTAAATATGTCATATTAGATAAGCCCCAGTTCTTTAACGGACCGAATTCCGAATGCGAAAAAAATTTCAAAATCAAACTCGAAATGTACAAAACTCGGCCTGATGCTGTTTGCATGCCAATAGATCAAAGTTTGTTAATGAAACCATTTTTAAATTCATGAAATGAATGAAGGTAGGGTAGATCTTACCACTAAAAAGATCTCCGAACAGACCAATTTTTTATAATACAAAGAACTAATAAAGACTTTATTTAACCAAATTTATCCAAACAATAGCCGAAAATTTCCTTCTACAGAACGTTTTCGGTGAAAATATTTTCGCGTTTCTTAATTAGACACCTTTGTTGTGGCGTGAGATCACTGTGGTGTGTAGTATCGCACCTCAGCTCTCAGTGAATTATTTGGTTGTGGTATGACAGCGCAGTCGTGTTTAGTATTACACCCAGACCTAAATGCATTTAAATGAAGAAGAGGAAAGTGTTGTCACTCGTAGCTTTAGAGGAATACGTTTGTGTCGATTGGCTTTTATATGATTGTTGAATCATATAAACGGTACCGATGACAGTCGGAACCTGAAACAATTGGCTAAAACTATTAAAAAATGCATTGCCATCGTTTTCTAAGCTTTTCGAAAAGTTTCAAATTTCTAGCTAATCGGGAAGTTATATGATTGTTGAATCATATAAACTCTACAGAAAGCAGCGGGGATCCGAAACAATTGGCTAAACGTATTTAAAAAATGCATTCTTATCGTGTTTACAGCTATTCTAAAAGTTTCAAATGTCTAGTTTGTCAGGAAAGTTAAATAAATTTTCTGTTGAATCATATAAATGCTACCGAATGCAGCAAGGACTCGAAACAATTGGGTAAAAGTATTAAAAAAATATATTGTTATCGTATTATGAGCTATTCTAAAAGTTTCAAATTTCTAGCAAGTCGGTAAAGTTAAATAAAATTTCTGTTGATTCATATAAACGCTACTGAAGGCAGTGGGGACACGAAACAGTTGGCTAAAAGTGTTACAAAAATGAATTGTCATCCTGTTCTGATCTTTCCTAAAAGTTTCAAATTTTTAGCTAGTCGCGAAACTATATGATTGTTGAATCATATAAACGATGCCGAAGGCAGCGGGGACCCGAAATAATTAGCTAAAGTATTTAAAAAATGCATTATTATTGTGTTTTGAGCTATTCTAAAAGTTTCAAATGTCTAGCTAGTCGGGAAAGTTAAATAAAATTTCTGTTGAATCATATAAACGCTATCGGAGGCAGCGAGGATCCGAAACAATTGGATAAAAATATTAAAAAGATGCATTGTTATCGTGTTCTGAGCTATTATAAAAGTTTTAAATTTCTAAATATTCGGGAAAGGTAAATACATTTTCTGTTGAATCATATAAACGCTGCCTAAGGCAGCGGGGATACGAAACAGTGTGCTAAAAGCGCTACAAAAATGCATTGTCTTCGTGTTCTGAACTATTCGGAAAGTTTAAAATGCCTAGCTTGTCGGGAAAGTTAAACAAACTTTCTGTAGAATCATATAAACGCTACCGAAGGCAGCAAAGGTCCGAAACAATTGGCTAAAAATATTACAAAAATAGATTATTATCGTGGTATGAGCTATTCTATAAGTTTCAAATTTCTGGCTAGTCGGGAAAGTTAAACAAATTTTCTGTTGATTCATATAAACGCTACAGAACGCAGTATGGACCCGAAAAAGTTGGCTTAAATGATACAAAAATGCATTGTTACCGTGTTTTGAGCTATTTTGAAAGATTCAAATGTCTAGCTAGTCAGGAAATTAGTTAAAAATCGATTGTTGTTTTTGGTGGGTCCACACACAGAGAGACAGACAGAGTCCAATGTAATCTCTTAGCCATTCGTATATACAGATAGTTTCCCTTCATACTATAAATATAGGGAACTTAGGATTTTGTTACGTTTTTACATGTTTTTAGGTGTGAGAAATTCGAAAGTAACAGTACTATCGTAATGTTCGCAAACGGATTAGTCAGTTTTTTTTGTTTACTTATATATTATCTCAAGAACAAGTGATTGCAAATATATCGGACCAATTTTGAAACGCTGCAGTCGGTAGCAAAATTACTGAAGCGCTAGCAATAAGTCGTATTTAAAATGTGTGCACTTAATACTGTTCTGTTCGTCGAGTCATGACCTAAGTCTTTATGGTATTATAAAAAAAGTAAGTTGATGATAAAAATTAGCGATCAAACAAACAAACAAAAAGAAAATATTAAAAATATGGATGTGTGCTTCAATAATTTTGCTGCCGGTTATTTTTATGATACTCGTAAGAAACCAGTTAGTTTATAATATTCGAATTTAAAAGTTATTATGTTATTCGTAATTTTCGATTTCCTTAACAAGGGAGAATAAGAAGAAATTTCGCTTAGTTGTGCATTAAAAGAACATTTTTGTCGCAAAACCGCTACATCAGGCTTAATTTATCTTTTACAATGGTAATAGAATATTTGACACAGTCATCTATTGTGAAGAATGTACTTATAATAAAGACGTCAAACCGCTTTTCAAATATCATTTATCATACTTGCTGACTTCGAATATTCTAATTTCAAAGCCTTGCAAGTTATTAGAATTTTTAGATATTCTTAACATAGCGAAATATGGCAATACCTCACATAAATGTTCATTAAACAGGCCTTTGAAATAGCAGGGAAATGCACGAAAACTAAAATCCGAAAGAAAGCATAATAAAATTAGTCGGCAAATTAGGATATGTTTAATGTATCGAATCGCATGGAGGATATACTGCTAGGTGAGGCATTTCAGACTCCCGCTGTATTGAGTAAACGGCCATATTCATTTCATTTAGCATGAATATGCTACGGAATAAAACATTATGAGAAAAAAATATGAAAGGGAACATAACAAATTCCACATATTCCAACTAGATAAGATGTCAGACCGCTTTTCAAATATAATTTATGATAATTGCTGACTTCAAATATTCTAATTTGAAAACCTCGCAAGATGTTCGAATTTTTAGATATTTTTAACATAGCAAAATAGGGCAATATCTCACAAAAGCTTGCGTTATACAGATTATTGCCTTTGAAATAGCTGGGAATGGCGCGAAAACTAAAATGCGAATAAAAGCATAATAACATTAGTCAGCAATTAGGATATGCTTAATGTATCGAATCAGATGGAGGATAAACTACTAAGTGTGGTATTTCACACTCCCGCTGTGTTGAGTAATTGACCATATTCAATATTCATTTCTTTTAACATGAATATGCTACGGAATAAAAATTTATGACAACAAATATATGAAATGGGACATAACAGATTGCACATATGCCAATTAAATATCCTATAAAATACTTCTCAAAAAGTGCGATCTAAGGAAATTTTGTTCTCGGTAGAACATTTGATATATATTAAGACAGGTTTTTACTTAAAAAGATTGCAAAAGTTTAATGAGTCAACGAGCAGAACTTTTACACAATATTTCAAAGCATTTTTTTCCCAGAATGTTATGTATTTTTGGAGACTTGATTACATTTTTCAGTAAAATATATTTTACATCAAACAATTAAAGAATAAATATTTCTTTGGTGTTTATTTCAATAAAACTGTGTTTACTAAAATCATGTCAATAATTATTTCTAAAAAAAAAAAAAAAAAAAAAAAAAACTTAAGAAAAAAAATATATATATATATATATAAAAATCGAAACTGATAATTTGAATTTACTGTAACATAAAAATTATTTCTTAAATTCGTTTATATAAATGTGTACTTTTTAGACAAATAAACATTAAGGAGAAATTTTGGAAAACTTTATTTGAAATTAAGAGGAAAACGGTTAACACTTTTGTTATTATTATTATTATGGGGTAATATAAATTTCAGAATATACAATTTCTATGTTAATTAATACGAAATGATATTTATATATATATACGTGAGGAGAAGTGAACTATGTACTGGCATATACATACAAAAAGGTGTTGCGAATTTAAAAAGACAAACGGTTTTTATTCTGTCACAGAGATATGCAAAAATCTTTTACAAATTTCTTTAAATCACAATTTCTTTTTTAAAGAAAAACTTTCTTTCCACAAATTTACAACTACCGGCCTAATAAGTTTTAATGTATAGCACATGACGTTAGAGGAACACTCCAAACGCAAACACATCTCCAAATTTATATCATTTTTACTATATTTTTTTTTTTTTTTTTTACAGACAAAACTTAATCATTTTATTTGTTCAGGTTACATTTTTCGTTTAGAATAGTTGTTTCCTAGATTTAATTAATTTTATTTATCGCCTAAAAATATCCTTTATTGCATATACGAGGGATTTCAAATAGTAAGGTAACACGCCTTTTCAGAAAATGAAAAATATATATACAATGCAGGAAAGCACAGGTACATATTACTTCTCTACATAATTACCATACTTACTGAGGCATTTGTTTCATGGGTACACTAAACCATCGAAACCGGCATCGAAGAAATCAGCGTCAAGGTTGTACAATCACGTCAAGACGGTTTGCTGAGCCTCAGCATCGGTTCTGAAATTTTGACCTCCCAAGTATTTATTTAAAAGTCTAAAGAGATGGAAGTCACTTGGTGGGAGGTTGGGACTGTAAGGAGGGTTGTTTGTCTCGTTACCAAACGAGCACATGTCTTCCGATAGCCCAATTGTTCATGCATAATATTGTACGCACCGCTAATCGAGATATTGAGTTCTTGTGCAATTTTCCTTAGAATAACGTGACGATCACTTTGAGTTAAAGCTTCGGCAAGGTAAGCATTGTCATTTGCGGTGGACGTGCTTGGTTGCCCTGCTCTTTTTTTCACATCGCACATCTGTTCTGCCTTTGTCAAATTCTGTGCATCAAAACTACATCTATTTTCGTAACCTTTCAGTCGGAGGATTTTTCTTTAAACGCAAAAACCATCTCAAACTTCTTATTTCAAACGAGGACCATGTTTCCGTCAACGCAGCCATCTTCTAACTGATGTTTAGTAATGTTACTGGAGAACCAGCTCCATCTACCAGCACCGTTTGATTCCTGTGATCGTCTTCGTTATCTTCAGAGGGTTTTATTCATACAAATAATCTGCACACCTGTCAGAGCTCTTGTTACCTTTCTTTTTGAAACCCCTACGTATTATGATGCATAAAGAATAAAGTACCATTTAGAAGATCTTACAAGGAGAGGTCACGACATGGAAAATTCAGATCGGGACGAAATTGTGCATATTGCTAGTATACTATGAAGGTAACAACATATTAAAGCAGTAGCGCACACTAGCCACACAATTTCGTGAAAAATGCCTTTAAAATTTCAGTAATTTTTAAGTACAAGTTATTTCGCAAACGAGTCAACGTTCCAGTGTCGTGCGTGGTAGAGCAAACAGCAGTCGTACAAACGATCTGGGTTCGATGCTACATGCGGGAAAACTTTTTTTTTTTTTTTAATTCCTCTTTAATTATTTATTGAATCTAAACTTTTTATTTGAACTTCCTTTTATAATTCAGTTAAAATTTGAAAATTTTAATAAATAATTATTTAATTTTCTTGAATAAAAAATAAATAAAATTTTCTATTTGTAATATTTATAACTTAAAAATACAATAAATTACTATAACTTAAAAAAATAAATATTAGCTTCGTTTTAACTATAAAATAAGGTAAAAATAATAAAGAAACTTCTTTTTAATTATTTATCTAAACATTTTTTTAGGTATATTTAAAGCAATAATAAATTTTGTTTTTTAAATTACAGAAAATAAAAAAAAATATATTACAGAGAAATAATTATTTTCATTGCATATATAATTACTATCTAAACAAATAAATTACTTTTCCAATCAATACAGCTTCTTGAAATATTATCGTACAGTATTCCGATGCTATTAAATTATCACAGTCAAACAAATGTTCCAAACATACGACATCTTTAAATGTAGATTTTAAATATTAATCAATATACGTTTCTCCTTGTTTTTTATCCTTCTGTGCACGAAAAAAAAAAAAAAAATCAGCTGCTCTCTAATATTCACAAGCTAAAGCGGTTATGTAATTTATACATATTAAACCAACTCAGGAAGCTCAAACCAACCTCTGCGGGCTATTTTACACTTCGGTTTTTAATAATAATAATTATTATTATTATTTTTTTTTTTTTTGCCTCTTTTGCAGTATTTGAATTTTTGTTATTCAGGGTTTTGTTTGTATATTTAATTAATTTATTTTTATTTGATTATTTTATTTATTTACTTATTTTGCTCTTAAAGCTGCAATTGAAAGATTGTAGGGATGGATAATTGTAAAATTTAATGACTTGAATAACACTGCTCTGAAAAAAAAAAAAAAAAAAAAAAAAAAAAAAAAAAATCTGTATCTGATACCATTCTTGCAGATTCTTATGCAAAATGACCTCCTGAATCCGATTCTGCCCCCCCCCCCCTTTTGCCCCATCACTCACCGTCTTTTTGTTACACCCTCTCCCACATTCTTATCATTGTTTTTTAATTTATACCCATCAGTTTGATTTGGTGAGGAACGATGATTATTTTAACCGTTAAATGTCTTCTGACCTGAGGAGCTACAGAGGTTGAAAGTTCTAAAACACGAACATTTGTAGTAAGGAGGAAATTTGAGGGTATTTGTGCCAAGAAAACAAAAGAAAATCAATAAAAACAATCAGTTTGTTTGTTTTCTTTTTCACAATATTTCTCTTATATTTTACATATTCCAGCTTTCAGTTTGTCATTTTCTTATTACACCCATTACTGTCATTTTACACCCCAAATAATAAAAATTATACAGTGATTCTTTTTTTTTTCAAAATGGTAGTAAAGTCTCAAAGCCCTAGCATAAAAGTTTGACTGATTCACTGTACGACGTTTGCTTTCAACACCCACGTTATATGTTTTGGGCAGTAAAACATGAACAGTAAAATATCCTCCTTTGACACGTGTTAAAGATCGCCACACAAGATCACCACCGTCGAGAGCACCATAAAGTTCACTCTCTTATCGCAAAACGTGTACTATAGGTAGATAACGACTGACGACTACAATGATAAGAGCAATGACCTTTAACACGTGTCAAAGCATGTGGTTTTACTGTTCATGTTTAGTGCCCAGAACATTTAACGTGGGAGTTATTGAAAGCAAACGTCGTACAGTGAATCAGTCAAACTTTCTTGCCTTTTCTCCCCTCACCAACATTAAAAAATATATATATCACTGTATAATTTTTATTATTTGTGGTGTTTTCGTAAGAAAATGACAAACTGGAAGCTAGAATACGTAAAAAATAAGAGAAATATTGCGAAAAAAAAAAAAAAAGAAGAAACAGAAACTGATTATTTTGATTTTTTTTTTTTTTTTTTAATCTGGACACAAATCCCCTCAAATATCCTCCTTACAACAAATGTTCGTGTTTTAGAACTTTTTACCTCTGTAGCAACTGAGGTCAGAAGACATTTAACGGTTAAAATAATCATCTTTCCTCTCCAAATGAAACTGATGGTTATAAAATTACCGATCAATGATAAAAATGGGTGAGGGGGGCGTAACAAGAAAACGGTGGAAATGGGACAAAATGGTGGTAATATTCGGATTCAGGACGTTATTTTACATAAGAATATGCTAAAATGGGGTCAGATGTAATTTTCGTGCCGGGCAGTGTAATTAAGCCCACAATTTTAAAAACTTGCAGGTTATATAGTTATATCGTTATTTTTTTTTATTTGAAATATTTATTATTTTCTATAACTTATACACGCACACACTTTGTTTTAATTATAAAGTAAAAATAAAATAAAATGTTTAAATAAATATTTAAAAAAAATTCCCTTTATTTTTACGTTATTTTGTAGTTAAAACAAAGCTAAAATTTATTTTTTTTGTGTTATAGAAAATTATAAGTATTACAAAAAAAAAAAATTCTAAACCTACATATATATATATATATATATATATATATATATATATATATCGTTTTAATTCAAGAACATTAAATAATTATCATTTATTAAAATTTTCAAATTTTGAATTGAATTACGAAAGAAAGTAAAAATAATATAAAAAGTTTAGATTGCAGAAGAAAAAAAATTTCCCGTACTCAGCATCGAACCCAGGTCGTCTGAGTAATTGCCACTTGCTCTACCACGCACGCCACTGGAGCGTTGACTCGATTAAATAACTTGTACTCAAGGATTACTATAACTTTAAAGGCTTTTTTCACGAAATTGTGTGGCTAGTGCGTGCTACTGCTTTAATATGTTGTTATCTTCATAGTATACTACAATTCTTCTCAATTCCCGATCTGAATTTTCCATGTCGTGACCTCTCCTTGTTAGTACAAAGCGGAATTTTTACCTTATTATTTTTTTTCTCTTGACAAGTATTGCAAAACTTCTACCATGATATATATATATTGAGCTTTTAGTTTTTTGTATCATTAAAAAAAAAAAAAGTGTGAAACATGACAGACAAATGTGTCAAATAGAAATATAAGCTAGTCTGATTGTTCAGTATTTATAACTAACTATAACCTACGCATAAAATAATATATATTTCGGTGTTACATTTTCACTGTAAAAAGATTTATATATATATATATATATATATATATTATGTGAAACACAAACATACTTTTTATTGTTTTACAAACATTATTGTTAAGATACTTGCTTAGGCTTACATATTACAGTTATTCAACTATAATAATAATAATAATAATAATAATAATAATAATAAACTTTTAATTGTTTTTTTTTTTTTTTTTTTTTTTTGCAGATTGAAAAAATTCATTTTACACAATATTAATGTATTCAACTATTTAAATACGTTAAAGTAGAGAGATTTCTTTTTCTGAAAATTTCCTTTTCACCCACCATTTTTTAAGTATTAGATACTCTCATTTCGCTAGAAATAAATATTTTTTCCATGTATACACTCTTGTAATGGAATTTTCTAAAACTCTTTGAAATTATCTCAACTTAACATCCATTTGCGTGTTAGGTCACGTTCTTGACATAGCAGTATCAGAAGAAACAGAAAGTAAAAAGCTAATTTATAACTGAACACCGGAGACGATCTCCATAAACATTGACCTGCTTGAATGTTATTTTCATTATTTTTTCCAAAAACGGAGCAGAAAATACGATAAGGAGCAATATTTTAAAATAAGATTTCTTTATTATCTTTCGTTTGTGTTTATATATATAAGAGAGTTTGAAAATTGAATTTTTTAGTTATATATATATATATGTGTGTGTGTGTGTGTGTGTGTGTGTGTGTTAAAAACAAATTATATTCCTCTAAATGAATACATTAAGTAATAAGTACAAAAGTTTGAATAAACATCATAAACTGGAAGAACTCGCAACGATTGATTCGGGCCGAAAGAAAACACCAACCTTCGTCAAGCGAACAAATTAGGCACGAGTGTTGCAAATAAATCCGCCGCTTTACTTGTGGACTCGCGCTTACATTATACGCCTGACGAAGGGTCGTGTTTCCTTTCGACCCGAAACAATTGTTGCGATTTCTTACATTTTATAACGTTTGTTCACAGTTTTGTGCTTATTACTTTTAAACGACAGTTTTGTGGACCATTTTTATACTTTTTATAAGAATACATTAAGTTTTAAACTGAAAATATGTGCGCATTAAATGGATATAAAATTGTTTATAATTTTATACTAAAAAATATTTTTGAATAGTAAGTATTTCTTAATTAAAACTGTTTTGTTTAAATACATAAACACTTTATTTAAAGTCATATTTTGTATTTTAATTTTCTGCATGTATTACACATACCTTGTTCTATGCAAAAAAATCTATTTATTAATATATTTCCCTATAATACTGATGGAAAAATGTAATTCTTAATTTGTCGACAAGCTGAAGATTATCCATTGAACTTTTTTAGAAATAGCGAACAAAAGACATTTTAAATATCACTGATATCATTACTAAGTTTTAATGGTTAAAAAAAAATAAATACAATTTAAGTTCTCCATGAATGACTGGTTGTTGTTGAACTATAAATGTTACATTGTTATTCATCTGACTACGGAAACTACACTTAATTTTATTTATAATGCTAATTATGGTTATTAATTTCGATTATGTAGGTGATACAAAACTCAAATCACATTATACATATACAGATATTAAATAAAATATAAATATAATTATGTTTTATAAACAGGTTTCATAAATCTCTGAGATTCGCTTAGGTGTACACTGAGTCAGCTATTCAGACATATTTAATATTATTCAGGTTTTTTTTAGAAACACATGGACTTTATGGTTGTTTCTTTTTTCTTTGTGACGTTTCATTCACTTTTAATTCTGAATCGTGCTCAAGACGAAATAAAATAAATCTATGTCTTGCACTTCTTTGCATGAAGGGTTTTTTTCTTTCTTTCTCTTGATATGAGAAGTTTCTTTCTTTTATTATAAAAAATGCTGAATAAAAAATGATTTTCTACGGATTCCCAAAGAGACTCTATCTAGAAATAACAAACTAAAATGTATTTTTAACAATAACAGACAAATAAACCTTTTGTAGATTAATAAAGGAAAAATGAAATTTAAATATTGGCAAATATTGGGAGTTTATGGTAATATATATGTATATATATATATTTATATATATGTATATTCTGTTTAATTTATGAAGCTGAGCACTTTCAAAATAACAATTGAGAAATATGTTTATTCTTACAAATGTAAAGTTGTTTTTTGTGCGTTGAATAGATCAATTTTGCATTTCAAAACACTAAAATTAAGCGGATTTTCTACCACCGTTTATCGTAAAAGTTTTGCAGTCTCTCTACCTCCCCATGCTCGTTCATGTCATCCACCTACCCAAAAAATGGCTGTTTTCTATACTTTTGTTAAACATGCGCTTAATATTTGTTCTGATCCTGTTTTATTAAACTCTGAAATCAAATATCTGAAAGACATTGCAGTTGACAGAGTTTTTCCTTCCATTATTATAGACAGAGCTATCCAAAAATTACAACTCCCTCGTACTTTATCTACTAAATCAGTCTCTTCTAATATCAGTATTGTTTTACCCTATTTTCCTAGATACAGTCATGCCATAGCAAAAATTCTTAAACAACATGATTTTAAAATTAATTTTTCGCCTTTCAATAAACTCACCTTTTCTCAGCTAAAAGATTCGATAGATAGGTATAATTTTTGGGGCATCTATAGTATTTACTGTCTGTGCGGTTTGTCATACATTGGCCAAACTAAACGCAGTCTCAAATTCTGTCTAAAAGAACATGTTAATTTCGTCCGTAAACAAGAAACCAATAAAGCGGCTATTTCTAAGCATTGCTGGGAGGAAAATCATAATTTTAAATTTGATTCAGCTAAAAAAATTTGCAGTCCTAAATCCATTTATGAACTCTATTTCTTTGAAGCTTTTTATATTTATAAAAATCTTAAAAATCTTGTCAATTGTGATTTCGCTGTCCCCTATTTGTCTGATTGTTGAAAATTTTACATTCGGTCCACATTTTCTTCATTTTTCTACAGTTTACACAACTAGCGTTTCAGAAATTCCTATTGGTCACTCTCCCCACCTTTCCCGTAATACTATTGGTTGAACAGAATTCGGTCCCTCTTCTATATATATGAGCACTTCTCCAGTTCCAGTTATCTTTATGCACTGAAGACGGTATGCTAAAGGCTACCGAAACAGCTGTATGCTTTCTATATTTTTTCTCTTCAGCGTTCCTAACTTTGTAATTTTTATTAGCCATACCTATAGTCGAGTATACGCCTAAATTAAGTCAGCATTCATTTTCATAATAGTTATCTGACATATCAAGTTTCATATCGTTTTATGCACTGAAAGTTCAGATTTAGTCTTCCTATTCACGGGGTAAATTGCAGCGCAACAGCGGCACCTGTAGGCCGACATACACTCAAATTAAATCAGCACAGTGTTTCAGAATCTTTCGCCCATACATCAATTATTGTGCAATTATATATAACAGAATTTGAGACATAGCCTTCCCGTTCTCGGGGAATTATGAGTATTGCAGTATTGCTATAGACCAATATGCATCCAAGTTGAACCAGAATAATGTCTTATAATGGCCTTCTCACATACCGAGTTTTGTTCGATTATACGCAATATAATCCGAGATATGGCTTTTCCATTAAAATTCAGAAATATCTTTATAGCAACGCTATCTGTTCAGTGATTGGCACCAAAGGTTTATAGGCACTAATGTATATCAAGGCGCATCTATATATAATTTTATATACAATTCTGTGCAGTAGTTCCTGAGATATTGCCTTTTTAGAAATTGCAAAAATCACAGTATAGCAGCACCACCTGTTGAGCTATTGACAAAAAAATGTAATATGCACGAAGTTATGACAAGGTGCATCTACATTTAAATTTATATCGAATTCTGTGTAGGAGTTCCTGACGTATAGTCGCCAAAATATTTTTGTCACACACACACACATTTTCTAAAAATGGTCAAATCGTGTTCTGGTGTTGTTAAAACGTGTAAATGCGTCAAAAACCGGAGGTCGAAAATTTTTATTAATGTAATGCTTTCTTTTATTGAGTACAGAAGAAAGCAAGAAGGACATTAAAAAATAAAAAAGATTTTCATTTATTTTCGTATATACATGCTAAAAACGAGATCACGGAGGAGAAAAATATTTCTAAATCCGTATGGGGATGCACATAGAAACAGTCTTAAAACTTTTCACGTAACAATCCTCTTAGAAGGTCTTGGTAAGAAGATGGTGTGTGTCAAACGCTTGAAAAGAACGGGAAACTCCATGGGGAGGAAAAATTCGCGCCTCGCATTTTCAATTGTTAGTTTTATAACAATTGATATTTTACAATAATTGAAAACTTCGCAATTTGAAGAGTGCTGTAAATATTCCTTACATTTTTAATGTCACTAGATTCGTTACTGTGACGGGCGGAAATACATTTTTATAAATATTACACAATTTTACTGCTATTACTTGTTGAATTTGGTAAAATGAACGCATTTTCGAAAACCTGCTTTCATTGTCTTTAGAATGTAACGCAATTTTTAAATATTTGAAACAAAATATACCTCACTATTCGAAAAAATTTAGTTTCAGTGCGCATAATATATCCTGACAAAATCCTTGCCAAAAAAAAAAAAAAAAAAAAAAAAAAAAGCTACATATATATATATATATAGTATTAATGCCTATAATCGGCAAACTAAATATATGAAATTCATATATTTTATTTGAAATTACATAATTCAATAAGTTTTATTAAGAGCAATTACAATGTTATATTGTAATCATAAATTCAAAATACATTCAAAATGTATGCGCAATTGCAGCAGTTTTAATTTTAAATGTAAATATATAAATAAATCAATAAAGGTAGTAAAAGCCAAGCAACATATATATTACTGAAACCACATAGACACAATAAAAATGAAATTACAACAAATTTAAATAACTTGTGGAGACTAATTTTGATTTATTGAAACATTTGTTTTTAATTTATTGATTTTTTATTTAATTTAACTTCAATCTAACCATAAATTTATTCCTAGATTGTTAGTTGTAATTTTAATAATTATGCCGGTACGTAAAAACGACATGAAACTCATATTATTATTATAAGCTTTCCATTAGAGCCTTTTATTATTATTATTATTATTATTATTACTTTTAGAATATTTTGGCTTGACTATTTTAATACGGTTCTTACAAGTATTATGATTTAAGTATTGTGTATTATATATATATATATTCTTGTTTGTGTACTTCCAATTTTTTAACTATATAAATTTTAGAAATACATTTCAAAAGTAAACAAAACACTTGTTGATTTACGTTTTTTTCTTTTTTTTTTAAAAGGAATAATACAAAAATCACATTGCATCAATGGAAACCATGCATACGTTAAGTAATAATAATAATGATAATTCGAATATTAGAATATCCAATGAAAATATATGTTTAAAAACAGATAAATATTATTGCCCTAGTAAAAAAAAAAAAAAAAGAAAGAACTTTAAGCATAACTGTATACAAAAAAAAAATAATTACCCATAAATAATTAAAAACCAGTAAATATAAGCAACTCTATATTTAAATATCCAATAAGAGAATGATAGCTTAAAGAATTATTCTCAAAACAAGTGAAAAAAAAAAAAAAGTCTTGTTTTTACAGTTAGAAATTGTTTAAATTCTACAATTTATGCAGTGTCAAAAATGAGCTTTTTCATGTTTTAAAATTATGCGCTAGTTTTAAAATACTATATAATTAACAACGCTATTTTAGAGTACAAAATTTGTTCATTATATATTCATTTTAAATTTTTACATTATTATAAATTTAACATTTAATTTGAAAATTAAACTACGGAAACAAAAGTTGTTAAATATTGCTTAAATCTTTCGGCTTCCAGAGGAAAGAGGTTAAATAGATTCAATTAAAGGAAGGGGAGAGAAATGGTCTTTAGAAAAGATTCCGCTGAGAGCATTCGTTTGTTTAATAATGTAAATACTTGAATAAATACGCGTGCGTTAAAGTATTCCTTTATTTATTTTCAGACAATTAAGATATTTTATAACATGCATAACATAAAAATTTAACAGCTTATCATTTTACAGAGCAAAACTAAATACTTAAATCGTAAAATAACTTAAAACAAATTTTAAAATGCGCGCTGTTATAAAAGCAAAGGTAAATTTTAAGTGTTTCATAAATATATCATTTCATTAAAAAAGGAAAATTTTGAAGACATTTCCTAAAATAATATAAATATTTCATACTAAATAAAGTGTATATATATATATATATATATATATATATATATATATATATATATATATATATATATATATATATATATATATTTATTTATTTATTTATTTATTTATTTAATTCTAATATCATATGTAATACTAATGTTTAATGTGCCAAAAGTATAGAATTCTTACAAAAATGTTAAATTATACAAATTATTATTGAAATTACTGAAAAAAATATTTATTTTTTCTCTTAAGCCTCTTCTTTCTTTTTTACAATTTTCTCGTCTTTGGTTAATATATATTATGTAAATCTATGGGGAAATTTGATTATAGAATGACTTATTATCTTATGTATTTCTGTTTTGTCTTTTATCCATTTCGACATTCAAAAAATTCACTACCCTTAAATTAGCATTCGTTTTCTAAAAACTGATGTTATTTTACTTTAAATCTAGTTTTTTTTTTTTTTTTTTAATTAAAAAGTGTGAAATATTAACTAAACACATTTATCTATTTTTACTTTCTCTTACCCATAAGGTAGAGAAAGTATTGTTTTTGGATCAAATTTTTGAACGCGAAAAAAAATTGTGTATGTAGGAGCCTCGCCGGCCCCCCTGGGGGGGGAAGTCCCCCCTCGAGGTTAGTAAATTTTCATAATAGGTATCTTTCAAAAGAACTCGCCAATACCTTTAAAACGAATGGTTGAACCATCGATCTGCGATAATTAAAACAATGTTATCGATTTTTTTTACTTTTAACGAAAAAAAAAACTTAGAAAAATAATCGTATTTTTTATATATTTTTTTTACTATTGAGAATAAAATGGACTTTATTTTTGGATATTTGGTGTTGTACTACTTCTCTGATATGGAAATCATCTGCATATTATCATAAAAGATATATTTTTTATATAATAATTTAATAAATTATTTTTTTTAAACAGAATTATTTTTTAATAACCGAATTAAATTTTATATAAATGTAGGTGCGTTAATGAAACGGGGGGTTGAGGGGGCGGTAGCCCCCCTCACACAGAACTAATTATCATATAAAACTCTCCCGAAGCCTAATTTGAAATGTTTAACATAGGTTTACATAACATCATTATCTTACCTCTTAATCTCCAACCTGTATTTATAGTATTAAATTTCAGGGTAAGAGAAAGTCGTGTGAATGTCACACCAGATTATCTAATCTGCTAAACGAAATATGAAAAAAGTTAAACAACAAACGTTTAGTAAACGAGAACTTATTTAACTGTTGTGAATTTTCTAAATTTGAAAAACGGAATTTCGAAAAATGCATTAAGTAGTGAGTAGTTCTAAATATAATTTTCCGCGTTGAGTTACGCAATTGGAAGATTGCGGGTTCGGTACTCGAGCCTGCCAAAGACCGTCGTGTACACTAATGGTGGCTGGTGCACGTAAAATCTGTCGTGGCCGCAATGACCTCCATATGTTCCCATAAAAAATTATACCTCTGGGGATCACCGAAGCGGGTGAGCCCTCCCTTCCGTGGAGGATCAAAATTGTGATGGCATGTCTCCGGACCACCTCTATGGGTGTGTTCCAGACCATCGCCAATTGCCCATCTGCGCAGCACTAGTGCGACGTAAAACCCAACCATCCATCCCCACCATCCCGTGTAGAGTTACATGGTATTTGGTGACCGGAGACGTGGAAACCACTTTCTTTAATAGTAAACGTCGGTAATCATTTTCAGTTCTTTTCTTCGATTGAATATACGAAGATTGCTATGTTCTAAAAAGAGTATTTAATTAAGAGACCACTAAAAAGCAGTCATCCAAAAAATTATTTTCATAATTTCATCAGAATGAACAGACTTTTTGTAGAATGGCTATTATAAGTAACCAAATAACATATTTATAAAAAGTAATATAATTCACAATTCGATTTTCAAAAATACAATCTTTAAACACAGTTTCAAACTCCTTTTTTATATATTGATTTGAAACATCATGTTTTTTTTTTTTTTTTTTTTTTTTTTTTTTAAGATTATTATGTTTTCAAAGAATAAAATTAAGTAAGTTGTACGTATTTAAACTGCAAATACGAGTTTTCTCTAAAGTTCAATCAGTAATTAAAATACACGTTTTACTTCACATTTAAATACTTTTAACTTGATCGTTATTATTATTATTATTATTATTTACTTTCTCTTATCCATATAGGGTACGTGCACCAGTGATTGACACATTTAGAGCAATCTCTGATGTTTTTAATGTTCTAGTCATCAGAAAATATTTTTAGAAATCTTAAGTTAGTACATATGGTATGAAAGTCATATAGAACCACATATACGTTAAAATATATACATGTGATAACAATTATTATTATTATTATTATTATTTGTGATTTTTTATTTGACACCCACTCAGTGTTCCAGTAATGGACACTGCCAGTTTTTCATTTTATCAATAATTGGCCCCTATGTTCCAGTGTTTGACACTGCTAGTTATTCATTTTACCAGTTATTAGCACCCTATGCTCCAGTGTTAGACATAAAATGTTAAAATTCTTATATGTAAATTATATGATTTTATAATTTTTCTTATTTATTAATTGTTTCAGGATAGATGTCAATTATTGGAGCATGCCAATCACTGGAGCACCTATCCTATGATTAAAAACTTTTTTCTTTTTTTTTTCTTTTTTTTTTTTTTAATGAGGGATGTATGATTTATATGTGTAAAAACATGTTTCATGTTGAATATGGTATGGAAACCATTCACTGTTCGTTTACAGGGCTACACAAATAAACTAGATTATAGTGCGACAATACTTGGAAATTGACGGAAGTGCATTTCAGGTTGTGGCGTGCGTTATAATATAGGATTATATCTAGGTTCACCATGTGGTGTGTACATAAAGTTCAGAAGATATACAGGGCAGCCAATATTTAAGCCATAACATTCTTTTTCATTATTTGTTTAAGTGTTTTACTATAATATTTTACCATGTCCAGGAAAGCTGCTCAGTAATTGAAATTAATTCCTCATAACCATATGATAAATAATATATTATTTAAGATAAATATTGCTTTTTTGTACAGCTACACATTTTGAGGCTTCCTGAATGCCGAAGCCAAGTTCTTAACGTTTTATCTGTGTCTATTAAAGTAAATTAAAACAAATAATATCAGGTGATCTAAATGTTGTATTTTGAAGCTAATAATTTTACTATTAAAAAAGTTTGATCAAGATTGATAAGTTTCAAGGAATCTTTCGTGTGAAATTCTTCTGAATAATTTTAAATGAACTTTTGAATTTAATAACAGATTTGAATTCTATATAAATGTAGGTACAACAATGAAACGTTGGGTGCCCCCTCACATAGAATTATTTGTCAAATACGTTGCATAAAATCCGAAGCATTATTTGAATTGTTTTAACATAGGTTTACATAACAATACTTGTTATCTTAGCCTTTAATATGAACAAATGAATGAAAGACAAACAAATGTGTTATCACCACGAAAAGAAATAGGTGATTAAAAAAATAGGGATATCATAAATTTCTATTATTACGTTGAGTGGAAATGTCGCTTGTCATTAATTTGTCGTTAGCATTTTCTGAATTCATCAAAAGATTTTTTTTTCAGAATTCGCCTTTGTTAATATGTTTTAGAAAGAAAATTAAACTTGCAATTAGTAGATTGATTCTAACGCATATGTTTTAGGATTTTGAATGAATGGATTAATTAAATCGTTTCCAAACCTGGATTGTACTTGCCAGAACGCATGAAAAACAATTTTATTACATTTCTCCCTTATTTAATAACAACGTTTTACGAATTATTTAAAAAAATTTATAATATGTTTATAAGTGTTATTATAATAACAAATATATTAAAATGTTTTTCAAAAGACAATGAAAGTAGTTACATTTTATTCTTTCTTTTTGGTTGGTTGTAGGATTTAAGGCCGATTGACTCCTGATGTGTCCTAGGCCTATAGGGGGAATGCCCTCCGTGGGGGGTCTTTCTAAGGGGTCCTAGCCCGTATTTACGCGAGTTTCGGAGGAAACCACGGAAGACTCCGAACGGCTAGGTCGATGAGCGCGACCTGGGATCGAACCCGGCACCTCCCATCTACCAGCTTTGAGCGCAGAACCGCTCGGCCGCTGGTGGGCCCCATTCTTTCTTTTTATTTCTGAAAGATAGTAAACAAGTTAAATATATATATATATATATATATATAAGCTTTAATTTTTATTCAGCATTTACTAATGATTTATGATAACACTGCACTACAAAAAATAAATAAATAAATAAATAAAAAATCGAGATCTGATACCATTATTGTAGTTTCTTATGTAAAATGACCTCCTTAATCCGAATATGACCACCTTTTTGCCCAATAACCCGCAGTTTTCTATATACACCCCCTCCCTTATTTTTATCATTGTTTGGTAATTTTATACCCATCAGCTTTGTTTGGAGAGGAACGATGATTATTTTAACCGTTAAATGTCTTCTGACCTGAAGAGCTACAGAGGTAGAAAGTTCAAAAACACGAACATAAGGAGGAAATTTGAGGGGATTTGTACCCAGAAAACAAAGAAAATCAATAAAAACTATCATTTCCTGTTTCTTTTTTTATTTTTTCGCAATATTTCTCTTATTTTTTACATATTCCCGCTTCCAGTTTGACATTTTCTTACCAAAAATTCTCAAACAAAAAAAATTATACTATGATTTTTTTTTTTTTTTTTCAAAATGTTGGAAAATCTCAAAGCCCTCGCAAGAATGTTTGACTGATTCACTGTACGACGTTTGCTTTCAATATCTCCCACGTTATATGTTTTGGGCAGTAAAACATGAACAGTAAAATCTCCTGCTTTGACACGTGTTAAAGGTTATTGCTCTTATCATTATAGTCGTCAGTCGTTATCTACCTTTAGTACATGTTTTGCGATAAGAAAGTGAACTTTATGTTGTTTTCGACGGTGGTGATCTTGAGTGGTGATCTTTAACACGTGTGAAAGGAGAATATTTTACTGTTCATTTTTTACTGTCTATACATTTAAAGTGGGAGTGAAAGCAAATGTCGTACAGTGAATCAGTCAAACTTTCTTGCGAGGGCTTTGAGACTTTACCAACATTTTGAAGAAACATCACTGTATAATTTTTATTATTTTGGATGTTTTGGTAAGAAAATGACAAACTGGAAGCTGCACTATGTAAAAAATAATAGAAATATTGCGAAAAAAAAAGCAGAAACTGATTGTTTTTATTAATTTTCTTTTGTTTTCTGGGCACAAATCCTCTGAAATTTGAGCTCTTCAGGTCAGAAGACTTTTAACGGGTGAAATAATCATCGTTCCTCTCCAAATCAAACTGATGGGTCTAAAATTACCAAACAATTATAAAAATGAGGGAGGGGATGTATCTAGAAAACGGTGGGTGATTGGGTAAAATGGTGGTCATATTCGGATTCAGGAGGTCATTTTACATAAGAATATGCTGAAATGGTGTCAGAGGCAATTTTCATGCCGAGCTGTGTAATTGAAGAACTGGTGAATGTAAAAAAATAAAGAATAATATAAAATCATATTATTTTTGCCCGACATTCCTCGCGCGAGGATTGTGTAGGGTTGTGGGAATTCAGGCCAATTGACTGCACTAGGGTCCTGGGCCTGAGTGTTTGCCTTCCATGGGAGTCCTTCTAAGGGGACTCTCGCGAGGAAAACAAACGTGATTACTCGCGCTGGTTATGTCATTCCCATGGCGACTTCTTTTAATTTTATATAATAAACTGTGCATGAAACGTAAAGCAGTTTAAAAAAGCGAAGAGAAATTATAGATCTAAATATATATTAAAAATGTTATTTATGATTAATCTGAATATTTTTTGCAGATACTTATTCCATGTACCGCGTGATCCAAAAGTCAGGACGAACTTTAAAAATGAATAATTCGAAAACGAATCAAGATACAAAGATACGGTTTGCACCATACGGATGAAAAAGAAACCGGGTTTTGTGTGGCAATGAAAAAAAAATAGTTCTGTTCGCAACCAAATATGGCGCTATAGTGTTTTATTTCACTAAAAGATGATTTACAAATGAAAAAAATGTTGACAACTTACAAGTCAGCTTAATTACAGTTAATTAGTACTACTACAGTAACTTTTCAATGTGCTGTCCATCGTTCAGAAGTACAACTGTGAGACGATTCACCACACCGTTAACAGGATTTAGTAGCATTTCTTGCGTTATGGCAGACACATTTTGGCGGATGGCATCTTGCAGTGCTGCTAGTGATTCCGATTGGTCGCGGTACACTTTTGACTTCAAGAATCCCCACAGCCAAAAGTCACAGGGTGTCAGATCGGGAGATCTTGGAGGCCATGCGTGATTAAAGTAGCAACTGAGAATGCGATATTTTGATGCATATAAGCTTCGACTACCATTACCTGCAGCAGTTGCTCCTTTTTATATCGTTTGTTGCTTTGCATAATCCTACATCAGAAATCCGACAGCGCCATCTGTTGGTCGCCAACAGAACTATTTTTTTTCTTGCCACTCAAAACCCGGCTTCTTTTCCATACGTTTGGTGCAAACCGTATCTTTGTATCTTGATTCGTTTTCGAATTACTCATTTTTAAAGTTAGTCCTGACTTTTGGATCACCCGGTATATAATTTTTCCACATTTTTCAGGAATTAATTTACTTTTCTGTAATTTTTTTTGAAGAACAACGTTCTTCGGTGGAGCTAATATAAATGCTAATAAACTGCACTGATTTCTTTATCAAAGCAAAATTTATAAAAAGATTTTAATCTACCAAATAATTAAGTTTTTTTTTTCTTAGTGATTTTCAGGGAATTTCGAAAAAATTAAAAAGAATTTTATGATTTATTCAAAATTTCTCTTTATTATATATATCCTTTCCTGGCAATAAATTTTATTTGAATAGAACACATTTCTTTCTAAATTAGATTCATTTTCACTCATAGAATCGAGAGCTCAGTGATATTCTCCAAGATCTGGCTTTTCATTATCTGGAATCTTACTAAGTTTCTCGGTATTTTCATCATCCAAGGAAAGAATATCCAATGAAATTTTTAAATGTTGTATTTCTTCAAAATAATGCATTCATTTAAATCGTATTTTACATCTATGTGATTATACGTCATAAAGATACAACAATTTAAATGCTTCTACCTGTACTCACAAGTAAACCTTCTCTCCTTTGATACCGGTTTCCCAGAAACCTATATATTTTCCGAAAGCTTATATCACAAGTAGAAAAACTGTAAAATCTTAGGGGCAGAGGGATAAGCGTTTAGGAGCTATAGGACACACAAAGTATCAATAATGTTTTGGAAAAATGACACCAAAAGTCGCTAAAATGCTCGTTTCACGTATTTATATGAACTAATAATATGATAAAAAGATGGAGATATCAAAATAAAGGAAGAAACAACTCGTTGAAATGAAAAAAATATACGTTGGATGTTGAAAATGTGACTTGTGTTATTGACTTCAAACAAAATCTATTACAAGAGACAATCAGTGTGCAATTCATCAAATAAATAGTGAAACGGGCAGAAAGATAGTTGCCAGATTGTGCCAGAAAACACAATGGGCACATTTTACAAAAGCGATAGCCGCACACTTTGCACAATCATCATTCGTCAATGAATCGAAGCAGTAATCCATTGGCGTAATCCACATTCCAGATTCGTCGTCCAAGTATCCGCACTTATAAAAAGCATACTTAATCAAGTTCTTGAAACTAGGAGCATTGAACTAATATAGGGAAAATGACTGCAGGGCCGGAAAACTATCGCGATGCCAGATGTGCTCCTGCGTTTCGATAATGATTGTGTCCGATATGTAACGAACAAAAGATTTGTAGTGTCTGAAAAAAGGAATATCCAGAGACTGGATCTTTCCTGTACAACCTTAGGTACCTGTTCTCTTTGTAGGACTTTACTATCAGGTACTTCAAAAGCGAACAATGCATGATCTTTGTTAGAACACCATGAATCCCCTAAAAGCAGAATTTTCTTCCTGTCATCAGGCATACTTGGCCAAAGTACGTCACGATAGAAGTGGAGGACGACGACTGTTGCGACGAGCATTGCTGTTCCTTGTCGACACCGTCATCTCCAAAGTCCATTTCCTCGTCCCATTCTTCTACATTGCCTCCAGCAAATCCTAATATCTGGATCTCTTCCACAATTTCCATATCATTTTCCAGAAGGGTAGTTATGTGTTTTATTATATCTCCGATTCCTGGATGTTCGGAGACCGATTTCTTGTTCCGAACTGGGAGACCAAGGCAGCCACAACCAATATAGGATCCATTTACAATTTAATAAGAAGACTACAATGCGTTAGTACTTCACAACAATATACGGGAACATACAAGAAATAGAGACGTCATTACGGGAATATGTCCATCTATACACGCTTTACTGATACTTTGTGGGTCCTGTATCTCCTAAACACTTGTTCCTATGCGCCTAAGATTTCACAGTTTTTCTACTTGTGACATAAGCTTTCAGAAAATATATGGGTTTCCGGTAAACCGGTATCAAAGGAGAGAAGGTTTACTTGTCAGAACACTAACAGAATTGCTCAAGGTGAGTTTGACAGACGCAAGTGTAGCAATATATAAATATATATTTTCAGAATGTTTTCAACGTTTCTCTCCTTCGAAGATTATGACCATTGAGGCAGCTACTCGAAAAATCATACATTTTTGAAAAAAGAGTTGAGAAGTAACATAAAAGAAAACGCTGCGTATGACATGACACGACGAAACTCGGGTTAATTATGTGACTATGCTAAGCTTCAAGTTTTTGTTATAATATTTAATAGAGATGCACATTTTTCTATATGATCTTCCATGATAATTTTATTTATTAAAAATTTCTAAATTTTAAGACACAAAAAGGAAATATTGGAACTAATTTTGTGCTACGTATAGAGCAATTTAAACTTGACACAACTACGTAAAAATTAGTTTTGAGAAAGTAATGTCAAACGTTTTGATTTTTAAGCAGTTTCAATATATGTATATATTTTAAATATAAAATATTTTAACTCAACGTAGAATGATGGGAATTGAAAAATTCTACCACAATATTACTATACTGTTACAACGTTCCATATTTTAGTACATCGTAAATAATGCATTTTTAAACCAATTTTACCATTTTGAACGTTCACTTTCGCCTTGAAGAATAAAATTTAATAATTTAGTGCTTAATGTGCCTGAAGTCAAAGCATGCTTCCTCGTTTGCTGTTAGGCGATTGATTTTGAGTACTTGGCGGAGAAGCAAAATACGGTTCTGTTCGTACACGGCAGTCTCCGTTCTGGCGCACTTATCACCTAACAGCGCTAAATCGCCAAAAATGCTTAATTTTGATAAACTTTTGCAGTCGCTGTAATTCATTTCAGCCGATAATTTTTTTCACTCTCTGGTGTTCTATAAAGAATCACATATAATTTTTTCCATATTTTTTGAAGACGACAACTTTTGAATGTTGTTACCTTGTAAGTCTAATCTACGTGACATTTTGGTGGCGGCGCCGTGTACCAACAAGTAAAACTCATAATGAAAGAATTACACAAAAGTAAGCGACTTCAAGGACTACTCGACTGTCCAAGAAGAAGACAGGGAACCTTTAGCTCCTATCACGAGACAAAGACGCAATATCACAACTCGACAATCAGTCCCAGTTAGGCCTCAGCAAAGACTCGGATTCAGAAACAATACCACTCTCCAACATAAGACAAACCTATGGAGAACTTCCAGTAATGTACCAATCTGCTACCATTGCGGACGTCCAGGACATGGGTTGAATTATAGTAGAGAAAGACGATAGATATTTGTAGACGCAAGAATTTCCAATTTATCCAGACTTCGACGATACATAGACAAGGAATCCCTAAATAGTTTTGACGACAACTACATATAGACAAGGTCTACCAGTTATAGAAGTGGTTCACCCTATCATCGCCGTTCCTTCAACCGCCGAGAGTCGCAGTCACCTATACGCCGCTCCAGTAGCTCCCCACGCTGACCTGAAGAGGAAAGCTAATTCAGGCGACCTGTGAAGGAGGTAAGGCCGCAACTGTAGAAAATCCTCCACGTATATCACGACAAAGTTGGAAAAGAACACCACCTACGTTACAGAAAGTTGACAACATGTGAAAGGTCTCGTTGATTCTAGTGCCAATTATTCTTTCATCTCTGAAAAATTACGCAGGCAATTAAATGCACCCATGTTATCTGAGAATGGATTAATATTGAGGAAAACCCATAACTGCATCAAGAAGTTGTGTGTTAAATGTGAATTTAGACAGAACTGCGAAATCTTTTCAATTCCAGGTGTTCCAAAGTTGTAGCCACCAAATGCTACTTAGATGGGACTTCTGCCATGCCACAGACGCCGTCATAGATTGTGGATATGATGAACTTCAACTTGCAGAAATTCTTTCATATTATACCACATCAAATGAATCAGATGCCCTTTGTTTACTGCAATAGATTATGCAATCGAACCACATTTAGTCCAGCAGATATGTGCGCTGAATCCATTAGTTCCAGAAGCAGATTCAGCTATGATCATCGGAAGTGAAATTCTCAGTTGCGAAAGAGACTTTTTTATATCAGCCTCAATAAGTTCTATCGAGAATGGTTGCTGCAAAGTTTGGGAAAGAAATTGCTCTCAACGAACTCAGATAATACAAAAAGGTATTAAAATAGGCTGCGGGACGACAACAACAAATGATTCGATCAGTTCGCTCACTGATAAGGACGAAAAAGAGACTAAGGGACACAGGTCCAGGAAACGACTCACTCGGGAAAAGCTTACAAAAATTCTGTATCCTGAGCTAACTGTCGCTAAAATAGGACGAGTTGCTCAATTTGATAGACGAATTTAGCGACATTTTTTACTTCGACACAAAAATCAAGAATTTAAGATGTAATTCTGTGAAGCACAAGATGGACACCAGCGACAGTGCTCAAATCAAAGACCTTATCGCACATCAGCTTCTGAGAGGCGTGTGATTGAAGAAGAAGTGCTAAAGATGTTAAAAGAAGATGTGATACAGCCATCAGACAGTCCGCGGTCATCTCCAATTGTACTTGAAGAAAAAGTAGAAGAAAAATGGTGAATGGCGTTTGTGTGTCGACTACAGAAAAATGAACAAAATCGCAATAAAATACGTGTATTCGTTACCACGGGTTCATGATGCTTTGGACTGCCTTGCTGGTGCAAGAATTTTTGCTATGATGGGTCTGAAGTCAGGTTACTGGCAAATAGAGGACGATGAGAAGGATGGGGAAAAAATGCATTTTTTTTATTCTGGATGATCTTTATGAATTTAAAGTCATGCCATTTGGTTTATGCATTGCCCCAGCTACTTTCGAACGAATGATGGATACGTTATTAAGAGGCCTTAAATGGAACTATGTATACTACCTAGATGATATCATAGTATATGCTCTGAATTTCCAAGAACACGAAGTACGTTTGAGAAAAGTTTTGAAATGTATTCAAGAGGCTGGACTGACACTTAATTCTAATAAATGAGTTTTCGGAAAGTGGAAACTAATGATATTTGGGCATTTTGTTAATCAGTATGGTGTCTATCTCGATCCAGAAACACTATTTTAAAACACTAACTTAAGGTGGAATCTCGCTCGAGGATCCCTGTTAACACTTTGGTGTCTATCAATACACTGACTCGAACACAGGGGGCGCAGCCTCTACACAGGTGCGTGCGCACCTTATTACATCATACTCACAGACAAGGATATATATTTGTCTGTGATCATACTGTAACAAATGCCCGTACAAAAATGATTAGATTATTATTAATGTTTTGCTTACAGGACCACATAAAAATATCCATATACTATACAGGATATAAGTAGAAATGGATGAAAGTAGATTTTAGATATTAGCCATTGTTAATAACTTCCTACATAGTTTGATAAATATAATGTTTTCAATTTCTTTTCTGTCTGTGTGTTCGTCTTCTGTGAATCAGAAATAAATAATTACAGTTTATATGTAATTTTCTTCTAAAAGATAAGTGGGATATAAGTAGGATATTCTATTGCTCAGCTATATCATACCTCTATAAAGTAGGTACTAAAAAATGCTTGGAAATGCATGCAGTGTATTTTTATTAATTTATTTTATTTTTAATTTAATTTTTATTTTTCTTCATCGGGCAGGTCTGGGTCCAGGCGACAATGTTTCGGCCAATGCTGAGCTCTAAACACCATACTGACAGAAGTAAAATTTTAGACTATGATTAATGAAGTTTCAAATAAAATAACAATGAATACAAAGTAAGAAACCCACATCGGTTGTAGTTAAAGGTCTTCATTTTATTTTGTCACCTAAATACTTTTAGCACTCTACACCTTGCTTTTAAACACTTCCCAAAAAATGTAGAAAAGTGCTTATGAATTAAGTTTTTTTGTCTGACCGTTTATCAGTCCGCACTCTAGATGACTTGAAATGTCTTAAAAAGCATAAATGTTATTTACGTTAACTATGAAATATATTGATAGTATTAAAAAAACCGCTCATTTGTGTACAGTGTCTAACAAAAGTATTCAAACACACAGCAATATATGAAAGGCATTTTTTTGAAGACTATTTTCGTAGTTTTACACTGCAGAAAACAAAACGAAATCAACACACTTTATCTTACATAGGCATATTTCCTATTAAATTAAACATAGTTCACATTAATAACTGTTTTACAAGGTCACTCAAAAATTTTCCAGGTGCTATATGAGATACAAGGGGAAATAGCTCAAGTGGCATTGTAATTGTGTTGTGATGTTTGTTAATTCTTTGTTAATTCTTTATTTTCTATTTGAAGGTTTTGTACTAATATCACTAAGCTGCAAATAAATAAATAAATAAGTAAATAAAATATAATAAAATATAGAATACGACCCCTAATACCATTCTTGCTGATTCTTATGTAAAATGACCTTCTGAATCCGAATATGACTACCATTTTGCCCATCACCCACCGTTTTCTCGGGACACCACACCCTCCCTCAATTTTTATCGGTAATTTTATGGCCATGAATTTGATTTGGAGAATGAAAAAGTAATTAATTTAACAGTTAAAAACAATATATATATATATATATATATATATATATATATATATATATATAATGTTTAATAAATAACATTAATAATCGATTAAAAAAATATAAAAAAATGTAATACATAATTACAGTGGCAAACCCCCCCCCCCCACTAAATTTTCCCCTTGCGGCAAATGTTGATGTTTTAGAATTTTCCATTTCTGTAGCCCCTGAGAAGATATTTAGCAGTTAAAATAATTTACTCCTCATCTAAAACCAAATTTATAACCATAAAATTACCGAAGTGTGATAAAAATAGAGGGTCGTCCCTAGAAAACGGTAGGTGATAGGGCAAAATAGACATCATATTCGGATTTAGGAGGTCATTTTACATAAAAATTTGCCAAAGTGGTGTTGGGGGCAATTTTCATGCCAAGCAGTGTATTTGGCGTATTTTATTTTTAGACAGTATATAGAACTACACAAAAGCAATATATCTTATGTTTATCCTTTAAATGTAAATCTATTAGTCTATAGTTTTTGAGATTCCATTCTTCATAATTAGAGCATTTGTATTTAAAAAAAGTCTACTTATTTGTGTGTGGATACAAAAGAAATAGGATGCATTAGGGTCTATCAGGAATTTATTTTTAAAGCATTTTTAATATATTTATTTTGGAGAATATATAATGGATTTAACAAAGGTTATCCAGAATCACAAAATAACGCCTCCTGTGGAATATGATATGATAAGCATTAAGTTTGTTTTACTGGCTACACAAATTGTTTAGATACACAATGAGAGAGCAAAGTGGAAATTGCTCGAAAGGCACTTTCAAATTGGGAAATACTTTTTTAATAGTATTTTTAATTTTTCACACTTTATAGAGATCATATACTCTATCATTACTTATATGAATGACTACACAAAAACAAAATATTTTTTTATTACTCTTTAAATGTAAATCAACTAACATAGCTTATCATCTCAAGATTCGTGTAGCATGATTTATACAAAATGAGTAAATACAGTCACTAGTTTGTACACAGAAACCGACAAAGAATTTAGATACATCGCGAATAATAAGAGTAATTTCTTTAAAGTATTTTTTATTCTGCACAACTGTTAATGATTTTTACATATCAAGTTGATATACATAATAACATATTTCCTGTACATTTTGGTATGATCTGCATTACTGGCTCGTTGATTGAGCCACACAAAAATATTCAGATATATTTTAGTATATATGATGGAAAATTACTCGAAATGTATTTTTAGTTATTTTTGCTTTTTTTTATACTTTATACGAAGTTGAAATGATGATGGTTAAACGATAAAACGTACAAGTGTATTTAGAAAATGTCCTATGATCTACGTGTGTCGTACGATATATATATATATATTTAAATTCCTTACGACATAACCTAACTATTGCAATGAAACAAAATCTTTAAACGACACTAACATTGAATAATACATAAAAACTACGTGTTTTGTGTTTTAAAATCTCTATTTAAATAACTTGAGAAAAATCTTAATTACAAGTTAGTTAGAATTTTGCACTGAAACATAATTTTTTATTTGGTAATTATTTTTTAATATGGTACAGAATTATTCACACTGTGTAATGAATAATCTGGTGTGTCACTCACTCAAATTTCATTAACTACAATGATATAAAGAGAGATTCCATATTAAGAGGTTAGATTAATAAGGTAAGATAATAAAATTCAATCTAGTTTTAAAATAATCTAAAATAGATTGAACAGATTGAGGAAAAGTTTTTGCACATAATTCTAAGTGACTGCTAACGCACCCTTCAGTGCCCCGTTCAATTATAGTGCATATATTTAATAAAAATAATCAAGGCTGAGATTAATTTGCATTGAAACTTGCCAAACTTGATCAAACTTTTCAAGCGGCAACGTGATATGAACTTTACAAATAACAAATCTGAATTTCCTCTGTTATTTTTTCATTTTTTTCTGATAACAGATATACATACAGATATAAATACAGATCAACATTAAAAAAATTAACTTTCGTATTCAGCGAACCGCAAAATGTGATATTAACTTCCAAAAATACTTCGTTTACAGTATAGTTATCAGAAATTAATTTTCCTTCTTGAGCAGTGTTCGTCAACAGAGTAAAATGTAGCAAAGCATTTCCATTAATAACATTCAATAGAAAAGAACGCTTAGCTTTATTTTTGGAAACCCTGTAAAACCCTGTGTATTGTCCATAAATTACATACACTTCGCATTGTGTCTATAATATCAGTTCTATGTGAGAGATGACGGTGAGCGGGACGTTCATGGAAGACGATGGATGTCTGGAGCAACTCGAGCTGTATGAGGATGAGCATGATCTTGCAGGAAAATTTACCCCTGGAGGACTACTTTGAAAAGGTCCCACGTAGAGTCGAAGAATGTCATCTATATAACGGTCTACCGTTAAGGTTCCACATACCACAATTACAGGGGACCGGCTCTCATGGGCTATGCCCCCCCTCCCAGGTCCACCTTGCATACTTTGGTTATTACAGTTCTCCTAGTGTCGGAATGCAATTTTCAGGTTTATGAATATTCCACTATGCGCCGGTTTATATAGATCTCATTTTCTGAGGGCAGCGCCAGTGCAATCTGTGCAGTCATGCGCATTGGTACCAAACTTGAATAATCTGTAAGTCTGATTTTACTGTACCTATTTGCAAAGTTTCGTAGTACTGTACTTATTTGCAAGATTCTATCTTTCTTTCTTCTTGGTGCGCTATTCTCAATATTCCAGAGTGTAACGTCGCCAATTGCCCATCTGCGCAGCACTAATGCGACGTAAAACCCAACCAACCAACCAACCAGAGTGTAACATACCACTCAACATTATGTAAGGAAAATTATTCTGAACTGATTCCAACCAGAACGTTTTTATATGCGGCCATAAAATAGTGACTGTTCCATGCATATATTAAGTAAGTTACGTGAACATGTAAGTGAGTTAATAATTAAAATTGGATTATTGTATAATGAATTGCTAATTATTATATTTTTTTTCTTCATTAATTATAAATAACAAAGAGAAAATGCTTGCCTGAAGTTTGTAAAACATGTAAATTTAAACGTGTGAGATAAAAAACAATAAACATAAGAAAACGAAAAATGGGATTTTAAGTAAAAAAAAAAGAGCTATATATCTAAACGCTAATATATATATATACAGGGTGATTATAAATAAAACTACCCCTATATATTCGACCATAGCTATCATGCCGTTCACAATAACTGAATACAATTTTGGTGGAAGTTATTTTGAGGTATGCGCTCAAGAAACATATAAAAAATAAAAGTTAAACTTTAACAGTTACGGTTACAGCGACAAAATTTCGAAAGTTTGAAATGACAAGACCAACTTTTTTTTTTTTTTTGGAATGGGATCTCCATACCAAAAAAATCATAAGTAGCGTTGAAACGGTAGCTGCAGCACGAAAATTGAAAGCGCTAGAAGAAAAGAGGAAACAACTGTGATGTGCCTACCAGAGCCAGACTAATGACGTCACATTTCCCACTGAGTCTTCGGCTTAGAGCTCCTATAAACGCAAGCCGACTTTTGAAGGCTGGCTTACAGCCTCAACGTGTGGATTATCTCCCACCTTAAATAAGAAGTGTGTAAAGGAGTGAATTGAAGACAACAACTTAAATTTAATCGTTGTTCAACCTGACACTTTCACCGAAAAAATCGCCATCTAGCATTGAAATCAACTTTTGACCTGGAAACTTCCAATGCAACACTTCTATGCTCAACTCGACATTGCAATCGAAAGCCACCCCTATCTAACGCTGGATCCGACAGGTGACCTTAAAACTTCCAACTCAACACGTCTATGCTCAGCTCGACGCTGTCACTGAAACTACTACTATTCAACACTAGATCCGACTGGTGACCTTCACTCTTCCAACTCAACACATGACGTACCTTAGAGACTCACATCGAAAATGATGCCCAAACAAAAGTTTAAGAAATTAAGTTCTGAGTCAGCTTCTTTTTTTTAGGAAGTGTTGCACTGGAAGTGTCAGGGTCAAAAGTTGATTTCAATGTCAAATGGCGATGGTTTCGTTGAAAGTGTCAGGTTGAACAAACATTAGTTTTAAGTTGTCGTCTTCAATTCACTCCTTTACACAATTCTTATTTAACATGGGAGATAATTCATACGTTGAGGCTGTAAACCAGTCTCCACAAGTCGGCTTAAGTTTATAGGAGCTCTAAGCCGAAGACTCAGTGGGAAATGTGACGTCATTAGTCTTGCTCTGGTAGGCACATAGCAGTTGTTTTCTCTTTTCTTCTAGCGCTGGCAATTTTCGTGCTACGGGTACCGTTTCAACGTTATTTATGGTTTTTTGGTATGGAGATCCCATTCCAATAAAAAAAGTAGGTGTTGCCATTTGAAATTTTCGAAATTTTGTCACTGTAACCGTAACTGTTAGAGTTTAATTGTTATTTTTTATATGATTCTTGAGCGCATACCTCAAAATACTTTTCGCCAAAATTTTATTCAGTTACTGTGTACGGTATGATAGCTATGGTCTCATATATCAGGATAGGTTTTTTTTATAATCACCCTGCATATATATAGAGAGAGAGTTTGATTGATTGATTGGGTTTTACGTCGCACTAGTGCTGCGCAATGGGCAATTGGCGACGGTCTGGGAGTCACCTCTAGAGGTGGTCCGGAGACATGCCATCACAAGTTTGATCCTCCACGGAGAGGATGGCTCCCAAGCTTCGGTAACCCCCAGAGGTATAATTTTGATGGGAACACGGAGGACTTTGCGGCCACGACAGATTTTACGTGCACCAGCCACCATTAGTGTACACGACGTTCTTTGGTCGGCTCGAGTACCGAACCCTTAATCTTCCAATTACGAGCCAGGCGCTCTACCAACTGGGCTATCGCGGCCCTATATATATAGAGAGAGAGATAGATAGTTTCAGCTACACATATCGTGAATTCATGGAAACTTTAATTTAAAAACGAAATTAATATACAAGTATTTACATTTAAATTAATTTAAAATAACATTTTAAAAGATATATAACTTTGTCTCATTCGTAAAAGATATTAATTTATTTTTGTTCATCAATGACGGCGCTTTGCAAAGATTTAGATGAAATTAAAACAATGCACTTAATTAAGTTCCCTTAATTCTCACAATGGCTTCTAAACAATAGCGTTTTGAAACAAAATAACTGTCATATTGTCAAGCGCTTTTGAAGTAAACTTAGCTTGAAACTAAGTAGATTAATAGCATTTTACAAAACAGACTTAACTATTTACGTTTCAAAGTTTATAAATGGTAAACAAAATGAGTTAAATCGTATTAATTGAATGTAATTAGAAGATATGTATGGTTCTCTTGTAACGTTATAAAGCATAAAAATTGTATTACGCTAACTTTTATTTAAAAGGTAAATATAGAAATAAATATTTAAATGATAAATTAATATTATTTAACAAAAAGCCTTAAAGTGTAGCAAAGAAATCATCTTAAAATAACTAATTTATAATTTTATATATTTTTGCTAAACTTTTTACTTTTATAGAAAATGTACAATCCTACAAGAGTACTCTTAAATATTATTTTTCAAAGTATGTAATTTGATATACTTCACATTATATATCTCAAATGCTTTTATATAATGTGTATATGTAAAGTGATATCACATTATTTGAACTAAAAAATTGCATAGATTTTCTAAAATAACATATATATATATATATATATATATATATATATATATAAATATATATTACTAATAGCAGTTTTTATTTAAAAACATATTTCTTAAAAGTATACTTTGCCAATCCTAAAAACATCTAAGCATTGTAATATTATGCGCAGTCTACCAATAAGTATTTGGACATTAAATTATAAATAAATAAATGGCCGTACTTTGAATGCTTGCATAATATTTTCGACACGGGCCCGTGCCATCCTGAGTGCAAACTCTGCTGTCGGTGTGTGCTTGCTTGACTGCCAACACTAAATATTCTCCCTCTTCTCTTTCCTGAATAGGTGTCTTCACTTGTCTATGTCCGGTATCTCATTTTTGTTGCAACTGCGCTCATTGCTCACAATTTCCACGGCTTCGCGGTCCATGGCATAATGATAATTTTCGTAATTCGCCAATTTCTTATTATCATTAAAATCAATCAATTAATATAATTTTGGGTTGTATTAATTTTATATCTGTATGGTGTTTTACATTTATTATAATTATTTCATCACTATTATTCGGTTTGCGATAAACGGTAGTTTCTATTTCATCATTATGTTCGTTTCTTATAATTGTAACATCTAAATAATTTAATCAATGGCTGCTTTCTATTTCATATGTAAATTGGATGTTTTGGTCAATTTTGTTTAATTTTTCAACTATGTCATTAACATATGAATTTATATTTATTACTGAAAAAACATCGTCGACGTATCGGAACCAATAAAAACCAATAAATAGGATGGCACGGGCCCGTGCCGAAAATATTATGCAAGCATTTCAAGTACGGCCATTTATTTATTTATTATTTAATTAGTATAGGAAATGTTTAATTTATATTTTTAAGTAAGTATTCGGACATTTTCGAATTTAGACATTTTGCCAAATATCTAGAAAAATTCTTGATAAATTATCTTGAAACTTTGGGCGTACAAAGAACATGTTATGCCTCATATATTTCAGCACATTTTTTATCCGGAACGGGAAAAGGGAACAAGTAAAAAAGTAAACAAAAGTCAACAAATTTTGGCAACCCTGTAAAAAGTAATGTCTAAAATGCATTTTTTTTCTCTAGCATGTGATTTTGAGGATTTTTCTAATTATTCGTATAATTTTTTTATCAGACTACCACATATATTAATGGAGATGTAACGATTTCTTTAAAAAATTGCAAAACAGATTGCCTCTTTTTTAATTACAACATGTATAGTATTAGACTCAGTGCAAAGCTATTTTTAGATAACTTGACATACTACATTTTACACAGCATACTGCAATCAGAATGCAAAAATATTAAATATCTTACGAAATATGAGCCTGTTTACTAAATAATTTTCTACTACGAATACGCAATCTTTAGCAAAATTCCATTTGCATAAATTAATAGCCAAATGTATTGATCTCTTTATTGAAAATCTCAAACAAATATCATGTAAATTCAAAAACTTATGTGAAATAGATTGAATAGTATTTCAATTCCTCTCAAAATAAAAGCTACATTATGAGGGGTTTTACTCACATTTTTATTTTGATTCAATCAATGTCCTATGGTAATACAGTGTTCGCTGATTATAAATATACACTCTGTCACAAAAAAATGTATGCACCCAGAAGGAAATGAGCTACAATCACGAAACCTAACATGTGTGTAGTGTATGAAGAGATATGCAAATGATTAAAAATTCAGAACAAAAGATCGTTTTATTAAGAAGTTAGGGCATGAAAAAGGTTACAAATCAGTAAGTAGTAAAGCCACCTCTGGCAGCTATACAAGCCGAAACACGGCGTGGCATCGAATCAATTAGGTCACCTATATCCCCCAGCGGAATATCATGTCATAATCTTTGCAACTGGGCAGTTAATACATCAGTATTCTGGCACGGCTACAGTTGCCTTCCTAGCACGTCCCAGACGTGCTCTATTGGAGAGAGTTCTGGTGACCTGGCAGGCCATGGGAGTACGTCATATCCTTGAAGACATTGTTGGGAGAGTCGAGCAGTATGTGGACGAGCGTTATCTTACTGATCAATGGCACCTGTGCGGCTTGATAGCATAGGCAGCACAACTGGCGTTAAAAGGCTGTCCACGTAACTGCGAGCCGTCATAGTGCCTTGAAGAATGACTAGAGGGGATCGTGTGTCCCAACAAATCGCTCTCCACACTGTCACACCTTGTGTAATGGCTGTATGCCGCTCGACAACAAATGCCAGATCAGACTGCTGGCCTGGCCGCCTCCACATGCGTGTGCGATGGTCATCAGCACTGAGACTGAATCGTAATTAACCACGGACGATCACAAGTTAGGTCGGTCACACTCCAGCTTGCTTTGGGTCGAGAAAAATCCAGTCGACACTGCTTATGATGTGGGGTGAGGGGTAGGTGTCTTAATGGACGTCGGCTGTTCATACCAGCGTCGGTCAGTCGCGTCAGAATGGTTTCCCTTGATACTACTGGATGCCTAGAATGTGGTAAATGGCATTGAATCGAGGCTAATGACGCTGTTGGTGCGGACGTGGTCGCTCTTATGATTGCGCGATCCTCGTGTTCATTTGCGCTACTGGGGCATCTTGACCCTTCTCCAGAATCAGAATTCTTTTTGCACTGAAGACGGTACGCTTTAGGCTACCGAAACAGCTGTATGCACCTCAATAATTTTTCTTTGGCGTTTCTGACGTAGTAGTTTATTCCTGTTTTAATATCTTTTTAGTTCCCTATCATACTATAGGTATGGGGAACTTAGGTAATCGTGAAAATTTTTGACCTCAGTTTTTTTACTTTTCTACACGTTTTCAGGTGTGAGGAATCCGAAAATGACAAAATTTCTATGGTGTCTGTCTGTAGGGTGTCTGTTAGTGTGTTAGTGGGTCAGTCCGTATGTGTGTTAGTCCGTTAGTTTGTTAGTCTGTTAACACGATATCTCACGAAAAAATAATCGCAGAGAGGTGAGATCAGTTTTAAAATATTACTTTCAATACTGGCAAGAACCCTATTTATTTGGAAGATTCGAATTAAAAAACATCGCAAGTTATAAGAAATTTACAATTTTCTTAACTTGGGAGAATAGGACAAAAATTCACTTAAACGTGCATTAAATGGAAACTTTTTACTGTAAAAATGTCAGACCAGTTTTAAAATATCAGTTTTGATGCCCGAATGAACATCAGTAACTATAAATATGCTACTTTGAAAATTTCGCAAGTTATTGGAAATTTACGAATTTCTTAACATGACAGTATAGGGTAAAATTTCACATAAACGTCAGTTTTGAGCGATATTTTCATGGTAAAGATGTCAGACTACTTTTGAAATATTATTTAGGACACTGGCATGAATATTAATGACTATGAATTTTCCAATATAAAAATTTCGTAAGTTATTGGAAATTTACGAATTTCTTAACATGGCAGTATAGGGCAAAATTTCAAATAAACGTCAATTTTGAGGGATATTTTCATCGTAAAGATGTCAAACCACTTTCGAAATATTATTTAGGATACTGGCATGAATATCATAGACACTGGTTTTTCCATTTTAAAAAATTCGTAAGTTATTTGGAATTTACGATTTACTTAACATGTCAGAATAAAGCAAAATTGAGCATAAATTTCCATTTTGAGGATCATAAATACATTAGACAACTTCAAAATTACATTTATGATATTTGTTTGAACATGATTGAATACAAATATTCTAATAGGAAAATTTCGTAAATTATTCGTAATTTACGATTTTATCAACATATCGAAATTGCAAATTTTTCATATAAATATGAATTTTGAGGATTATTGCATTGAAAACAGTAGCATGAAATTTAAACAACGGAATTGACCCTGATAAAATGAATTAATAGATTAGAATGAGATAAATATATCGAAGTAAACGGTGGATAGCCTATTAGGCGGAGATTGCATTCTGTCACTGTACCAAGCTTTGGTCAAATTCATTTCTTTTAACATGGTTATAATATGTCTCGCACTAGAAATTTATGAGAACATATACATGATGGGGAACTGAGCAGAGTCCACCTATGCCAACTAGTTTTATTATATGTTTTATTTTGGAGCTAAAGGTTGAAAAAAAAAAAAAAAACTAAATGTGTTTTTTACACTTTATGGCCTCAAAAGGAGATATTAAAAAATGAATAAATAAATAAATTTTTGAAAAACAAGAACAAATTTAACGATTGCGAATTTTTTGAATGTGAAAACGGAATTAAAGAAGAAGAAGAAAAAAAAAAACATTATGTAATGATTAATTCTTGTAACAAATTTCTCTACAGAGTAACATAGGTATTATAACTAAAATATAAGAATGTATATCAGACTAATATAATAAATCAAAACTATAAGACTAACTTTGCACTGTAAAAATAAATAAATAAATATAATATAATATAACAAATTCCGGGGAACTCTAGTAAAATGACATTTATTCTTTCGATAAAAAAGGGAGTGTCACATAAATTTATAGGAAAAAATTCCACAGAAAATTTGGTGTAACTTAAATTTACGGTTTTGCCCAAAAGTGGGAAATTTCCTGTAAAAAAAAAAAAAAAAAAAAAAAAAAAAAAAGAGGGGGGGGGGGATACATTTTTTAATTTTAGATTTTTTTTTTTTTTTTTTTTTTTTTTTTTTTTTTCAGTGTAATAAAATTAATGTGTACATTCGTATAAACTAAACATTTCAAATTGAAGGTAGGATAGACTACTGGTTAGGAAATTTCGGTGTGGACAATGGTGAGTGATTGGACGAGTTCATAATTCTCTGCGCGAAAATGTAGTACTCTATTGAAATTCGTGAGAATATTTATATGATAGGGAACTAAACGAAGTCCACTTATGCTAACTAGTTGCTGTGCAATGCAATTTTTGAGAATATATTTACCAAGCTTAAACATATTTTAAGAGAATTAATTATAAATTTATTACTACTTAATGCAAATACACGGTTTTCCCAAATGGCATGAAGAAACAAAAAATGTACTGGCAGTACAATAGCCGTCACTTCTCCGTTTTTTCACGATAGAGAATTCTTCCCGTTTTTGTAGCATATATTTTCCGTTTTAAGTATGAGGTAATTCCATATAAATTCTAGGAAGTGTGTTGCTCGACTATTAGTTCCCCATCATACAATAGGTATGGGGAACTTAGGTAATCGTGAAAAATTTCGACCTCGGTTTTTTAACTTTTTTATACGTTTTCAGGTGTGAGGAATCCGAAAATGAAAAAATTTGTATGGTGTCTGTCTGTAGGGTGTCTGTTAGTGTGTCAGTCCGTTAGTGTGTTAGTCCGTTAGTGTGTTAGTCCGTTAGTTTGTTAGTCTGTTTACACGATACCTCACGAACAAATGATCGCAGAGAGGTCAGATCAGTTTTAAAACATTACTTTCGATACTGGCAAGAACCCTATTCATTTACAACATTCGAATTAAAAAACTTCGTAAGTTATGAGAAATTTACGATTTTCTTAACATGGGAGAATAGGACAAAAATTCACTTAAACGGCATTAAATGGAAACTTTTTACTGTAAAAATGTCAGACCAGTTTTAAAATATCAGTTTTGATACATCAGTTTTGATGAACATCAGCAACTATAAATATGCTACTTTGAAAATTTCTCAAGTTATTGGAAATTTACGAATGTCTTAACATGGCAGAATAGGTCAAAATTTCACATAAACGTCATTTTTCAAGGATATTTTCATCGAAAAGATGTCAGACCACTTTTGAAATATTATTTAGGACACTGACATGAATATTAACGACTATGAATTTTCCAATATAAAAATTTCGTAAGTTATTGGAAATTTACGAATTTCTTAACATGGCAGAATAGAGCAAAATTTCACATAAACGTCAATATTGAGGGATATTTTCATAGTAAAGATGTCAAACCACTTTCGAAATATTATTTAGAATACTGGCATGAATATCATAGACTATGATTTTTTCAATTTAAAAAAATTCGTAAGTTATTTGGAATTTAAGATTTACTTAACATGTCAGAATAAGGCAAAATTGAGCATAAACTTCCATTTTGAGGATCATAAGTACATTAGACAACTTCAAAATAACATTTATGATATTTGTTTGCACATGATTGAATACAAATATTCTAATAGGAAAATTTCGTAAATTATTCGTAATTTACGATTTTATCAATATAGCGGAATTGTAAATTTTTCATATAAATATGAATTTTGGGGATTATTGCATTGGAAATAGTAGCATGAAAACTAAACAACGGAATCGACCCTGATAAAATAAATTAATCGATTAGAATAAGATAAATATATCGAAGTGAACGGTGGAACTATTAGGCGGGGATTTCATTCTGTCACTGTGTCAAGCGTTTTTTCAAATTCATTTCTCTTAACGTGATAACTATTTTAAGAGAATGTCCTGTTCTAGAAATTTATTAATATATATATATATATATATATATATGATGGGGAACTGAGCAGAGTCCACCTATGCCAACTAGTTGTACTAAATCAGTGATACTCTTCAGCTTTGTAATTCATTTTTTCTTTAGAACCGTTTTCGAGATAGGAACACTAACTCCGCTATTTTCCACCAGGTGGCGCTGCAAGCGGTTTAACCTTGTACCGCATGGCCACTTTGCTATACTGATATACCATTTTTATCTTTATCGCTGCAGTCGTTTAGCAGTTAAAAGAGTTGGGACTGATTTTTTGGGCACCCTGTATTTTCTTTAGATCGTAAAGATATTACAATGGGACCTATTTCAGGCCAAGACCTTTTCAACAAAACAAAAAGTATCAAAATCGGAGCATCCGTTCAGAAGTTATGAGCTAACAAACATAAAAAAAAACATACGGTTTGAATTGAGAACCTTCCTTCTTTTTTGAAGTCGGTTAAAAATAGCTTTGCACCAGACTTCTAGTCGATTATAGAAATCCGTAATCGATTACGATTACGATTATTTTTAGTGTCCAAAAGACGATTACGAATATGTTTAAGATTCTACAAGTTAGATTACGATTACAGTTTTGATTACCTTTTGTTTAGATTGCAGAATACATTTAGATTACGATTAATTTTTTATTGTCAAATTACGATTGCATGAAAAATCGATTGCGATTAAACTTCGATTATACAGATTTCTCAATCCCCATGTGATGAATATCGATTGTATATAATCATTCTTCGATATTTCCTCATATATATCATTAATTATATCTTTTATACATCCTCTCCTTATATTCGATTTATCCTTTATTTTGTTTGCTGTCATATTAAACTTTTAATATTACTGTAAGCAGATTAAAAATATCAAATAATTTATCATCTAATTCAAGAGCAAATTTATATTTATACAAAACTCTATATTTTGGCCATCAAAGAAATGTAATCATTATAATATTGAAAGTAGTTTTAAGTATGAGTCAGTAATTAAAATACTATCTCAAATATCTCTCATAAACTTCACTTCATTATAACAACTTGGTAGACTAATCTTTTATTTTCCACTCTACCACATGTTTCGAAGCCTAAATTTCGTTTTATATTACTTTTACATTTTCAGTAGAAAAGAATGATAAAAAAATGCTAATAACATTAATTAAAACATAAAAAGGAAAGAAGTGGAAGCTATGTAAATATGGATAACACCATTATGTCATACGTAATGACGCATACTCATTGAATTACATTGGTAGTAAAGTGTAAAGATATAAGTAAGAAGTCTAAAGGAAAATACAATCATTTTAATCAAAAACTAAGTTTCAAACACTCGCATTTCATTTAAATAAAACTGTCAGTTAAGAAAGGATATTTTTTTCCCACAAAAAAGAAATATCATATTGATATAAATTTACAAAATGCAAATCAGATGTACAATTCTGTCGTCTATAATAAATAATGGGTTTAGTTATCTTTAGACATATATGGATTATGATGACAACTGTATTAATTAAATGCTTTTATTATATGGTCTAGATAATACATTTATATTTCTCAAATGGATATTCATGAACAAATATTTCTCGCCTGTAAAAATTACCACTACTACCGCCCCCCACCCCCTAAAAAATCAATTAATAATCCATTAATTTTTATTTTATTTCTGAACATTGAACTGCATATATAGAGAGAGGTAGGAAACATTTAAAATTCTTTTAGATATTTTTTTAATTTAATCAAAAATAAATTTTCAAAGATTTCCGCTTTTGGAAGCATGGGGTAATTCGTATAAAATTTTCCAGCAATACTGAATAATCTCTATGCGCGTGCTGATGATGCACAAATTAAAGGGAATTTTGAATTAATTTTTCAAATGCTCGGGTATCTTTTTTCGTTTTCCTTCCAAACATTTAAAGGGCAGATATCTTCTCCTTCCAATGGCTCTTTTAAATAGTCGGTTATTTCCGATTTTGCTACATAATTTTGGCCAAGTTTACTTCATTTTCTTTCGTCTAAAAATGCAAACAGTCGGCAACAAAAGTCTCCGAACACTAGCAAAAATTCCTATATTAAAAAAGTACACTTAATATAGTTTTGTTAAATAAATCCTTGTCGAATCCTGTTCTTAATCAGTCTAAAAATAGTATTCGACAAGGATTCATTTAACAAAACTTTATTAAGTGTACTTTTTTACATAGGAATTTTTGCTAGTGTTCGGAGACTTTTGTCACCGACTGTACAGCTCTACCGACTAGACAACCACGGCCCGAAAATACTACCGACTGACTGAATCTGACTTAATCTCTTTTGGAGGGGGGGGGGGGGGGGGGTACCCTCATGTGTCATGTCATAGTTCGTAGTAAAACTGAAACATGACCTCTGAAATCTTCCAGGGTGGGTGAGTGAGTTAAAAAAACAGTTTGTGAAAAAAAAAATTGAAGAAGATTGAAGAAAGGAATAATGTAAAATAAGCAAAGAAGCGAAAAATATAGTGCAATCTTATTCTAGAGATAGATTGTGACTACAGTGCATTACATTGCTTCTCGATGCAGATTATTCTCTAGCAAAAAATAATGAGATTACGATTAGATTACGATTATAATTTAAATATTTTTTTATTACGATTAGATTACGATTATAATTTAATATTTTTTTATTACGATTAATCAGTGATTACATTAGTTTTGTAGTCGATTATAATCAATTACGATTACACGATTACGATTACTACAAGTCTGCTTTGCATTTAGTCTAATACCCTACATGTTAAAAGTGTTTTTTTTTTTTCAAATTTTTAAAGAAACTGTTATATCTCCATGAATATATGTGGTAATAGCCTAAACAATTATACAGATTATTAGAACAATCCTCAAAATCACATGTTAGAGAAAAAACGCATTTCAAGCATTACTTTTTACAGGGTGATCCAAAACATTTTGACATTTGTTTAATTTTTTACTTGTCCCCCTTTTCTAGTTCCAGACAAATCGTTTATTAAATATATGAGGTATAACATATTCTTTATATTCCCAAAGTTTCAAGATAATTCCTACAGACCTTTTATAGATATTTGACAGTATGTCTGTATACCAAAGTACCGAAATACTTATTGGTAGATAGAGCATTGACATTTTCAAAAGTACTTTAAAAATAAGAATGGTTAAGGGGATTAAATTATGAGTAGTGTCAGATCAATGAAAGACTATTCAAGTGAATAAACAACACAGTGAAAGCAAACTATATCGAATATGCCTCAGTCGACATTAATTCTACTGGCAACAATATATATATATATATATATAATATCAAATATTTTTTTCCAATCAATTACTAAAAATCTAGCAAAATTAAGTCATCTTTTAAAATATTTACATTAAAGATAAAAATGTAAAAGTGAAACTGAATTAAAACATACTCTAAAATTAAATAAAACAAGAACTCAACTGTCAAAAAGGCTCTCTAGGTTCTAAGACCTACGAATGGGTTTACAGCATGCTTTTACGAGATACATATTTGTATAAATATATCCATGTATTCCATATATATATATACATCAATAGAAATGAAATTTATTTATTTCATGCGCAATAATTTATTCGAAATAATGTAATTTCGATAGTTTTTAGTCTTTGATTTAATATGATATTACATGTATGAAAATATATAGAATGCAGACTAATGATATAGAAAGTAGGTTAAGACTTTTGTAATTATACTGCATTTATGAACAAGAATTCTTTATATTGTATAAATATTTTATGTTATAGGTATAAGAGAACATGGCCATCTTAAATGTTTATTGAATGTATTCAGTTCTTTGATTGATACGAGATAGCGCAAAACATTTGGAAGATAAAGAATGACTTTGGGTAAGTAGTGTGAAATTTGTTAAGGGCTTTCTTTCATTATTCAATGATTTCTAAAAAGCCATACAAAACTGAAACAAATAAAGCAAAAAAGGCATTGAAACTTCATATGTCCTTCACTCTGCTACTAGATGAAGATTTTGAAATGTAAAGTACAATAAAATCACAAAAAGCAATCAATGAAACTGGATGTTATGAAGAACTTTTTAAAAATATTCGATACATTTCTTCAAAAACATTTCCTTGTTTTATTTATGGTATTATGTTTTAGGCACATAATAATAATAATAATAATAGTAATTTTTGAAAAAATAATTCTTTGTTTTTAGATTTTTCTCAAACTAATAAATTAGTGTCAGTAAATCCTAATCCAAAACTATTAACAAAATTCTTTTAAGTAAATAAGTAAATGAATAAATATTATAAAATAAAATAGCACACTCGTCACAAAACGGATAGAGAATTAAATGTCAATAGTTTTCGAGAAATTAGAATCATTCTGTTATTTTTTGTTTTTGTAATACATTATCTTCCTATACGTTATTATAAAGGATTCTCTGCTATTATAAATAATAGTAAAACAATTATACTATTTCATTTTCTAAAATTAATTTTATAATTTTGTGATGGACGTGAAAGATCATGCAATGGTTTTCTAAAAAAAACCTGATTGGCATTCATTTTTTGACAATTTTGTGTATATATGTGTATGATATAATTTATGTAAGCATTATTTTAATAGAATTTGGTGTTCAGAAATACAAGCAAAATAAAAATAGAATATTAATCATACGTTTTTTTTTTCTTTTACTATTTATCGAATGCAATATGCTAAATGTGATATTAAGGGGGATAAAATGTTTCTTTGAGAAAAAATATTCCTTATCACGTCTCAAACGCACCAGATAGAAAACTTTGAGTTTGTCTGTGTTTTGCATTTTTCGCATGGGAAATATAATAAAATGGACGTTTTCGTGATAAAAAAATGAGATTAGAGCTTTTTCATTTCGTTCTTGTAAAAACATCATTTTTCAAAATAAGGTTTTTTTTTTTTTTTTTTTTTTTCGATTTCTCTGAGTTCAATACAGAGAATTTTAATGGGTTAAATATATTGTTTTTTCACATTTTTGTATGCAATCTGAAAAGAAATGAGGAATTTTATCTTTAATATTAAATATATGTTTGTCTTTCTGTTTTTGCGTGTTTCGTTGAAAATTTTCAAATTACCTTTGTTTTTATAAAAATAATGAAAGATTAATACTACACATTCGAAAAATATTTTTTAGCAATTAATATTTTTATTACAAATAATTATCAATTTGAATTAAAATATTGGAAATAAGATTTTTAATTTTCTAGGGTAAAATTTCAGTTGCCGAATTTGTATGCATAGTTAACAGAAATTTACATATATGTGTCAGGGAAAATTTTTATACAAGTGGGGAGAGAAAAAAAATAGCGTGCTGGAAATTTTTAATTTTTTGTCACATATTACCAAAAAATCTACTTAAAAAAAAAAACAGTCGCCACATTTTATTTTGAATGATATTGCAATGTTGTAAAAATACTGTAATAAAATAAAATTTGTATTTCAATTTGCAGTTACTTTTTTTTTTTTTTTTTTTTTGACATTTTTTTTTCTAATTTTTAAGGAAGTATTGAACAAAATAGGCTTGAACTTCAGACATCCAAAGAACAATGAACTGTGTAACAGAGTTATCATAATCAACCAAGGGTTGGGGCCTTCATTCATGGACCATCATCACTACACAGCGTTCCGTAATTCTTTGACTTGGATGATATTTATTTAGTTTTTAATTCAAAAAGTTAAGGCAAGTGAACTTCCGCATTTTATTTCTATTGAACTAGTAAATATTTATAACCGTCCTTGTAAAAATACGGGTTAACGTCCTTTTTTTTTTTCCTTGAATAAGCCATGAAAGATCCAAAAAGCACACCCACCCACACACATCTTCAAATTATCCAAAGAACATACAGAAAAATCCGAATGTCATCCTACAATTTCCAGAAAACATCCTAATTTTAATCTTAGACATATAAGTCCAAAATGCATCCTGTAATTGTTATATGGACTAACGTAAAAAATGCTTAATCCGGCAGGACGGACACGGGATGTTTTGACACCCCATGCCCGGAAATATTCATCTGCTGTCTCTCCCTATGAACGGAAGTGGTCGGGTCCTTCAGTACCTGCCTCCAAGGTCATCCTGCGGAACGTATGAAAACGGCGAATTCCGACTCTCTTTCATTATATAACAATCAGAAATTGAAGCTATATGTAAAAACTGTAAAAAATCTAGTTTCTGATCCATGTGCACCCTAATTATTATCAAAATTAATGTCTCAGTATTCTTATCCACAGTAATGTATCATTTTTATTATAATAAATATTGTAAAGAAAATAATTAAGTAGGCCACATGGGAAAAATTAAGTTTTTCGAACAAGGAGGAAAAAAAAGTGAGTGCTTTTAATTTATTTTTTATTAATTTTTAAAGTTAACGATAATCGAACATTTCAGTTATTTATTTTAACGAGAAAGAGTGTAATTATCATGAATTTCATTAACAGATTGAATTCTTAAGATTTTTTTTTTAATTTATGTTATTTAATATGTTTGGGGTGCGCTGGCACCCCATGCCCGTTCTCATGTTACGTTTCACGGTGCCCGTCTTGCCGGAATAAAATGTCATATAAATGACATCCGAAAAATACTAATACTTGTGTTATTTTGACTTCCAAAGGCTGTTTCGTGTTTATGCGTAGGGAAGTATACAATTTTTATGGCTGTCAGAATACTCTATCTATGACATATTCTGTTTCTATATTGTACATCATAGTATTGTGAGGACAATGTATTGGCCAAAGCCGGTTGGAGTCTATAATGTGCCGCCAGTGGAGGTAAACGATAGTCGTCATAGCCGTCCGAAATTTTTGTGGTTTTCTCCCAAACATGCATTAATATGCGTTAGGACACTCTGAAAAACTCTAGGTGGACAATCCACTCTAGCCTAGTCTACGCATATTAATTTGTGCTTAACACGTGCAACACAACATTACACACTTAACCATCTCTCAAGCTTCGTTACATGAACCTAAACATATTTTCATTCATTATTTTGTTGGTGTGAATTTTCTTTCTTTTTATTGTTCTAATCCATGCTTTTTGACATGAAATTCTGCTGTGTGGTCATCAAGGCGCAATATTAGGTTAGGTTTATAACGTATCACTAGAACTGGCGTTGGTCCTACGCGAATGCATTATACGGATTATTTGATCAGTTTGCTACGCTTTAATGAATTTCATACAATATAATCGAATTTGAGTATTATTTAGAGATTAAATTTATAGTTTATTAAAGGAGTAGGCAATGTTTAAATAAAAAAAAATAAATAAAATGTCCATTTAATGAGAAAGGAGAAGAGATATCACAAGAAAGAATAACGAATCTCAATTTCATAATCATCGCAGCCTTTACCTCTGTTTTGACATAAATAATTTATTATAATTCCACTTTTTATTTTATTTTTTCTTCAATACATATATGTGATATGGCGTCTATTTTCTTGTTTTTTGCACTTTTAAGCTGTGGTGTGAAAAATTATACGTTTTCATTTTCAAAATTTATAAATTATTCATCGATGCGATTTTGTACGATGTTTCGTAGAATTCGAGTTCTCTTTTAAAAAACAATGATAACATATTAAAACGAAAAAAAAAAAAAAGAGGAATTTTCAAATTTTTTTTATTCACATTTTCGTCGTCGAAATATTTTCGTCGAGTAATCAATGTTACTTTATCAACAAAATATCAGGAAATGACTCAACACGTTATCTACCTCGTGACGCACCGCCGGATCATGTTAGGTTTGTTTGTGGGTCCCCCGATGCGTCCCAAAAACTTTAATTTTTATGGCCACATATATCACTAAAGCGCCAATTCTTCTGCAGTTTTATATGGGAATATAAATTCCTTATGCTTCCAAATACACTTTTCCGAAATTATTATTTTTTAAACTTGTCGGCAGTCAACGTGTAAAAAATTTAATCAATAAATTGCAACTATTAAATAAACAAAAAAAATATTTTTATATCTTTAATAGTTTTTTATTTATTTTAGCAGTCAATAAATTAAAATTATCCTACATATTTTATACTGAATTATTTGAAATATCTATAATAATGTAAATTTTATACTTAAGCTCTAGTTCAAAAATAGCTGAAAATTATTTTATGTAATTTTTTTTTAATGTTTGGTTAAATACATAATTTACTCAGCTGATTAAATACATAATTTACTCATAATAAGATGCAAAAGTTATTTTACTGTTTCAGTATCTGTACCATTTAGTAAAATTACCGTTTCAATTAAACAAAACTATAAATTGAATCTTTCACGTTTGAAAAATATCAGTCAAATTAAATAATTATTTTGTTTAAGATTTACGCATCAAACCACATGTTTGCATAAAAATGTTCCTTTCGTGATATTACCCTTCCCAGTTTAATTTCCAATTCATTTAAACGTCTCTCGCTTTTTCAATTAATATGTAATGATTAAAATGAAACTCAGTTTCCATTATGAAAATTAGCTTTAAAATGAGAGGTATAATAAAGATTAAGGAATTGTTATTTTATAAACATTTGCAAGTTTGTACTTTATTTTCAATCGCCTTTTTATCAAGTCTTACATAATTTGACTAAATACAATTTTTATCGCAGACATGTTTATCATTCTTATGCAATTAATAACGCAGTCAAGTTGTGAAGTTTCCACCCCCGACTTCTACTGTACACATCGGGCTTATGTTAGTGTGCAACACAATCAAGAGACTTAAATTACGATGACATCTATCTTTATTAACTTAAACTGCAGAGGGCTTATGTTTAAGAAGGAACTCAGTAATAACTTACTAAAGGAATTCAACTATCATAAAGAAACATAGCTGACCACTTCTAGCTTACTAATATTAACAGATGACTTGATCGGGGAACTTTAGAACGACGAGGAAACCTTTACAACATCCGAAATAGGAATCCGAGGTATTAACCACTAACGGCACCTTCACCAATTCCAAAATAAATACACAATACTTCTAACTACAACGGCTATCAACACTCGTCACATCCAGACGACACAACTATCACTCTAGTTAAAGTTCTCAAAAATAGACAATGCAGTTCACCTCATTTTACCAAGCTACGTCTTTAAAGACCATCCGCATTCAATTTTATACCACCTTTCAAAATCTACGTAGATCAATTTATCCAACTATCTATGAAATAACTAGATACTCTATGATAACCCAAATTTACCTCTTTTCGACACCTTCAACTAGCTATCTCACCCTCAAAATCACCGAACTATGCTGGATCAAGCTAGAAATTTTCCCAATCTCAACCAACATTCTATCCCAACTCGCTACAACTAACTACACTATTTTCAATACTGACTTCTCTCGGTGACCTTTGCTTCCTTAACTCGACGAAACTTCCACCAGACAACTCCCTCCAACGAAACAAAAGTTTTCGTTCGGGTTCAAAACGAGCCCAATTTAAAACTTTATCATTCGAAACAATCTTAATTAATGCTAAAGTGGATTGTAGTAAAAGTGTTCTTCAAATAGAATTTGTAAAGGTTTAATATCTTTTAAAATATAAAAAAAGGGAAAGGAATATAATAAAATGTTTAATTTAGTTTGAAGCTATCTGAGCAAAAAAATAAAATAATAATAAAATAATAATAATAATAATAAATAATAATAATAAATAATTTATTTGAGCAGTATTAAGAGAACGTAATGCAAAAGCGATAGGACGGCCTTCTTGGCTTAAAACGGCTCCAATGCCATATGACGAAGCGTCCGTTGCTACTCGCAAAGGTGTTTCATAATTTGGATGAGATAACACAGGTGGGGAATTGAGAATCTCTTTCAGTTTTTCAAAAGCCTCTTGGGCTTTGTTCGACCAGTGAAATGTAACTCTTTTTCTTTTTAACTTAAAAAGAGGTTCAGAAATGTGAGCAAATTGTGGTACAAACTTGCCATATCAGATACACATGCCCCAAAATCAAGAAACTTCCTTTGTCTTCGCCGGAGGGGACATACTTAAAACTGGTTGAACTTTCTCGTTATCTACAGAGATGCCTGCTTTCGTGATACGGGCGCCTGGATATTTAATTTCTTTACGTGTGAAATAACAGTTAGAAGACTTTGTAGTTAATCCTGCATTTCTCAGTAATGAAAAGACTTAAGTTCTCAAGACGCTCATTAAAGGAGGACGAATTAGTTATAATACGTCTAAATAAACGTGAACAAATTTATTTAAAACGTGTTTAAGAGTTGTTTCAGTTGCTTTTTGAAAAGTAGGAACTGCCCCATAACAACCAAAAGTTATTCTTTTAACCGAATGTTCCTCTACTTTGTAATAAAACCCGTTTTTACGATACCTTGTGGTTTCATGGCGATCTAGAAATAGCCTGAAGTAAGGTCTAAGGTAGACAAATATTCCTTAGTCTTAATGTGAGCGAGCAGATCATCAATAATTTGAATTGGATATTGGGGGTATTGAGTAATAGCATTGAGCTTTCGATAATAAATTGCGAATCGCCACCTTTCTGGGTCATTAAATGGTTTATCGTTTTTCTTTTGGCAAAAGACAACTGGTGAAACAAAGGAGAAGGTCACCACCATAATAATACTATCATCATTTAGCATCTTATTGATGTGCCAGTCTAAAATCTTGTTCAGCCTGATCATACGGATATCTTTTACTAAAAGCTGGGTCATGATTACCAGTATCAATTTTCTGACAAACCACATGTTAAGCCAGGCATATTGGAGAAAAAGTCATGAAATTGAGCAAGAAATAAAAAAAATGAGACCATTCTGTTTCAGTGAGAGCACTTTCCTCTAAAATAACTACTAATTCTGTCGCCTCGACAGGTTTAAAACTCAAAATAGATTCATCAATATATAATGACTTAGTGACAGAAGTAAAATTGACTTTATTTGCTCTTATAAAATCTTATCCGAAAATACAAAAATGCCGAAGGTTTTAAATAACAAAAAAAGGCCACACAGTCTCTAGCTGTCGAATTTTAACTTTTATACATATTTCACCCATGTTTACGCATAATTGACCTTGTTCTGTAGTTATATTATATTGGTCTGACTTAAAGGTTTAAATGAAAAATATTTTTGATAAGTGTCATAAGCTAGAAAACATCGTTCAGCTCCCGTATCAAAAAATATATGAGTTACTACATCATGTAAAACTACATTTAAATTAGGCAAGTCCACTGGACTAACACAAATTGCACTTAAACGAATTGAGTTTAACTGGGTGTGTTGATTATATTGTAATTAGAGTCATTTCGTGAAAAACGCTCAGTTTGTCTGAAATTTCTATTTCTAGGTTGCGAAATGTTGGTATTTTGCCTTGGATTTTGCAATGAACGGCCTTGTTGTGGTCGGTTTTAATTTGTATTTTGAGGGGGGGGGTTGAAATTTTCCCGTCTTGTAATTTTGTTTTCAGATTTAACAGGATACATTCCTGATATTTTGATAGAGTTTGAAATAAAGATTCATAAGTAACAACATTTTTCATATCTAGAAGGTTTGAATAGGGATTGGGAATAAAGGTAAAATAATATCCGAAACTGAAGCGAAGGACAGGTTAAGTTGAATTTGCTTGATTAAATCTAATTTTTCTAAGTAGAAAAGATGATGGCTTGCCTTTGAAAGTCATTTTCTGTGTGTACGATTCTTGACGTAATTTGGCCTTGTCGGAAACATTAGAAAAGTTATGCTTAATTTTACGTTTTAATGCATCATGAAATGGATTTTAACCGAGAGAAAGAGATGCAACATTTTCATACCATAGCTTTGCGTGGCATTTAAGTAAGTATTTCAATATATTAAACATGTTCTCATCTGGTATTTTAGTTAGCTCAAAATACTCTTCAATGCTGGTAAAATACTCTTGAAATAAACTCTTGCGGTGGGAGGGGGTATCTAGCAAGGATGGACGCCACTGTTAAGTCTCTCATCGTGTTTATGTGAGAGTACGAGATAATCAGAAGGATTAAATTACGACGACATCTATCTTTATTACTTAAACTGGAGAGGGCTTATGTTTAAGAAGGAACTTAATAATAACTTACTAAAGAACTTAAACTGTCATAAAGAAATATAGTTCTCCACTTCAAGCTTACTAATATTAACAGATGACTTTATCGGGGACTTTTATGACAACGAGGAACAGTTTAGAACATCCGAAATAGCAATCCGAATTATTAACCACCAACGACACCTTCACCAATTCCAAAATCAATACAGAATACTACTACCCTAATAGCACAAACTATTCCAGAAACGTAACAATCATATAACATTGAAACATTATAAACATTTCAGAAACGTTTAAAAACCTTCAGATTGCTTTCCGATTAATTTCAAAAACGTTGAAATGTCCGCGATCGTAACAAAAAATCAGATACATAACAGAAACGTTACAATCACTTAACAGATAGATAATCAAAAAGGGTGAATGTTTCAGAAAAGTATCAGAGAGCATACTTAAGTGTGTTACGTTTTTGAAAGATTGCAAGCTTTTTGCAACGTAACTGAAACATTCTGTGCTGTATGGGTATCTAAAACGGCTACCAACACTCGTCACATCCAGTGACACCACCACAACGGCGATACAACTGTCGCTCTATTTAAATTTCTCAAAATTAGACAATGCAATTCACTTAATTTTACCAAGCTACTTCTTTAACGACTATCCGCATTCAATTTTATACCGCCTTTCACTATCTACGTAGAGCCTGTTTTTCAATTTACCCAATTATCTATCTACGAGTAATAAATAGACACTCTATATTAACCCGAATTCGCCTCTGCTCGACACCTTCAACTAGCTATCTCACCCTCAACATCGCCAAACTATGCTGGATCCAGCTAGAAAGTTTCCCAATCTCAACCAGCATTCTATCCCAATTCGAAGCTATCGCTTTACGCTACTTTCAATACTAATTTCCCTTGGCGATATTTCCTTCCTTAACTCGACGCCACTCCTACATCACAAAGTTTAATTTATTCATCCTTATACCATTAATAACACAGTCATTTTTATTCATTTATTCATTATCATACAATTAATAACGCAGTCATGTTTAATTTATTCATTCTTATACAATTATACCGCGGTCATGTTTATTTCTTCATTGTTATGTAGTTATGAGTATATTGAAATACATGCAGACATACATGCATATAACTGTATGCGAATGTGTGCGTCTGCTTTAATCGCATCAGTGTATAAAAGTAATCGAATATACAATTATAGTAATAAATTACGCTATTTTTTTTTGTTTATCCAAATTGCCGAAGTTCATTTGAAAGTTAAGTACACATGATAACATATAACACGCAATTTGTTTTCCGATAATACAATAACATCACTCAAATATTACTTTCTAACTCCATTATATTGGTGTCCACCATAGTAAATATTTTGAAAATTCATCAATCTTCATAAATAAAAAAATAAGTCCCAGTTAATGAATACTTCTTTCAATGTACCAATTTTACAGGATTCAATTTAAATGATTAAATGGTTAATAATGCGCAATAATAAAATAAGTTCGTGCACAGCATTGTATTGTTGAAATTACTTTTCTGGCTTGTATTGGAGACTTTAAATAAGATAAAAAAAAATTCAATTTAATGTCACATTTTACAAACTAATATTCATTAAATTTGTACAATATTAATTTTAGAAAGTTCATCTGTTCAACAGCGCCTTGTTTGAATTGTAATATATGAAACAAAATGGTGTTGTAAAATTTATACTTGCAGTCGGCAGCAAAAAAAGAAAACTTCGCCCCGCAAGTGTAGGGGTGATGCTCTTTTTACAGTAGAGTGACTATGTTCTTTTCATTGAATTTGAGCACAAATATGGCGGTGCCCTCGAATTTCGCAGACAAAAAATAAGTATAAAATAATTAAATCACCTTTAATTGTAAAATTTTAGTAATTTTTATGTATAAAGCACCTAAAAGAACTTATTTCAGCTTATTTATTAAACATATAAAAAAATATTGTAATAAAACATTAATAACTTTATAACCGTCGACCCCAAATGTGTTGAAATTTTTTGGGGACGAATGTAGCTTACGAGGACTGTCCGCGAGATTCGAGGATGTATGGTCAGCCTAATCTACAGTCGGCAGCAAAATTATTCGAGCACTAGCAAAATTCCTATATAAAAAAATGTACACTTAATACTGTTTTGTTAAATAAACCTTGTCGAGTCATGTTCTTCGTCAGACTAAGAACATGATTCGACAAGGATTTATTTAACAAAAAAGTATTAAGTGTACTTTTTTTATAAAGGAATTATTCTTATCGCTCGAATAATTTTACTGCCGACTGTACTTCCGCTATGAGTGACTTGTTCTGTGCTCCGGTTTTGAGTTCCAATAAGTTAGTGTTTGATCTTGGATTAGTCCGGTTTTTTTTTAAGAGAATGATTTTCTGGTTTTGAGACTCATCTCCTATTTTTGTATTTACAAAATCCATACATGACCCAAAGCAACCACTGAACAACAGGAAAAAAAATAACTTACTACTTAACAAGAATTTAAAAGGGGTGAATATCGATTAATTTTGTACAATGATGACATTCTAATGGTTTTCAGGTATTTAGAGTAAAAACAAGAATATATTAGTCAAAATATAGTCAAAATATAGCTATTTTGACGATTAAATGAGATCAATTGCAATTTTTTAACCAAGATTCATAAGTTTGAAGAATTAGCGCTTGTGAATGTTGTCTGAATAAATTTAAATATGTTTTTATATTTAATAAAAGTATTACTTTTGTGTGATTGTAAGTACCATATGAAAACAAAGATTTGAGGGGCCTGGTATCCCCTCATCTCTCTTTCCCTAAACTGTAGATGTCAAATAAAACTGCTATTTATAATAGATATATGTCAAATAATATTCCAAATTACGTAATAAATATTATTTCTACATATACGTCAAATAAAACTGTTTTAAATTTATATAATTTTTGTTGTTAAAAATCATTTTGAAATGTTTTTAAAGCATGTTCATATTTATTACTTCTTATTAGATCCACATTGTAAACGTAAATGTCTTAAGTTCAGTTAAAAAAAAGTGTCTTATATGGATGGTCATTTTTTAAGCGAAAAAAAAAGTCTTACTTTTGACACCTTTTTGCATTTGAAATTAAGACATTGCAAGTGTCTTAAAACGCCGCCATATTTTATGCTTAAAAACACCGCCATGTTAGGCTTAAAAACACTTCCGTTTTTAAATATTTTTAATAAATAAATAAAAAGGGTGTGCGATTATGTTTTTCTGTTAAAAATATATTTTAGAATTGTTTAGAGCATTAAGAAAGTATTAAGAAATTAAAAAAGAAGAAGAAGTTCCATTAGCCGGCGTTGGGATTCGAACTCACAAAGCCCATGGAAACCGAAACCTTAAGTCAAGCGTCATCAGAGTCAAGCATTTACCAACCACGCCACAGTCAAATACAGCAGTATGTGTTTTTATGATAAAATATACTGCAGTATTCGCGAAACAACTCGCAGTCTTATATTCCATTTCTAATTTTTTGCCATAAAACTGTTTAAAGTATTGATCTTAAAGTTAATAAATATTATTATCTTAAATTTCATATCTAGAGGTCTAGAGTTTTTTAATAATGCATTACAAGTATGTGAAGGTTACAGCCCTCGATGATAACGATTTCTTTCCTTAAAGTGATATTTAAATAAAAACAAACTAAAATCAAGAATACAAAAAAAAAAGTTTTACATTTAGATGCAGGTAAATATGTGAAAATGTGAAAGAAAAATTTATTTAAATGAATAAAAAAAAAAAGAAGAAAGAAAGAAAGAAATTATTACAAATTATTCATAATTGTTCACTTTCTTCTCTACAAATTACTTGCTAGGTCCGTCTTCACAATTTTTCTTTTAATATGAGAAAACTTTAAAGAAAAAGACTTTTTTTTTTTTTTTTTGAATGAAACAAACTTTGTATCTGAATTTGTTGTTTATGAATTATGTTAAAGATAATAGCATGCAAATATCATTCACATCTCTAGAATATTATTCCATAAAAATTTAATTTCATAAAGATGCCATAGTTTAAGTAGCTTAACTGCTTATTATATAAAATAATAATATATTTATTGAATGTGGAAAGAAGTTGGATAAGCATATTTTCTTAAAGTAGATTCCATATGAAAATTTTTTTAAGTAATGCAAGTGTCTGAATTTCTAAAGTGTCTGAAAATTCAAACGCGTTTGCTGTCTGAAAATTTGCGTATTTACATGTTTCACACTTTCGACACTTTTGTGTCTAAATTGGTATTTCAGACATATTTCTGTCTTAAATTAAGATACCTATAAAGTCTAATCTATATTTTAAGACATTTACGTATCTTAAATGCCGTTTCAGTTGTTTTTATGTCTTACTTTTTTAAGACTTTTTTATTTTCTTTACTTTTTTAAGACTTTTTTATTATTTACATATAATTTGTAATTTATCTTTCTAGCACTGAAAATCAGGATAAAAAGAGGTTGTTTAAGCGTCACAGCACTTTATTTGTGTGAGATACACAAAATCATAGAACATGTCTGAAAAAACAAGTCCTTCCGGCTTATTCGGAAGGGTAGGTTGATTTCTTTTTCATTATCAAGTAGCCGTCATTTTGTTTCAAAATGGCGGCTACAAATTATTAATGCACTTGGTAGAAATACTGATGTAGACTATGCACATATGGAGTTTTAAGCAAATCGGTTCATAAATACCTTTTTATGTGAATTTAAAATTTTCAAGCGGCCGGCGCTTGGAAACAAAATGGTGAGTTAAGTTGACAAATGTATGAAATGTATTTGTGAGATAAGTCTACTGTACACATATAGTTCGAATTAATTCAAAATATCAAAGTCATCGTGTTGAAAAATTAAGTGGCTGGCACTTCGATCAAAATGGCAGAGGAAGTTGCTCATCTAAGATATCGTTGCAAATTTTAAAATATTTTTTTTTTGTGGAAATTTTTTCAAAGAGGTTTAGTAAGTTGATAAAATGTTAGTTTTCTGCATTTCTAGTTTGTTTTAGCATTAAAATAGCCTAATTTTTCTTAAAAACGTATTAAAAGGGTCCAGTAACGCAGGTAATGGATTTGGCGCCAAATTTGGCGATTTTTCCCCTGTGGCGACTTTTTTGGCGACTTTTGGCGAGAAAATACTTATTATCGATATACCAAAGATGGACGCAATAACGTGATTGGTTCGCGAGTTACATGAATTTTCTAGATTTTTGTTGTTTAAATGATAAATCCATTTTTCAACTTTGATTTGAATTGATTAAGTATTTCTAAAGTTACCGTGATAACAAATTTTCAAGTGGCCGCCAGTTGGAAACAATACAGTGGAACAAGTTGCACAGCAAACACATCCAAGATATTTGAAGCATAGGTTCACTGTCCAACTGTGGTTTAAATCAGTGCCGTGTTTCAAAAGTTAATTTTATGGCAAATTTTCAAGTGGCAGTCAAGTGGTTGCAACTTGGAAACAAAATGGCAAAACAACTTGCCCAGCGAAATCATCCAGTATATTTGTATGATAGGTTCATTGTCCAGTTCTAGTTTAAATTAAATCAGTATTTCAAAAATTATCGTCACAAGAAATTTTCAGGTGGCACCACTTGGAAAAAAAAGGCGGAGTGAGATGCCCAGCAAACTTATCCGAGATATTTGAAGGATAAATCCACTACCCAAATTTGATGCGAATTGATTCTGTATTACGAAAGTTACCATGATGACAAATTTTCAAGTGGCCGCCACTTGGAAATAAAATTGAGGATCAAGTCACCAAGTGAACTTATCCTAGATATTTGAACCATAAGTTCACTATCCAACTTTTATTTGAATCAGTTTAGTATTTTAAAAGTTATCGTGTGGCATATTTTCAAGTGGCCGTGTGATTTCAAGTGGCTGGAACTTAGAAACAAGATGTCGGGACAAGTTGCCCAGTGAAAACATTCAAGATAATTTTATGATATCACGGTCCAAATTTGGTTCGATTTGGAGTATTATTTCAGAAGTTATCGTGATTTTAAATTTTCAAGTAGGAGCCTGATTTCAAGTGGTCCCGCTTAACTTAAGATATCTGCCACTTCGTTAAAAATGGCGGATATAGTTTACTAATAAACTTCATTGAGATCCTTATGTGGTCTGTATTTGCGTCAAAATTCAAACAATTTCGGAATACGCTTTTTACAATTTAAATTTGAAATTTTCAAGTGATCTCCACATGATAACAAAATGGCGGAGCAACTTGGTTAACAAACTCATCTCAGATATTTATAAGATAAGTAAAGACAATGTTCAAATTTGGCTCCATTTGGAGCATTATCTCGGAATTTATCATGGTTTTAAACTTTCAAGTGATAGCCTGATTTCAAGTGGTCCCGCTTAACTTAAAATATTCGCCACTTTATTAAAAATGGCGGATAAAGTTCATTAATAAAGTTATTTGAGACACTTGTATAATCTATATATGCATCAATATTTAAAAAAAAAATCGGAATACGTTTTTTGCAATTTGAATTTGAAATTTTCAGGTGGTCTCCACTTGAAAACAAAATGGCGGATCAACTTGGTTAACAAATTCTTCTAAGTTATTTATAAGATAAGTTAAAACACTGTCCAAATTTGATTCGATTTGGAGTATTATTTCAGAAGTTATTGCGATTTTAAATTTTCAAGTGGTAACGTGATTTCAAGTGGTCCCGCTTAGCTTAAAATATCTGCCACTTTATTAAAAATGGCGGATAAACTTCATTAATAAACTTCATTGAGACCCTTATGTGGCCTGTATTTACAACAAAATTCAAGCAAATCTTGCTTTGAATATGCTTTTTACAATGTTTGTTTGAAATTTTCAAGTGGCTGCCACTTGAAAACAAAGAGTCGGAGCAACTTGGTTAACGAACTCATCCAGGATATTTATAAGATCAGTTCACTGTCCAAATTTGGTTCCATTTGGAGTATTATTTCGGGAGTTATCGTGATGACAAAATTTTCATTATAGATAGATAGATATATATATATATAGATAAACGAAGTGATTGCAATACGTCGATTTCTAAAGAAATCAACCTAATATTAAAATTTTTTGGAACTCAAATTAACGTTAATTTCGGATAATAATATTGCTAAATATTATCAACATTTTATATTAGTATCCTCTATCGTTAATTAAATTTAAATTTAATCTTCTAAAAAAAATGTGAATATTCTTCTCAGAAAAAATAAATAAATAAATAAATAAAAGTGAGCTATTACATACTTTTGTACATACAAATATATGTATAGACGTTACAATAAAACTTGTCAAATCCTGAATAGCTCTAAACAGAGAGCTCGTATAATTTTTAATAAATAGAAGCACACAACTTTGGTTACAATAATCGCAAATACAAATTTTTAGCGCTAGATGCATAACCGTTTTCAATTATGGAAGCTTTAGCACATGTTTCATTAATCGAGGTTAAAATGTTTCCTTTATTTCAAATAATGTAATGGAAAACGACTAATAGGACTGAAATCATTCTATTGTAAAAATTTATCTTTGACCGAAGGTTCAAGATGTCCGTACAAGTGTTTTTTACAAGTTACATTCACTCTAAACAAAATTTCTCACCTATAAAGTTTGGTACCTATAAAGTTTGTTTAAAACTTTATACATACAAAAAAACTTTTTATGAAACAGAGCTGTGTAATACATTATACGTTAAATTGAGAGAAAAAGGGCAAAATACATCATTCTTATATCAATCATTTTCCCCACCATACACCATTCACCATACATCATTCATTTTCCGAATCAAAATATAAAAAGTTAAGGAAAAAAAATATAGAACAAGAACAAGAATGAGATAATCTGGAAAATTTTAAGAATTTTAACACTACGTTAAAATTTTTATTATTGTTTTGGATGTCAGTGAATTATGTTTTTATGCAAATACTATTTTACTTTGTATTCTCTTTAAAATTAGGAAATTTTATTTTAATACTGGTATTTTAAATTTTTAATGTAAAAGAAAATATTTTTCACTTTACTTTTGTAAAATAAAAGGATATATTTATTCAATTCTTAAAATAAAAATTAAGTAGAATTTTAAATATTCTTATAAAGAAAATTTGTTCGTAACTCGATACGCCAAGAAGGTAATCAGATAAATGATGACTGAAATTTCGCTGAAAACTTTTTCACCTCTAAAATCAAGTAATGGAAATAATAATTAAACAACAAATAATTCTGAACATATAATTATTCCTTATTTTTAAAATCAGTTTCAATTAATTTGGTTTAAGAGAAAGAAAGTTAATTAATGTAAAAAACGGCATTATTTAGTTATTTATTTCAAGATGATATCTTTTGAATTTTGCTAAAATAAACTGTCATGTTATAATCTTTGCTGCAGAAAATGCCACAATTTTTAAACATATGTATTAGTTCTTGCTTGATGGGAATATTGCGTGTGTTAATGTCAAGAAGTCTTGTCTGCCTTATTTGGTTAAAGTGAAGCATGCTATATAACTATGCCCTTCACGCTATTAGTTTAAAATGCGTGTTGCTTAAACGCAATTTTCATTGGTAAATATATTTATTTAGAAAACATTTCATAATATTTGCATAGCGGAAAAGGATACAATGTTTTGATGAAAGTTATACAAAATATTTTTTTTTAACTTACATAGAGTTAGGTCCTCTAAAAATATTTACAGAGAACATTAAATATGTATTCGATTGAGACCAGTTAGCTATCTAAATTATGGAAGTGTTAAATATGTTATTGTAATAAATTTGAATAGCATTTTGTATTCTTTTTGAAAAATGATATTAAAAAGAATAAAACATTAATTATTAAATGGGTTTTTTTAATTCTAATAATTTTACTATCTATAAATTTCGATTTAAATTGCTTTTTTTTTTTGCTGCAAAGAGATAGTAAATAGATTATATATATAGATTTAAATTAGAGTAAATATACTTCATTAAAAGTTACACGGTAAATGAGTGTCTTGAATTCAGACAAATATGCATTTAAACTGCAAATTTAGACACAAAAATTTGTAAAACACGAAAGTCTGTAAAATTTCAAACAACACATGCGTCTGAATTTAAGACACATGCATATATTTGTATAAATGGACTGACAAGAAAAGTATCCATAGGAGCATACGCAAAAAATTTTGAAAAAGTTACAGAATACTCTCCTCATGAGGTTATGTATGTTTATAAAAAAAATTTCGGTGGTGTCACTATATATTGTCCGTAAACAAATATTGAAAAAATCCGATTCTTGGCTATTCATCGTTCGTTGGCGACACAATAAAAGCTGTTGCGAAACGTATTTTGATAAATACTCATTATTGAAATACCTTTTATATACTGTTCATACTAAAAAGTTTACTATAAGTAAATACACTTTTATAACTACAATTTTGTCATATATGTTTATATATAAACCTAAAGTTCAAATTATACCACATTCAGTTTTACTTAATTTTTAAATACTATGGCTTAAAGTAAAACAGTACGCACATTTATTTATATTACATAATAAATTAAAAAGAACGTGCATAACTGTTTGGAAATAAAACAATAGTAAATGGCAATCACTTAAAAGTGTACTAACTTTGTGTTTTCGAAGAATACCGATTTTACAACCAGTAATTTAGATCAAAACTTAAATTGATACAAATTATTTCAAACTTAAATTTAACTCTCAAATTTCGGTATAGATTACACATCAATACTGGAAATTTACACCTTTTTTATGATAATTTACATTTTGTTACACTGGTTAGATAAAATATACCAAGTGACTTTTTAACTCTACGCACCAAATTGATTTAAATAAGTTTAACTTAAAAAATAAATACATTTATATAGCTGCAGTTTTTGAACCATGTATCCTTTGTTAATTTATTCAAACTTTAAACCAAACTTTATTGAAAGTTATGAAGAATTAAATTTTTAAGATCTTTTTAAATAATAATCATAAATTAGGAGGGTAAGTAAACATATCTTTGGATTAGCAAAAATGCACAACAACAAACGTATTTGTATGAACATGTGCTTTGTTATTGAAAGATGCTTCATTAGATGTAATTATTTTCAATAGACGAAGTATATGCATCATCAGAAATGCTTTCGAGTATTTCGTAACTTTCACACTAATATATATATATATATATATATATATATATATATATATATATATTAATATTTCTACAGTTCGGTTCTTTATCTTAATTTCTTCTTCTCTAACATTTATCAGTGCCATATATTTTTTCTATGTACTGTTTATACAGCATCCAAACAACTTTGTAGGTGTTAATTAAAAAAAAAAATGTCTTCAATAAAGTTTAAAATATATTTAATTTTTCAAATTGTAAAATTTATTTTAAACGCTAAATAAAAGTAAAAATACATATTGCAACTCGCAAAGTACTATTTTTTTTTTTTTAATTATCATTTAAAAAAACTAAAGATATATAAAACTTAAATGTGTGTTTGACATGCAATTTAAATATTTGTAACCGTAAGATAATTATTTTTTCAAATTTAAACTGGAATTCTTTTAATAAAAGGCGACATATATATTATACAAGATTGTAAGAGAGACAGGCAACTCTGTCATAGATTATTTTCTAGCTATATTTACTATAAAGTTATTTAGAAAGATTTGTTTTGTAAGAAATTCTTTAACGCGTTAAAATGAATTGCATTTGGCGGGGAAGGATGTTGTTCGCCAAATCGAGTGCACTTTTGTCTTTTTGCGTAAAATATTCGAAGGTATTTTATTATTTTTTTCTAGACTATATAGTGGGATTCTGCCGACAAATTTGACTGATCTTGTACTACCCATCTAAATAGTATCTTTATGTATATATTTTTCTTTTTTTGTTTACAATATTCTGAGTATGCGCTTTAAGGAGACCTTCCTTGTAAGATAAGCGTCAGAATAATGCAGATATGTGTGAAATAAAGACAAAGTTAAAAAACTTGGAACGTAGACATTCTATAATTTAGACACCTAATATATCATGCATTTCAGCATTTCAGGTTTCACACACTTGTTTTACTTCCCCCCCCCCCTTTTTTTTTTTTTTTTTTTTTTTTTTACACGGAATATATTTAACCAACTCGCATTCCCTAAATTTAAACATATTTGATTTACATAACGTACATAAACTTTGACGTACATAAACTATTTAAACCTTTTGAAATTTAAATTTTAAAAATAAATACACTAATCGTTTATATCTTATTTGCATTGAATTATGCTTCAAACAATTGGTGAAACAACATATTTAATCACGACACTTCTTTGGTTTAAAATATATGCACTCATGGACAAAAAAATTAGCGCACCAAGAAGGAGTCGTCAAAATGAAACGAAATTTTACATACGTAAGGACTACTTTTATATAAGTAAATGATTAGAAAATCAAAGAAAAAGGATAATTTATTTCAGAGAAAAAGGCAAAAGAACGGATGATTTAATACCCTGTTGGACCCCCTCTAGCGCGTATGCACGATGCGATACGATGCATTGAGGCATACAAGTTCTGTATGATGTCTAGAGACATTTCGTTCCATATTTGCTGTAACCTTGCCTCTTGTTTGTTCAAACTCGTGGGATGCCCAACTCGCCGTCCCAAATGATCCCAGATATGCTCGATTGGAGACAAATCTGGGGATCGGGCAGGCCAAGGAAAGGTAGTAACAGTGCGGAGACAGTCTTGTGACAGCCTTGCCGTGTGAGGCAGAGCATTGTCTTGTGGGAAAATGGTTCCTGGGAGCCGTTGCATGAGTGGCAACACATGTGGTTGCAGGATGTTATAAACATACCGCTGGGCTGTCATGGTGTCATGGATCAATACTAGGGGTGACCGTGTATTGTAGGCAATGGCACCCCATACCATCACACCAGCTGTTGATGCAGTGTGCAACTATAAAGAAAAGGCAGAATTGAGGTATTCCCCCCGTTGCCTCTACACACGTACATGTTAGTCATCCCTGCCCAAATTGAATCTGGATTCGTCGCTAAGCACGACGTGGTTCCACTCGGTTGCTATCCAACCCCGTCGAGTGTGACACCATTCCAAACGGAGCAGAGGGGTTGGGTATTATTGACGGCACATGTAATGGACGCCACGATACCAAGTGTCCTTCAGCCAGGCGCCTTCGTATGGTTCAAGAGGACACAGGGGCCCCTAGTGAAGGTGCTACCTCTGCCTGGATGGCGGCCGATGAAGCAGTTGGCTGTACGAGTGCATTTCTTACGATGTGGCGGTCTTCTCGACTATTGGTCTGTCGAGGGTGTCCTGCGCCTGGTCTTCGTGTACATGACATCTCTCGGGTCCACTGGTCCCAACACCTCCTCACAACACAATCAGAGCGGCCTAATTCACGAGTTACTCGCCTAGCTGACCACCCAGCTTCCATCATGCCGATGATTCTCCCCCTCTCAAACTGCGACAGCTGCTAATATTGTTTTCGAAAACAACGTAATGGCATGTCTACCTCAGCTCTTCCTTTGTAAACGAGTCAGCACACTCAAATAAGCTTTGGTTACCTTTTTTATACTCCACAGAGAACAACAATAAACGCCCTCTACCGGCTATACGTAATGCGCAATCACGCTGCATTTCTAATCATTTGCATATCTCCCCAACATGTACATTCATGCCAAGTTTCGTTACGATCCCGCAATTATTTTTTGGTGCGCTAATTTTTTTGTCCATAAGTGTATATATATATTTAAAAAAAAAAAATCATTTCTCTCTCAAATACTGAAAGAATAAATATTAGGATCAGTGAAGCAAGTAACTTGTAACTCAAAAAGCGGATGTGTAACTGGATAACCATGAAATATTTATACGTAATTACTGCTTAATTATTTATCTATTTAAAAACTTTTCTTTTTATTGTAGGATTACCTATAATTTTATGCAAATAATAATAACCATTTTAGCGTTTTTATGTACATAACTTGTTTTCTTATTAATATCTTATTAATACCGTTTTCCAAACATCATAGACTGCAATTTTAACATACTTGTTTCACATATAACCAAAAACTACAAAATCTCTACACATAAAATTTAGCCTAGTAATACCTATTAAGCTTATGATATATTATCGATCCTTTTAATGCAAAAGATACTGGTTAAAAGATAAATTTGTAATTTGTTTGACGAATACTAAATACTATCAAAAAACGAATATTGCTGTTTGTCATTCTAGTTCATTCGGTTAGACGCTGGCTTGTATATTCATAGTGCATCGGTTCAAATAGAATCAAATATCCCGGAGTCTAACACAATATGGAAAGTTTTTGTTGAAATACACTGATAAAAAAATTAGGGGAGCACATGGTTTTAACGAAATTATACAAATACTTATATCAATATCTAATATCAAATAAAACATTCATAATTTAAAGCTTGGCAGAAAACAGAATAAGAAAGCTTCGTATGCAAATCAACGTCCATGACGTTAAAAAAAAAAAAAAAAAAAAAAAAAAAAAATACAAGTGCAAAAATCGAGGTTTCTCAGAAGCTTCTTCTTTACACTGTCTCACTATTAAAATTCAACTGTTTGGCTTTGCTTTTGAAACAAGGTTAATTGAAACTATCACGACAACGTGATCTACCAGAATCCATGGCTTGGCGTATTATCGGGACACTTGAATCCGGCCAACTCAAAGAAGTTTAGCGGACGCTGTTGGAGTGGCAAGAAGTGTCATTTCAAGACTGTGGAATTGATTCCAAGAAGCAGGGAATGTTAGACGTCGACTAGGACAATGTCGTCCACGTGCTACTACAGCAAATAATGACCGATATATCCTGTTAACAGCTCATCGAGACAAAACAACCAATACTACTCAGCTTCAAAGACAGTTTTTTTGACAACAGGGCGAAAGGTCTCATGCCAAAGAATCAAAAATAGACTTCTTCAGGGTGATGTCTATGCACGTAGGACAATGGCGTGTATTCCGTTGAGAGCAAGCTACCGTGCAATCCGAAGAAGAGGAGCTGCTGAACATCGAGATTGGATGCAAAGTTATTGGAGTCAAGTGCTGTTTACTGACGAGTCTCGATTAAGTTTAGAGTGTGACACCAGACGTGTTTTGGTTTTGGCGAGAAATGGGCTTGAGAAATAAACCTTTATTCGTTCGGAAAAGATCATATTACAGGGGAGGTGGTTTGATGGTATTGGCTGGAATTAGCATAGGTGGACGTATTGCATTGCATATCATTCGGAAAGGCAATTTGATGGCCCAAAGGTATGCAGATGAGATTCTGCGACCTCACGTCGTACCTTACGATGCAGAAATTGACAATTCCTTTATTTTAATGCATGATAATGCCAGACCTCATGCAGCTCGTCTCGTGGAGAACTTCCTTGAAGCTGAAATAATACAGTGTATTGTGTGGCCAGCATGCTACCTTGATCTAAATCCGATCGAGCATGTTTGGGACACATTCGGACGACGTGTTGCTGTAAGACCAATGCCCCCTTTTACAGTTCAATGCAGATCACACTTCCTCACGAGTGGAGGAGTATTCTCAATAGTCTTATCGATAATCTTCTCGCATTCATGCCAAACAGGTGTGAAGCAGTCTCAACAGTTTGGGGGGGGGGGAACCACACGCCGTATTAAACAGCCTGTATCATTTCAAAAAAAAAAAAAAAAATTCATTTATTTATAACCAAATTGTTGCCATGAAGCATCATTTCATGTTTTTGTACCATTAAAAAGAATTAAATTTCCGATATAATTGTTTTTGTGTCTTTTTTTTGTAATGCATTTTGTTACACGTGCATTCTCCATTTTATGCCAATGCATAGCTATTGTGCAATAATTTCATCGTTTTTTTGCTTGCTCGCCTAATTTTTTTTAGCAATGTATTATTAATAAATTTTATTTGTGTTCTGGGTGATTGTAAAACATATTTTAAACGAAAAACATAAAAATACGTGATGGCAGTAATGGTTAAAGTAATGACAACCTAATCTAAAAAGTAATCAAAGATAGCGGATTTTAGACACTTCACCTATGTGAAATGATATACTTTTTAATATACTTCAAGTGTTTGAAATAAATAAAATATATTTTTGCATTTTGAAATTCTAAACCACATCTTTCTTTGAATTTCAAACACTTTAATTTACAGTGTAATTTTCGGGAATGAAGAATATTATCAAATTTTGCTGTATGGATGGCATATTCAGTATCATCATTTACAAGCAGATATATCTGGTATATTTAATCTTAGAAAATTATTGATAAATATCACTATTAAAAATGTGGCATTGAACAACTTTGCCTGCAAACATTTTGAGATGATTGGTAATAATTATGGTTTTACAACGGAAGAAATACAGTGAAAAATACACGAACAAATGCTTTACATATTTTATTTTAGACTCTTAATTCATCTATGGACAGTAATGGGAAAAACGCACAACGTCATTGTAAAAGAGTTCCTTCACATATGTGAGTTTTAGTTACAGTTTTAATTAAATTTAATAATTAATTACAATATTCACAATAAATTAAATGTCTATTAAAATATATAACGAAATTCTAAATTATATTTTATATTTAAACACATTTGTCTCTTAAACACATAATGATCTTAATTCTAATAATATTTCATATGTTAATCTATTAAAAAAATCTGTTGACAACAAAAACGTATTCTTTAAAATTAATAATTTATTTCTACTAATATAAAGGTCTTTTTATCAAATATCCATCTCTCGGAATTCTAATTTCCCTATGCTAAATCATTTAATAAAATAAAATATAAAGAATATTATTTTCATCTATTAACTGTTTCCATAAATTACATTTCGTTCTTTTAAATTGCGTAAGTCTATTTATTATGGCTAAATTGCGCAATACATTTCCGTTGTAACATCATAAAAGGATAATTTACATAATTTTGAAGACAGGATGCAGACTTCATGTGGAAACAGTCGATTTTTTTATGGCATGTGGTTTGGCAAAATTGGTTGGCGTAAATATTTATAACGGACCCTCTAAATTCAAAATAGTTACATTAAATTATTCGGGAGACAAAGGAATGTGTTTAGCTATAAAATTGGCGATATTTTTCTAACTCTTGCAGTATGTTTGTGACAATAGTCAAGCAAACTACTTCTCTTTCGCTCAAAACCACTATTCAAATAACACGCGATCAAGAAGCCCTGCCCTCTCTCTCTCTACCTGGAAATTTATTTTACACCACCTGAATGTCTTGAAGATAATAATTTTATGTATATTTTCTAGCATAGTATAAAATAATCTACAGTTCATAACTTAGTTGTTAAATTTGAAAATAAAGTGCCGTAAGACAAGAAGATTGTTTTTTATTCATGCCTTATTTATCTATTGTTCCTGGTATTGCGGATTTCATTTAAATAGCACAAGGCCAATTTCATCTTTATAAATTTTACCGCAAGAATCTCCTTTACAGCCATATATTTTCATCACTATTAGACGCAGAAAGAACACATGATATACCACAGAAAATTATGTGTATGCTTCGTATATGAGAAAAAAAAATGAATGTGAAACAAAGTTTTAAATAAATATTTTTAAACATATTAAAAATTACACTGATTTTTCAATTAGTAGCATTCATGTCTAATAATGTTCTGGTTTATGGAAATTTAATATAGTATGCATATAGTACAGTTTATCTGAAATCTCCATACACTTATAAAATATATATATGTGTGTTATTCGCTCATAAATTCAAAAAAAAAAAAAAAAAAGAAATTATGGTCACCGTGAGAAAATAAGAGAGTCAACATATTTTTTCCTAGAAACACTTTATGGGAAAGATTAATTAGTGTAAAATAAACTAATACATATAAGAGTTACAGATATAATAAAATTATTAAAGAAATCATGATTTATTTATTTATTTTATTTCTTAATACATTAAGGAATTTAAGAAAGATAATTTTACTTGTTAATATATTTTTCGTTAATTAAGAATAATTTGGAGAATATAGGTAGGCATTTTCCCTCAATGTTTAAAAGTAAAAATTATTTTTGTTAGTTTGCTTTTCTGTGAGCGATTAAAATGTAATACTTATCTGAAAAGGAAGTTTACAAACTGATATATGTTATTCAAGTTAATTGGGGTATGTTACCTATTTTAAAAATGTAAAATTAGCATAATTGGTTTGTGCACCGTCATTCACAAATAAATTCGATAATAAAAGCCTATGAGAGCTTTTCTTATTTTAATAACTTTATATTTCAAATAAAGGAATTAACAAAAATTATTTATATGTAGGTAGGCTAGTTTTTTACCGTATTAATGATTATTTTACAGGAATGCACAAATATTGTCATACACAATGTTTAAATTAAACAGAAATTCATGGAAAGGATTTTTTAGTTGTGCTATGAATACGTCTCTATAAGTTTACAAAAAAGTGTAAAAATGTTTATAACTTTAGTACGCCTGTTTGTCTGACGCTATTTTATTTTCAATAATTTTTTTGAAGAATTCCATTATCTTATTAAATTATTGAGACTTTTCAGATTTTCTATAAAATTATTCCTATTAAAAGTTTTACTTGTGGTGCAACTTATTCATTTACAGGGATTAGTAAAATAATCCACGTATATTACACTCTGAGAGACTACATTTTAAGATCAGTTAAATGTTTTTATACATTACTAAATATCCAAAATCAGCATACATTTTCTATAGAAAAATATTTTGTTAACATTAATGATACACTTATACAGTAGCCAATTACTCTGGTTTAAATTCTGGAGGTTAATTTTTGGTTATGTTATAACTTTTTCATTTTCCAATGATTTTCACGAGTATTAAAGATTTATTATTTATGATTTGATGGTTAAGGATAATGGTATAATGTTTAAGCCATTCGAACTCCATCTTTCTTGTTGATATCTGTTAATCTTTATATATATATAACAATTTGATATGTTAAAATACATTATAAATAAGCAGCTATATTAACAAGAAAAACAGATCATTTTAAAACTGTTTGTTTATTAGAACATTTTTTTAATATTTTGTAGGGTGATAGCATTATTCAAAACAAAATATATTGTGTAATAAAATGTATTATATATCAATGTACAATTATTACATTGATGAAAATATTTATTTACATATATTATTTTTTTCTCAATATAATCCAATTTATTTCGCTGAAAAATTTCTTCAATTGTAAACTCTGTACATTAAAATACAAGCTATACTTCTATAATAACTGTTATGAAATATTTTCTTTCATTGCAAAAAATACAGATATACACCGAAAACATTATTTCCGTTAGAATCCGATATCTTATTTTGTTATGTAACAATTCTTTGGGTAAAAAACTGTCTATCGATATTGGGAAAAATATATGTAAAGTGCATCTGAAAAAAGAATTGCGTGGAAAACCCATTTGAAAGAGAAACCATGCCGTCATTATACCACGAATTCTCGTTCCCCTTCTTTTCTCCCCGTTTTTCTCCAAGAAGACGTTCCATTTAAGAAGCGGTCGGGAAGATGAATGGAAATTGCTTTACCAGGTAAATAAGTGATAAGGATGGGAATATACACTTTAAAACCAATTTTTCCTCACTGGCGGTAACTGAGGAAAGAAGTAAAAACCGTTAGATTCAACCTTTCCCACTGTTATCAAAAGCGAGGAAACATCTTAGAAATTCATAAGAATGTATTCTAAAGGTATAAGAAGACCATAGATTTTTTTTTTTTTTTCAGAAATGTATTTTTAAAAGAATCTTTTATCTGCAGTATATTTCATACGCACTTATTTATTGGAAAGATACCTAATTCACATAATGTTGATAAATATTAATAATGCTTTACACCAGTAAAATTTAAATGTGTTACAGCCTAACGACAAAAAAAATATATATCAAATTTAAAATGAGATAATGGCATATTTTATTTTGTAAGAATAAAATTTAAAGAAACGTGTCTCTAACAAGTTCCAAAAATTTCTGATAGAAATTAATTTTTTTTAACCTTTTTAGGGAGTGCTTCATGCTGGAGGCGCTTTCTTTCGTAAATTTCTTAAAGATCTATTAATTGTTCAATTGATAATTGTAACACAGCGGTTCTCAATCTTTAACGCGCTCGACCCTTGGGCAAAGAATATCTACTACGAAAAGAAGGAAAGCTCCAGTAGAAATAATGTAAACGCGAACTGGGAGCGTCTGAGCAAGCGCGCCGTGTAGGTACTGTTGTATAGCAAACTTTACAGGGAAGTTTCGTGACGGCATTCTCGTAGAATTTTCAGTTTTGATCTAGTTTCGTTGGGTTTTATGAAACATTCCAAATTAGAAAATTACTTTAGGAATGTTTTCTTTTGGAATAAAATGATTTTAAAATATGGTTTTACCATAAGAAAATTAATATATATATATATATTTATTAATGTTTTAATGGGTGATTTTTTTTATTAAACTTTTCATTTTTATTGAATGAAAATGGATGTCAAAATATTAAATTTTACCAACTTTAATCGTTTTGTAAAAATTATAATTTGAGAGAAATGTATGGGTGTGTGTGTACATTGTATAAAAATAGAAGGGGGAAAAAACTTCTTAATTTCCGTAAAACACAAAAATGTATATTCTTTAACCACATTTCTTGCGACCATGGAAACCTCTGCGCAAGTGCGGATTGAACGAGTCCAGTGTTAAAATGGGGGTGACTGAGAGAAATGGTGACTAAGAGAATAACTGGATGTTTGCCAAATAACTATCTCTCGGGCAATTTTGCATCCCTCCAAACTTTTGGACTCGGCCTCACTGCTAGTCGTAGGTAACGTGGTCGCACTATACATGTGTTTGTGTATATGTATTAAAAAAAAAAAAAAAAAAAAAAAAAAAAAAAAAAAAAAAACTTAAAATACCAAAAGTTATTAGGAGAGCAGTAATGAATGCTTTTGTAAACAAAATATATTGAAATTGCCTCATCCAATTTTAGATCATTAGTTTTATTGTTCATTGCAAAATAAATAAATGGTAATAATGATAATAAAAATACTTTTTTTTAAGCTATTTTGATTGTTAATGAAAGGAATCATTGTCAAAAATATTAAACTCTACCCACTTTAATCATTTTGTAGAAACAATAGCTTGAGAGAGAAATATATATATATATATACAGTGTGAGTATATATATGATAAAAATTTTCAAATAATTCACAGAAAAAAATAAAAAATAAAGAAATATTTAAAAATAAGTGCTTGAAAAAATGGTATAATATCTAAATGTAAACAATATCAACATTTTTTTTTTTTTTTTTTTTTTTTTTTTTTTTAATATAAGTTAAAAAAAAATTAATGTTATGTCTCATTAAATACTAATCCTGTTTCAAAAAACATAATTTTATTTGTATTTCAGTTATTATTGGAAATGAAATACTGCATTTTTTGTTAAATCTTTCCAATTTTAAGTTTATAAAATGTAATTAACCAATTTAGTTATACTATTGTCTCTTACATTCAGTAAAATGTTTTTTAAACTAAAACTATAATCTGCTTTCTAAGAAAAAATATGTATTCAAAATCTCGTTTATATTAAGTTAGAATTATGAAATAAAAAATTTAATAAAAGCTATATAGACTTTCTCTCTAATTTAAATATTTTGCTTTTTTTTTTTTTTTTTAATCATCTGTGATTTATAACTAGAATTGTACAATCTAATGTAAAAGTACAGATATAAGGTAAAGATGGAATAAAGTAAATTCAGTGTAATAAGAATTGATGGCATATGAAAAAAAATTTTACTGACTTATATATTTCTATTTTAATGGGATACCATACTTTTGTATCTAAATTTATATATACTTCTAATTTAATTATTTATTTTTAATCCATTTTATAATTATTGAAGTGTGCTTAATGCTATTCCCAATCTTTGATTGTATCAACAGTTCTTAAAAATTTATCAACTCCACTTATACAGTCTTTACTACATCACAAATGTATTCATAAATTTTCCACTATTACAATGCATTTTTTTTTAGTTGATTTGTGTTTAACCCGGTGGAAGGCGCGCGCTAACCCTCGAACTGTTGGAATTCAGTTGGAGCTGCCCGATGCCATAAGTGTGCTAATTCGCCAAAACTAGTAAACTCTCATTTTGTTCCTTCTGCTCAGTTTGTGTCAGCGTTTTCTCATCATTGACACCATCATTACATTATTGTTAGCAATACATGGAGCAAACAGATTTAGCGAAAGCCTCATATTTGTGCAAACAATAATGAAAGTGTAATTTGAAATGAAGATCTGCCATACGAAATTTGTATACGAAGGTTTACATAGCTCGAATAGTTTTGCTTTTTAAAGTGAGATATTAAATGGAATATTAAACGGCTTGTTGGTTGGGTTTTAAGTCACATTAGTGTTGCGCTTTGGGCAATTGGCAAATAGTCTGGGACTCACCCATAAGGATGGTCCTGGGGAAGTAAATGGAATTGGTGCTTTGAGAAAAATGCTATGAATAGAATTACAAGTCTTAATAAAGTTTCAAGTTGTATCGGAGTTATGGCTTTTAATAAATTTTTAATATTGTAGGTGCATTGGAAAATATTTTTGATGAAGTTCTGTTATGATTATCATTCAAAATGATTCTCCGATTTAATCTACAGTCGGCTGCAAAATTATTCGAGCACTAGCAATAATCCTTGCCAAAAAAAAGTACACTTAATACAGCTTTGTTAAATAAATCCTTGTCGAGTCATGTTCTTAATCAGGCTAAGAACATGATTCGACAAGGATTTACTTAGCAAAACAGTCAAGTGTACTTTTTAAATATAGGAAATATTGGCTAGTCCTCGAATAATTTTGCAGCCGACTGTATCTTCACCATGAAGGCTCCATTCCCCTCCATGGAGGACCAAAATTTTGATGATATGTCTTCCAGTGGCGGCTCGTATTGGGGGTACTTCATCGAAACGTCTAGAAAAAGTACAAAGAATGGAACTTTTATTCACCTAATTGGCTGATTCGCTTATTTCGACAATCTAAGTAAATATGTTAACACTTCAAGAGCCAATTAAAAGAAAGCGTTTTCGTTGTTAACATACTGTTTTCAGTCATTAGCCTGCAGCCCTCCCAAAACGTCACTCACGAGCCGCCACTGATGTCTTCTGACCACGTTTCGGGGCGTATCCTAGACAGTTGCCATTTGTCAATAGTGTAGCACTAGTGCTACCTAAAACCTATATAATCTCAACCATGTACATACATTTATCGGTAAACATAGGATGTCACCGAAGCAAGGGAGCCATCTACTCCATAGAGGATCAAAATTGTGATGGTATGTCTCTAAACCATCCTTAGGAGTGAATCCTTGTACGTCGCCAATTGTCCAATAGTGCAGCACTAGTGCGACGTTAAACCCAGACTGCCTACCCACCCTGTAAATATACAAAAAATATACACCATTAAGTGGTGTGTTCTAGACTGTAGCCAATTGTCTTAGCGTAGCACTAGTGTGACATAAAACGCACGTCCGCTCTCTCTTTTACTCACAAAATAATATAAAATAAAATTTTTAGTTATATTCTAAAGAAATATTAACTGTTCTCACAAATATTTCTAGCAATAACTTACTGAATTATGCTGGAAAAAGATTACATAATTTTATTGACTATTAAGGGTTACATACAAACGGAACGCTTGCAATTTCGATGACGTAAATTTTGCAATTTTTTTGCAAATACAGTCGGCAGCAAAAGTATCCGAGCACTAGCGAAGATTCCTATGTAAAAAAAGTGCACTTAATTCAGTTTTGTTAAATAAATCCTTGTCGAATCCTGTTCTTAGTCAGTCTAAGCACACGATTCGACAAGGATTTATTTAACAAAACAGTGTTAAGTGTGCTTTTTTCACATAGGAATTTTTGCTAGTGCTCGGATACTTTTGCTGCCGACTGCAGTCATAGATTTGGAACGCTTGCAAACGGCTTTGCAACTGGAAGTGTTTCATTTGTATGTACCCCTAAAAAGTTTTAGGAGTTGTGGTGACTCAATCATCCCATGCGAGTGCTACCGGCCTAATTAATTTAATGATATTTTAATGAATACAAATTAAGGGAGCCGATCTGAGCGGGATTAACGTTGCGTTATGCTACGCAATGGGCAACTGGAGACGCTCTATAGTTAGTTGATTGATTTTTAACGTCACACTAGTACTGCGCTATGGGTAATTGGATATACCGCTAAAGATGGTCCGGAGACATGCCATCACAATTTTGATCCTCCACGGAAGGTATGACCTCTTAAGGTAATATATTATAACTAAATTTAAATATTCATTATTATTTTTTTTTTTTAGTTATTTGAAGACGCTCACTATATACTTATAGAGATTAGTGTATAATCGATTTTAAACATTTTTCCCCAAAAGTTATTTTTTTAAAAATGGCGTTTGGAGGAGTTTTTCTTTTTTTTTTTTTCCATCAAGAATGAGGTTGAGTGAGTTTAACGTCTAACTAGAACTGCGCAGTGGGATATTAGCGATAATCTGTGATTAACTTTAAGGGATGTGTTAAAGGGTTATATTATTTACATATAATATTATGTGTATTTAATTTTATATATAATGTTTAAATTATATATATATATATATATATATATATATATATATAAAATCGAAACATGTATGTGTATTTATAATAAATTGTTTCCATACGTATTTTAAACCCTAGGCTTAAAATCAATATTGACTCCAATAGCTCACTATGCAGTTCTAGAGCGACACTAATAAACCCTTTTTAGTCTAATCCACATCTACTCAGCGTTCTGTTTGACATAACTCGCACTCTCTTACGTATGCTGAGGAGGGTTGCAATTTTCGGCACGATAAGAAAAGCGCCATGTTGGCGATTTTTCGAAACCGGCTATTGTACAACCGCGATAACTTGGCACGCGAATCACGTGTTTTCAGATGATTCCATTAATGAAATAAGGTGAGAGAGTTTGTGTTTCCATGGTAACACAGAGTAGAGTGGCTTCCAGATTTGGCGTTGTTAGCCCGTTTCTTAGTGTGAAATTATAATTTGAAGTTGTTGATAAACTTAATGTTTGGAGTTATTTTTAATTACTATTTAAAAGAAGTGTTCGGAGGTACTATTGTTTACAAATTTTAAAGTTTCGGCGATCAAATAACATGCAAAAGAAATTCTGATTTTTTAAAATAAAGTAATCTTAATGGCTTCCGAGAAATAATTTTTAAGTACAAACGTTATCACCAGAAAGGGATGAAAGAAGCAACTTAATTAAACTTTTAAAAAGTTTATTTGTACAGTGTATGAAATAAAAGAAACCATGATTAATACCATTACAGTTTTGATAAAATAAACATTAATTGTTGTTGTTGTTGGGGGTTTTCTTTGAGACCTATAGCTGCTGGGGCAAATAAACATTAAATTATTGTAATTGTCATTAAATAACATGACATAATTATATAATGGTTGTAATAAAAGTAGAAAGGAAGAAATTTAATTAATTACGATAGTTAATATTTACAAATCATTCAGTTATGATATATTTTTAGATTTAAATAATTGAACTAATCATGATAGTGAATATTTACAAAAAAAAAAAAAAAAAAAAAAAAAACTGTTTTACGTATACTTCGAGAAGTTAAAAGCTAAACGAGTAAATTTTTGGGATTCAATTAATTTAAATACTAGAAGTAAGCACACATGTGAACACAAATTATAAGCAATGTTTAAAGCTATTTTGTTTTATCGATTTTCTGCATATCTGATAAAAAAAATTATAAGAAATAATTAAAACAAGATTTAAATTGACAAAAATGTAGCAATTTTCTATTTAATTAGCAACAATAGACACTTTGACTGCTCGTATAGGTGCCAAAGAAGCTGATAAGTCAAAGAATTGTTTGGCAAAAAGAACTGCCGCCAAGCATCATTTGCATTTCATTCGGCAGCCCCTTCTTCAAAATGAACTATTCCAAGGTCGGATGCCATCTTTTCGCGGTTGCACAGTACCTATTCCAATGAATTGTCTTTGTTGGGGTAACTGAGTCACCCCAGCGAGTGCTACCGGGTTAATATTAGTCACCAAATGAAAAAACTTTAAGATGTAGTAAGGGTGTTGATACCTACCATCTTAAATAAAAAATAAAGATCATTTTTTATCATGTTTTCTGTCTACTTATACGGTATAAAACTATTTATCTGTAAACCAGTTAACGATAATTGCATTTTCCAACAAATAGCTCCCTCCCCCCTACCTAAAATACTAAGACTGTGATATTTTTTTCTTTTACTAATGTCATTTCTTTAATACAGCCACTGTATTTAAAGGAAAAAGAAAATCACAAATTATGGTTTTATAAAATTTAGGCATTATTGTTAATCAAAATATCAATTAGTCCTCATAATTTTTTTTATGTTTTCCATATAAGAGCTATAAGTAATAGCCACATTAATTCTTATACTGATTATATCTTGTGTGTGTGTGTGGGGGGGGGGGAAGTTAAAATAATTAATACAAAACCTAAGTTATTTTTTAAATATGCTAATAGATATGTGAATAATAAAAATAAAATAATAATTCAGAACATGTGGACATACTTTTATAATGAATTACCTAATTTAAAGGTGCAGAATACATACCTTTTAGATCTTGAGAAACCATCATCGCTATCAATTTTTAAGTCTCTGAAGCCAGCAAATAGTCATCTTGGAAGGCGTAAAAGCAATAATATTTAATGCCTTCCAAAATTATATCAACTAGCGTAAATGACTATCTTGATTGTTGAAAAATATCTTCTTCCGATTTAGAATATCAATCCAATTAATCAATTTGGCTTGAGGAGCAATAATCGAAAACCAACAATACACGATAAAATAATGCAGCTTAAAAAAAATGTATTTTACATAAAAAGTGAGTAATAAAAGATTAAATCCCCATGAATATTTAATACACGTGAAATACATACTACGCACGCTAGTATTTTTGAATAAATTACGAAGCAAATACTTGTACAAGAAAAAGATTTGAAATCCGAATTCGAAAATGGCGGCGAAAACACGTTACCCACCAAGGGATTAGCACTTGCCTCTCGCCTCGTTGTTTACGATTAGAGAGCGCATGCGCGCGGAATTAAGCTATCTCGGCCAAAGAATATCTACTACGCGGTTCTTACGAGCCGTTCAGCCTGTATGTTTTCTTCTCCTTTATGCTTTATTCGCGTCGTCAGATGGCAATAGATACGCTTTGATAAAGCTTTCCTTCTTCTCGTAGTAGATATTCTTTGCCTTGGGGCCGCGTCTGCACTGCATGAGGGGTGGAAGCATATAAAAAATAAATTATAATTATAAATCAAACTATAAAAATAATTTACTGAATTATTATTGAATAATTGGTTTACTGAAAGGAAAGCATGTCAAAACTTATTCTGACATAATAAAAAATAAAAATACACATTTAACTGTTGCCATTTTGTCGGGATTTTTGAGTCCCATTAGATTTAAAAACGTATAAAATAGCATTTATGAGAGAGGTGTCAGAGATACTTGCAAGAATCGAAGGTATACACTTTACTTTATTCTAGCTCTATAGCACTATGTGCTATATGGCGTGTTTTAAACCAAGAAAACATTTTTATACAGTGCTGTCGTTTACTGACTTCCATTTTTCTTTATTTTCACCTGAATTATTAATATTGTATATAAAATATCAAGTAACTACCATTAATCGTTCACTGTTAAAAAAATCCGATTAAAATTACAGACAAAGTCCGGGAGCAGAGATTCCAGACAAACCCCGTAAAGAAACATTTAGACGATAATTGATGAATCGCCAGTAATTATCCGTTGTGATGAAACATACAACCAACCTGTAAAAAAAAGTAGTATTGACCGTAAAATTAAAAGGCAGCTGAGCATTAAAATATACTCTATAACAAAAAAAACGACGCACCAAGAAGGAGTAATGCAAACTGGAAAAAATTGGCATACATGCAAGTTTCGATGGAAAGTACAAAATTTTAAAGTTTGGCTGCCATCGTAGGAGCATGCGACGCTGTAACGCATCTTAGCTGCGCAACTGGCAGAATATTAAAAATGAGAAATTTTGATTCCAAGCCATAAATTCTTCGAGAATTTTATTCCATCTTCTCAGAAAGATAGTAACTATGCCTCGCATGTAGATGTGCAAACAAAATGCGCAGATGTCAGCATTTGGGTGTAGTGTGTAGTTGGGCTCAAAGAAGCTGGTTTGTCTAATCTGCGATTTTTTGACAATCGGATAGAAGCGGTACCACTATTAGATAATATTGACAGGAATGGGTGAACCATGGTCGAACACAGCGTCAGGGAGGAAACGGTCGGCCTAAAGAAAACAGAATGTGAGAATCAGTCAATCGTCAAAGCGGTACTCAATGCTCCAATTCATCATTATCATCGATCTTACGTACAACTGGTAGTTCAGTGACTTCAAAGACCCTTAATAGGTGGCTCAGTGAAATGGGGTTGAGCTCAGTCCCCGGATCTCTCTTCCACTGGGCGCGTTTGGAGCATCATAAAAAATGTCCTACAACCAGCTCGGGATTTTACCAATCTAACGCACCAATTGGACAGAATTTGCCACGATATTTCGCAGAAGCACATCTGCCAACTCTATCAATTAATACCAAGCCGAATAACTGCGCACCTAAGGGACAGAAGTGGACCAACGCGCTATTGACTTGTGTATTTTGTGAAGTCCTTTCTCTTGATTAAATCATTCAAATTTTCTGAAATTGTAATTGATTCTTTTTCTTCACATGTACATCACATCTACCAATTTTAGTCCTACTCGGATAACTCCTTCTTGATGCGTCGCTTTTTTTGTTATAGTGTAGTACTATTATAAAAATTATAAGACAACTTAGTATGTTAAAATAGTAGCATTGCTCGTAAAATGATAGGACAAGTCAGTGTGTTGAAATAGTAGTATTTTCCGTAAAATTCGAAGACAAGTCAGTGTGTTAAAATAGTAGTATTGCCCGTAAAATCAGAAGATAACTCAGTATGTTATTAAAAAAAAAGTACTATTGTCTGTCAAATTAATAAAACTTCGCACCTTTTACGGCGGCACTAAAGTAGGTTTTATATAAAAGTTTGTATTTCCATCTAATATTTATAAACTGAATTATATAACATTTGTTTGTTCAATGAAATATATATTGAGGTAACAATTCTCATGATTTTTTATATATTTTTTACAGATTTCAAATCTTTAGCATTTTCCCAGTTTTTGTTTTTTGACTAAATTATGATCTGCAAAATGCCAAAACAGCTTCAAATATTTAAGAAGAGATTTTTTTTTTTTTTTTTTTTTTTTTTTATGTTTAATAAAATTTACTTAAAAGAGTTAAGGATGGGTTTTGAAATTTATTGATTAGACTTTGAGAAAAAAAATTAAAAAGTTAATGTTTATATGAAAATTTCTGAGGAAAAAAAAAACTTATATTTGTTATATTTTTCTTTTTAATATATTTTTCTTTTAAAGATATTGCAAAACCTAACTCTTTTAATTAGGTTCTATTAAAAAAAAAAAATAACTTTTTTTTTTTTTTTTAATTATTATCTATATATATAAAAGAGTACTTCCTGAGTGAGTGAGGGGGGGGGGGTAATTCATCATCGCCCAGACCAAACCCCTGGACCTAGAAGCATGAAATTTCGTGACAATGTTCTTTCTATGACGTAGGCATCCACTAAGAAGCGATTTTACAAAATTCGCCCCCCAAGGTGGGGAGGGGGGGCAAAACGTGATTTCACAAAATCCTTCATATCTCAAACAAAAAAAAACAGATATCCGTAAAATTTTTGCTTTAAAATATAGCTAATACAAATGTCTAAAAACCAATTTCTGGAATTTTCCAAATTCGCTCCCCGAGGGGGGCGGGGGGGGGGGGCAAAACGTGATTTCACATGCGTAAAACGTGATTTCGCATAATCCTATATATCTCAAACAAAAAAATAGATATACGTGAAATTTTTGCCCTAAAATATAGCTAATGCAAATATCTAAAAACCAATTGCTGGATTTTTAGAAATTCAGTCCCCAGGTGGGGCAGCAGTGGGGGGGAGGGGCTAAGGGGCAAAAACAAATAGAAATACAGTTAGGGCGTTCAAAATTGATACAGATTGGTTTTAGAGGCCTGCAAGTCGAATGAGGATATTTTCGATTGTGTAAAGTTATTAGGAGGTTCAGGAAGGGGGGGGGGGAGAGGGGGGCAAAAAATAAAAATAGAGTTAGATCGTTCAAAATTGGTATATAGAGGTTTTCGATACCTACAAATCGATTGCGGATATTTTCGAATTTGCAAAATTATTAGGAGGGGCGGGAAGGGGGGGGGCTATGGGCAAAAACAAATAGAAAAACAATTAGGCCGTTCAAAATTAGTACAGATAGATTTCAAAGGCCTGCAAGTCGAATGGGGATATTTTCGAAAGTGTAAAGTTATTAGGAGGGCCGGGAAAGGGGGAGGGGGAGGGGGGGGGCAACAAATAAAAATAGAGTTAGATCGTTCAAAATTGGTATATAGAGGTTTTCGATACCTACAAATCGATTGCGGATATTTTCGAATTTGCAAAATTATTAGGAGGGGCGGGAAGGAGGGGGCTATGGGCAAAAACATATAGAAATACAATTAGGCCGTTCAAAATTGGTACAGATAGGTTTCAGAGGCCTGCAAGTCGAATGGGGATATTTTCGAAAGTGTAAAGATATTAGGAGGGCCGGGAAAGGGGGAGGGGAGAGGGGGGCAAAAAATAAAAATAGGGTTAGATCGTTCAAAATTGGTATCTAAAGGTTTTCGATACTTACAAATCGATTGCGGATATTTTCGAAATTGTAAAATTATTAGGTGGGGCGGGAAGGGGGGGCTATGGGCAAAAAGAAATGGAAATACAGTTAGGCCGTTCAAAATTGTTACAGATAGGTTTCAGAGGCCTGCAAGTCGAATGGGGATATTCTCGAAAGTGTAAAGTTATTAGGAGAACCGGGAAGGGGGGGCAGAGGGGCAAAAAAATAAAATAGAGTTAGATCATTCAAAATTGGTACATCGAGGTTTCCAATACCTACAAATCGATTGCAGATATTTTCGAATTTTTTAAATTATTGGTAGGGGCGGGAAAGGGGGAGTGGTGGGGCAAGCATAGCGGTTTTTGATACTTACAAATCGATTGCGGATATTTTCGAATTTGTAAACTTATTAGGATAGATGGGAGGGGGGGCGAAGGGGGAAAATAATAGAAATAAGAGTTAGAGCATTTTGGGAATTTTTTCCGAAGGCAGTGAGAACCCGGTGCGACATTTTTCCTTATCAGATTTTGTTTCTCTTTTTTTTCCACGTGATAAAAATTAATGCAATTTTGAGAATTCAGTAATTATAGTGATTCATTTAAAAATAGGGACCAGCGAAGCGGGCGTTGCCTGCTAGTTATCTATAGAAACTTTAGTATTTTGAAGATCATGAACGAATATTTTGATTGCATAGCTTTTCAATTTTGGTTGCAGTTTTTCTGTTCTAAGAAAAAAAAATGAAAAGAAGAAAGAAAGGAAACTGCAGATGAAATTGAAACAACTATACAATCAAGAAATTTTCTAACAACCTGCTGCCATGGAATTAACATTAGCTTGTCTCTTCGTGGAGGAAGCCTCTCAAATGCAACAATTGATTATGAGTAATCATGTATGATATGATCATTAATCGAATTTTTAGAGAATTAGTATTTAGAAATATTTATTTCTGGCATTTTTTCTACTTTCATTTACCACTAAAATTTAACAGAAAATTTTCATTTATTAAATAAGTCAAAATATTAATGGAAAGAAAGTATAATATAAAAAGGTGGCAGTGATAATTCATAACATTTATATTCAGAACCTAGTTTTCTAAGAGTTACGTTTACACGTATGACATATTTTCACCAAATTAAGACTGAATTTCATCACAAAAGGTAAAATTTTTATTCGTGTTTAACATAGCATTGATAAAATAAATTCATAATATTTCACAAAGAATAAAACTTTTGCTTAGTATTTTGTAGACTACAAAGACAGTTACCACTTCCTAGAGTTAGCAGGAGATACTACTATATTCAAGATATTTTTTCTAAATCTTACAAGTGCTTTCTAAAGTTATTCTTTTATTTGTACAACTTTATTTATTTCAGAGAGAATTTATATCAAATAATGCAGAAAATTCATAGATAGAGTTTTGAAATGCCTTATTTGTTAAAGAACATGTAATATTTTTACTTTCAAAATTTTGTTTAACTGAATCTGAATTAGGATATATGATAAATCTAGTGAAATCTGAATTTAGAGATGAAATCAATACCAATATATTACTTATATATGAGAGAATATGAAAGACTGGGAAAGTGAACATGAAAATATTTAGAAAAAAACATGAACAGAATATATTTACAAAATAAAATTTTAATATTTCTAATGGGATATAAGACTCTTTGCAAAAGATCCCTTCCCCCATTTTTAATTCAACATAAATTTTTAAGCTTTTCTTCTACACTCTTAAAACTTTTGAGAGTGAAATTACTCCTAGAAAAATTTTTGTTTTGGGAAAGGCAAGAAGAAGCATGAGGAAAGAATCTTAAAATTAAAAAGTTTTCTAAACAATATATACATTAAGTAACTTAGAAATGTAGCAGGGGAGAAGAAGAAAAAAAAATACTTTTGAATATTTTATCAAAAAATCATGCAATAAAAGAAAAAAAATATTTCCAACATATTTATTCATTAAGCATACAATTTTTAAACATTTACTACACATATATAATTAGAGATTAATTTACAATCTCCACATTGATTTATATTGGCTCAATTTCACAGCAAGATTTTGCACTTTTGTATTTATATTCCTTCTTCCTTTTCTTTTGGGGGATTACGATCCTTTTGTGGGTTAATATAGAAACACGACCTGTTAAAAAAATATTTATTAACATTATATAATACATATTATTTATTCATAGATTATGCTACTCTACTACTTATTAAACTCTATTATATTAAATTCAAACAACTCTTCTGTTAGTTTTAGAGTTAAAGTCGATCCTCATTTGAGGACGTTTGGTGTTCAAGTGAAAAAACTTCCAGATAGGAAAACTTTGAGATAAAAGATTAATTTTGTATTAAATGTTTACAAAGACCTCACAAGTACAGTATTGCATATATATTATTATTCAGCTTCAATTAAGTTGATATATCAGCGCAAAAAGCAAATATATGCGCGGTGAATGAAAAATTATGTATTACTATCTAAATTATGAAATAATAATTGATATCAGGTACATAAAACTCTGTGTAATCATCTGTAGGGATGCTATAAAATGTCTCTAAAGAGCAGAAATCATTCCAAGAAACCACAAAATATATACGCGCTACTTTATTAGCTGTCCTCCAATGAGGACGCTGGGCTTTAACAGGTTAAAAAATAATTTTATAAAAATGTTTTAATGAAAAATTTATATTTTCAATGAAATAAAAAACAAATCGTGCAATTTCACAGAGTTAAATTATGTACGATTAAAATTGTTTTCATGTACTTCATGTAAGTGTTAAAATGATACCTTACATTCATTGAATTGAAAATATTTCAAATGTGTGTGTGTGTGTGTGTGTAGTATTGCTGTTTATCCATTATGTCATTTCTACAACGTAAAAAAAAAACATAAATAAATAAAATAAACAAAAAATATAAAAAATATAAAAAATATTTAAAATAGAAGTTCAGTTAGCTGAAAATTGCTGATCTGTATTACAATGTTAGACAATTTTAATTGAAACGTATCATACCATTTCTAAGCAGGAATGTCTGACCAACCTTTTATCTAATATATTTAAATATACCCAAAATGTACTACATTCACATATGTATTATATATTACGTTATTATCTAATTATGTTTTAAGTATATCTAACAAACAGAAATCAGACAAACACAAGCTGTTGTAAAGATGATAACTCCTCTGTTATGATTTAATTATTTTGCTTCTTTTTTGTTTTTTTCATGAAACATTTCTCGTTTAAAATAATATGATCTTATTCTTTTTTTTTTCTAGATCTACGGATAACCCTATAACACATTTGACAGACTATCACAAATTCATATATGATGTCAAAATTGGGTGTTACTATTGAAAAAATCAATTACCAAACCTGATAATTTCTCTTACAAAAAATTTAATGATTCCCCCTCAATTATAAGAAAAATAATTTTGACTTTTGATAAAAACGTAATGTAAACAGTTTTAATTTTCCATACCTTTTTATTAATGTTAAATTTCATAAAAATCGCATAAAATTTCGTTTCGTTACTTGTGGAAATTTTAGTTATAATTACAAGACCAGTAAAACACTTTTTTTTTATTTGTTCAATAATATCTTGAATATTTTAGAGTCGGACGATAACTGCCATATAATCAAAAATAACCTCCTGGTATTAAAATATTGTAAAGTAAACTGAGAAGATGTATTAACAATTAATACATATGATTTTGAAAATATATTTGGTAGTATTCCCCATTATTTAGTTCTAGAAATTTTTGAAAAAGTCTACGATGAATTTTATCATGTAATTGACCGTGAAAAAGTTTATTGGATTAACCTTATTAAATTTTATATACTTGAAAATGCTTTATTTAACGGTGTAGATTATTTTTTACAAATTTACGGTATCCTAATGGGAACCAGTTACTAAATTTTCTTTGCTAACATTTTTCTATTTATGTTTGAAAGAAAATTTAAATATATTAAGTTTTATAGATATAGTGATGACGTAATAGCAATAAACTGTGAAAATTTTGCGAAATATGCTGCTCAAATCTAACCCTCCGACCTTATCTTAAACCGTACTGACACTGAAGATTTTTTTTTTCTGGATTTAAAAATTAAAAAAGTAGATAAAAACTGGTTTAATAGCATTTATGATAAATGGCAGGATTTTAGCTATAAAGTTTGTAATTTAACGAATTGGTTCTCTTGTAATAGTCATAGAGTTTTAAAAAAATATTACGTTTACTAAAATTAAAAGAATTAAAATGATTTACAATAACCATTTAGACCTGAATTTAGCTCTTAAATATCTCAAAAACATTTTAACTGTCAACCGCTTTCCTGCTCGATAAACATTTCGATCTTCTTGAATACAATCTATCTGAAGGATTTTTATCCATCTCGGGTGACATTTAAGAACTGGTAAGTGGCCCTACCAGCTAAAACGGGTTCTCTGTTTTTGATGGGATTTTTTTTTTTTTTTTCAATAAATCTACTTGCTTTTTAAATTTATCCTTGTATTTACTTATATTTTTGTATTTTTATATTTTTGTATTTATTTTTGAACTTTATTTATGAATTTATTTGCGTTTTAATGCTTGGTATTAATTAAATTCTTTTGGTATATAATCTTGCATTCATTGTTTGAGAAGTCGGAGGCTAGAAACGCGCGCCGCGTGTTTTTTTTTTTTTTTTTTTTTTGGCTAAATAGCCACGTTTCGTCAGAAACTTCTCATTTTCCACTCCCTACATGAGGGGGCTCCCCAGAAGAAGGCCCTCATGTCTCATTTATCTTCAGTTTGCTTATTTATTTATTTAATATGCTTTATATTTCGTTTTGCTGTATTTGCACATGGATTTGTAAATAATCCGTTCCAGTTTTATATAAAATATATTCTTATATTTTATTTCTTTTCTATTATCTTATTTCTTTTTATATATTCTTCTAAAGTTTAAGATTTATCTTATATTTATCTTACATAAGTCTCCCTTTTTCAAAGGAGACTTTATATTTAAAGGTTTTTGTTTTTATAAGTATTTTTAGTTTAATTAATCGTCGAGAACATGTGTAACTTATTCCTTTATAAAAATAATGGTGATAAATAAGATTTAAAATTTAGAAAGTTTGGCAGCTATATATATATTTATATATAATATTATGTACGCATATTAATATTACTATGCTTTTAGTTGGTAGCTAGACCATATCAGACTATTAATTTTACAGATGATTTTAAAATAGAATGAAACGATAATATATATATATATATATAAATTAAAAGGTAATACGATATAATGAATTACTTTTTTACTTCTTTATACAATGTATAAGGAAGTATTGCAATCCTGATTTACTAAATAGATAGTATGGATTCGTATTTTGCATAGCTTAAATACGAATTATTGTAGAATGTTGGAAATTTATACGTGTGATTGTCATGGTGTCTAGTTGTACACCTAGAAGTTTTTTTTTCTTTATACGAACCCTCGTTTTAGAGATATCAGAGACTTTATACTATTTTTCATGACGTCTGTATGTGTGTGTGTGGGTATGTGGGTATTAATCTCTCATAACGCAAAAACGATTGGACGTAGAATGTTGCAAATTGGTATATAGATTTGTTATAGCATCCATTTGTGCACCTGTCTTTTTGGGTTTTCTGTGACTTTCTGTTTTGTAGATATTTACGAAAATTGTTTTCATAATGACCAAATATATAAGGATTTGGGCCCTTATATATGGACTACCATCATAGAGATTTCATAATAAGCTAATGATAGAGCACGTAATGATATTAATGTAAAATGTGTCGACATTTTTGCGAGTAGAATGCAATTTGTAAAGACTTAAACAGGTTCTAGTCGACGAATGCACTTTAATGAATATTCAGCCTGTGTAGATAGAGCCCGTAATTTTATTGTTGTGAATGTTGTCGATATATTTGAGTATAGAAAGTAATTCTAGTCGTCAGAAACAGGTTCTGGTCGATGAATGCACTTTATTTTGCTTTAGTCTTCTTTGTCATTTAAAGAATTTTCTGAAAAATTAGTCCAGCGCTATAAACCAATGAATCTTTTCGGAAAATTCCAAGAACATTGAAGTTAGATCTTCCAAATTTTGGTAAACCTAAACTAAAAATTTTCACCAAATTCGGTCGCCAAGTCGACAAATTCAACGGAAAATCGCCAAAATCGATGCCAAGATTAAAATCATCGTTGGCTACAAACTTGGAGACTTGGCGAGATTAGCGATCAAATTTGGCGGCAAATATTGTTTCAGTATGGGCAAAATTAATAAAGTCTTTCTCAATTTTAACTGATTTAATTGTTTCGGTAAAATGTATTGTTTTTCACCTCTAATTTTGGGCAAAGAGAACAAAAGTAGGTCATCTACACTTGAACCATTTTCTTTAAACTCTAAGTTACGTATTTGCCACTGAGAGATTCTGTAAGCCATTCCTGAAAAAACTTGTATATTTGTTTGGCGGTATGTGTAATTCTATTATGATGAAATTGTGGTTAGAGTAGCAGTTTCTCAGCCTTTTTTTTTTTTTTCGAACCTGCCTGTTTATTCACGAATCAGTTACCTCACACAAAAATGTCAATGTTTTCATAACGATATGTATATTCCAATGGGTGCATAAGGAAGTCATGTGATGTCCACATCAGATTTTTTTTATTTATGAAATGGTATCAGATAATATCAAAAATAAGAAATTAATGAAAATATTTTTATTTACAAGAGGCTACAACGGAATGCCTTTCAATTTTTCTTTTTTTTCTTTTTTTTTTTTTGGTTATTATTGAAAACGAATTATTCATTTATAGTTTTCTGTGATTATTCGTACAGGGAAATGAGTAACACTCTTTCACTGTGGTACATAATGGGGATATTTGCATCCTATTCACTCCCACCGTTTCATGGTGTATTACTTAAAATTGCCGAAAAATTGCGGTGATGAAACCCCAAATGAATCAATATTTGTGTGTCTTTCATCATTTTTTAAACGTAAATTTTAGTCTAAATAACATACATATTTAATATGTTAACAAATAAATTGCATTTTTTCTTATTATAAATGTTGTGTGCCTTCTATGTATTGGGTGAACATCGGTAATGTAAGACTTTACCTGTGTGTAAAATTTCATTTAGATTCCCCCACATTTGTTGTAATGTGCATAAAAAGAAATGAGTAAGTGGATGTGGATGAATTTCTTAAATATCTTTTAGTTGACTTTGTTTTGAGTAAGCTTAATCATTTGAAGAAACAATCACTACAGAATTATCATTTTAGTTGCAAAAAAATTAGGACCAATCATATTATTGATAAAATTAACTTTTCTTTGTTGATTTGTAAAGGACATTTTTTAAATTTAAAATTTTTTGATAGATTCAATATTTAATCAATCAGCCTGTAAGGTTTTTTATTAAATACTAGCCGTCTCTGGTGACCAGCTGGTTCGCGACTCCTGAAAATTCTGAATTCTGGCAAACTTTTGTTTGATGCTGCCTTCATCTTAATGTATTGAATTTAACAATTTTGACCATGTCAATCAACATCAGGATGTTTCCTACCTTTGAAAATTCTGATCACAGTAAACTACCCGGTTCTTCTGCTTGTGTCAGTCTATCATAGTCTCACCCTTTTTTATATACATATGTAAGAAAACCAAAAAACAAAGATTAAAATTATCCGATAAAAAATTATTAAATAAATACATAAACGACACATAAAAAAGTTAAATGAAAAAAGTTCATGAAATATATACGTAAATTTTTGGCATTGTAACATAATTAAAAATTCCTTTTGAGGTCAAAAAGTCAAAATAACATATCACAAATAAAATAAAATAAAATATTTCTTCCGTTTTGCAGCAATGCTCTATGGTGTTATGTGAATTATTCTCAAGAATGAATCAACAATTGTTTACAAATTTAATGTATCATGTATGGGAAATAAGTACGCTGTAATTTAAAAATTGCAGCCCTTAGAACTTCAAAAGTGATAATTTTAAAAAAGTTATTCATTATTCTTTAATATTAGATTGTTTTTTGTTTAACATTTGACTCTTATTTTAAGACAAAAGCACTCGAATCGTATCGCGTTTTGAAACTTTGCAACGTAATATCTTTAATAACTTGATGTATATGGTGGCATCACAAAAAATGAACAGTTTTTAGAGCTCTTTTTAAAAAGTAACATCTATGCAGTATCTTTTTAAAAAAATCATCAGTTTTTACTCAAAAAAGGTGGCCGACCTTCATCAAAATCAATTGAATGATATCGCTTTGTGAAACCTTGCAAGCTAATATCTTTAAATCTAATAACTTGATGCATATAGTGTCCTCACAAAAAATTAACAGTATTTAGAGCTATTTTAAAAATGTATAATATCTATGCAGTCTCTTTTAAAAAATCGCGTTGTGAACCTATGCAAAGTAATATCGTTAAAACTAATAATTTGATTTATATGCTGTTCTCACAAAAAAATGAACAGTTTTTGGAGCTCTTTTAAAAATGTATAACATGTACAAAAAATCATCAATTTTTACTCCAAAAAATGGCCGAATTTCCTCACCAAAGTACGTCAATCTAGACCAACCAATCAAAAATAGGAGTGGTCCGTCCGAATGTGTTCCGCCGACAAACTCTTTGCTTTATTTATATAGATAGGTAACAAAAATTATCATAAAATAATTCTATTTGAATAAACTGGTAAACAGTAAAACTTTTAATTTCAGAAGGTTATTTATTTGAATTGTATCAAGAATAGCTGTTTAATACTCTTTCCTGCATAAATTTATATTTTTTATGGTGAACCTTACTCGCAGTAATTTCCTAAACACTGAATCCAAAATGTCTTGGATTTTCATGAATAAATATATTAGACAAATTATTCATATTCACTCATTCATAAATACTTATCCGGTTCGGAGACACCCATAACTGCATTAAAATCTGTTCTAATTGTTTATTTTACTGTAAATTTGGTGAGTGTTCTACTAATTTTGTTACGTAGTTGAAATAAAACATTCTGCATCAAATGAGAGTTTCTTCTAATATATTTGAACTTTCCATGATATTAATAAATACACTCATGTCCATAAATTAAGGATTGTGCTAGCTGAGGCAAATAAAGGTTCAGAAGCAAAACAAACATGACTTGTTCATAAAGTTCATTTATTAAACAAAAGATCAAGAACAAAAAAAGGTGGTTTATGTATGATACCATTTATAAATACTACGATTTTTGCTCCCTGAAGCAATTACAAAAAATATCTCCCTTACAAAAACTTAACATTACATGGTTGGTATGATGGTTAATACATTGCATGTCTCTCAGATGATGAAATACAGTCCTTACAATGCATAGGAATGCTGAGTATTAAATTATGGATCTGATCTTGGGGAAGATTACTCTACTGAGTAAGCAATGCTCTCCGAAGTTCCGGTACACATGTAGGAGGTGGCTGACGGACTACAACTCGTCGGAAAAGCATGTCCTACACATGCTCTATCGGACTCAAGTCAGGTGAGAATGCTGGCTATTCCATGCGGGTGATAGCTTCAGATTTTGTGCACCCGTGTACAACGTTTGCACGGTGAGGACGCGCATTGTTATCCATAAACACAAACTCTGGGCTCATGGCACCCATAAACAAACGTACATGTTGTTCTTTAATGATGTCCCGATAAATGTGCCCTATCATTCTTCAAATTTGAACATGCAGATCTGTTCTGGTGCCCAATATGACCCCCCCCCCAAACGAGCACCCCTGCCCCACAGTAACGGTGTCGTTCAATGATGTTGGTTTGGTGGTACCTGACGGGTACCTGACGTTCTACATATGAAAGTCTGTCGTGAATCACACTGCAAGCTAAATCTGGACTCGTTAGAAAACACCAAACAAGCCTACTGTGCGCTGTCTGCATTGCATGTTCTCTACTCCAAGTTAACCGCTGGCAGAGTGCATTGCCGTGAGTGGAACACATCTAACAGGCCTGCGAGCATATAGACCAATATCTCCCAAACGTCTATACACGGTTTGTCTTGAAACTGGGGCACTCGTAGCTGAAGACAGCTAACGAGACAGGTCTGATGCTGTGCTTTATATGATTATTTTGGCAGTTACTGCCAAATACCGGTGGTCATTCGGCATTGTAACGCGGGGTCGACCACTACAGTAACGTCGACTGGCTTTTCCATCATTTTGAAATTGTTGCTAAAGCCTAGAGATGGCACTATGGGCGATTCTAAGTTCCCCCGATACTTCTATCTGAGTAGGCCCACATTCTAGTCGGCCGATAATTCTACCACGTAAAAAAATATCTGCATGCGTACTCTGTGTCATAACCATTCGGTTGTGGCACTGAGCGGCACACAGAACGCTTGTAAACAATTTTCCATCTTTGCTCCCATTCCTTATTTACCCCCTTCTTACACTTTCGTCATTGTAACATAATATCGGCGTCATCTGATGGCTTCCTATAATTTGCATATTATTCTTAAAGATGTGTGTGGTATTTCTACAGGTGAAATTTTTGAATTAAAGTTCGATTTCAGTGTGAATCTGAATTATCCTTAATTTATGGACATGAGTGTAAAAGGATAATAGGGTGATATGAATCATCAGAAGCAATCGAGCAATAATTTCATTGGGTAATTTGTATTATACTTTGAATGAGAATTCCCCAAAAATCTGCTCAAAATCTTTCCGAACAATATGAATTTTAGTTTTGTTTTAGCCTACGTAAAAAGTTGTAATTTTCACTAAATTGCACATGTTCACATAAAATATAAATTTAAATAAATTGTGAATAGATTCTGAATTCATTAACCCGAGAAGTTTATCAGGTATTTTCTGTTTGTTTAATTTTGGTGTATTTAACAAACACTGAATGCCTTTTTATTTAGTTTTAAAATATATTAATTTTTAGCTCGAGAAAAAAATCTATATTTTTTGTTGTTGTTGTTTCGGTCTTTGTATTTTACACCTGGCCCAAATACATAATCTGTATGGTAGAGTCCCTAGATACTACATTAGTCTAAATAGAACATGAAATATTTTCATCATTATCTTAATGTAGATTTCTGTCGGGATGAAATTAGACTTCCAGTTTATCATACAAAATCTGAAACGTTAAAATCTCTACGAATCACCAAATAGACATATTCCACCCTAAGTTTTCAAACGTTTCTAAATTTTATGATAATTCTCAGACTTAATAATATCGAAAACATCCTATTTAAAATCTGAGAAGCGAATACTTTCTGCTTTTCATTAAATCAAAATATTATTTCCTTAAAATAATTTCTTTATTTTATATAAAAATAATATCATGCTACTATAAATAAAACGATGTACTGTTTTTTTTTTCTCCTCAGAGAGAGATTTACCTTATTTAACTTGAATTCAAACTAGCAGTACAGGCAGTTTTGCCGCTTCAGAAGATTGATAACACGGAAATATTAACAAATAGGTACAAGAATATAACATGAATTTTAAAGATGGATACATGAACAGTAAATTACACAAAGTGTATTTTACAGTAACATTGTTATGTATTTTTATCTTTAAATAATGCGATCTATTTTGTTATATATTTTTATCTATGTTAGGTAGCATAGATTTTTATTTTTAGATTGATATGAACTTTTATATTTTGTCGTGTAAAAGATGACAAAAAAGAATATTAAAAGAAAAGAAAATTGTACATTTTCTTTCCAAAGATAAAAATATCCTTTTAAAAAAATCAAGAACTTATTTTAAATATATTTGCTATTTTAGAGGTAAATTTTCATAAAATCTAACATTAACATAGTTTTTTTTACTCGATTTTTTTCAAATGTGAAATTTGCGGCTTTTAATATGTTGCGTTCACTAAATAATAATCCTCATTAGACATGATATCAGTTATTTTATTTTATTTTCTTCATACGATGTTTTCAATACACAATTATAAATCAGTAATCGAACAAAAGAAAATATTCTTAACAGAACTGTATGCTACCATACACAAAATGCAGAACACAATGTAGAAAAGGCTTGAAAGATGCGCAAAAGTAGTTTCGGGGAAATGGCAATGCTTAAAATCATAGAAAATCAAACAATGGCGAATCGGGTATTGTAAAATTGGCCTCGATTCTGGAGAGGTAATCACGAATTTGTGAACGAGATGAATAATATCCATTGGATATTAAGATTCTACCTGCATAAACATGTGAGGCCTGTCTACTAAAGGGATTTTTTTATGTCTGTGTGTTTGTGTGTGTGCAACATTAGCGATTTACTTGGAAATTACTACAATTATATATGAGGAGAGTGGAATTGACTGTGTTGGTTTTGGTGTGTATACTTTACTTTTGGTGCATGTACAAATAAAATATTACATACTAAATTGTTTCGTATAACTGTTGTCTAAGCAATACTGATATTTTATATGAGTTTTATCATGTTTACAATTTATCCAACATAGATAGTCAACATGCATGATTAAGGTGATTAAATTCACGGTTTCTATCGTACAATTTATTAATACTCAGTCCAGATAGCTTCGTTAAAGAATTTCGATTGGTTATTTATCGTCAATTGACCTGATATTTTGTAGAAATATTTATGCGTTACATAGGATTTTTTGCAGGTTTCTATTACATATTTTTATTACTCATGTGTAAGGACACACAAAAAATATAATATAATGCAGTTTATAAGAGACATTTATTTGAAGTACATTTTTATATCCAGGCTTACCAACCCTTCGGATATTTGAAAACCAATATTTTTTTATTAAAAATAAACGTTTTATATTTAAGGAAATACTCTGTGATTAAATAAAACGAAGATATCTTTAGGGAAATAGTGGTATGAGATAATTTGAAGTGTTGAAAGCTCTCTATATAGTTGAACTGCATTCAACATAATAAAATGAACAAACATTAACTATTAAAATACTTAAAAGCTTGGTTTCCATAGAAAATAGTGGATATAGCCAGCATAGTGCCATAGTGGCGGATATCATAAACTAAGCGGAGCAACTTGAAATCAGGCTACCACATGAAAATTAATAATCACGATAACTTCCGAAATAATACTCAAAATCCAACGACGTTTGAACAGCGAACTTATCTTATGAATATCTTGAATGAGGTCGTCAATCAAGTTGCTCTGTATATTTGCTTTCATATGGAGACCATTTGAAAATTAAAAATTCACATTGTAAAAAGCGTATTTAAGACCGAATTTGCTTTAATTTTAATGTATTCATAGACCATGTATAGGTCTCAACCAAGTTTATTAATGAACTTTATCCGCCATTTTTAACCAAGTGCGGATGTTATAAACTAAGCAGGACAACTTAAAATCAGGCTATCACTTGAAAATTTATAATCACGATAACTTTTTTAATTCTGATTCAATTTGAACCAAAGTTGGAAAGTGAACTTATCATATAAATATCTTAAATGCGTTCACTGGACAACTTGTTCCGACATTTTGTTTCCAAGTTGCGACCACTTGAAATCAGGCTGCCACTTGAAAATGTGCCATCACGATTACTTTTAAAATAATAAAGTGATTCAAACCCAAGTTGTATAGTGAACTTAAGTTTCAAATATCTTGGATAAGTTTGCATGGTAATATGCTCCGCGATTTATTTCCAAGTGGCGGCCATTTGGATATTTCTCATTATGATAAATTTTGTACAACTTAATCAGTTCGTATCAAATTGGAGTAGCAGATTTTTCTTTCAAATACCTCAGATAAGTTCGCTAACCATCTCACTCCGGGTTTTTGTTTCCAAGTTGTGGCCACTTGAAATCACTTTGTCATTTAAAATTTCTTATCACGATAATTTTTGAAATACAGAATTAGTTTCAACCAAAGTTAGTCAGCGAACTTACATTCAAATATCTTGGACGATTTCGAAGTGCAAGTTGCTCCGCACTTTTGTTTCCAAGTAGCAGCCACTTAGACAGCCACTTGAAAATTTTTCATAACATTGACTTTTTAAATGCTGCACTGATTCGAACCAAAGATGGACAATGAGCGTTTGCTTCAAAAATCTTGGATGAGTTTGCTGGGCAACTTGCTACGTCATACTCATATTGTTTCCAAGTGGCGGCCACTTGAAAATTTCTTATCACGAAAAATTTTGAAATAATTAATTAATTCGAACCAAAGTTGTAAAAGGGATTTATCATTCAAAAATCTAAGATTTTGGTGGGCAAGTTTCTCCACAATTTTTTATCCAAGTTGCTGCCACTTGAACGCTTCCACTTGAGAATTTGCTATCGGGATAACTTTTGAAATACTGAATTTATTCGAACTGAAGTTGAACAGAGGACTTATCCTAGAAGTATCTTGGATTAATTCACTGAGCAATTTGCTTCGCCATTTTTATCCAAGTGGTGGCCACTTAATTTGTCAATGTGATAACTTTTGAATTTCTGAATTAATTCGAACTAAATTTGTACAGTAAACGTATCTCACAAATGCATTATATACATTTTCTTGCCAATTTGTCCTGCCACCTTGTTTCGAAGTGCTGACCACTTGAAAAATTCAAATTCACATAAAGTGGTATTTATGAACCGATTTGCTTAAAACTCCATATGTACATAGCCCACATCTATATTTCTACAAAGTCCATTAATAATTTGTAGCCGCCATTTTGTTTCAAAATGACGACAACTTGATAAGGAAAAAGAAATCAACCTATCCTTCCAAATGAGGCGGGAGGACTTGCCTTTTTTCCCCCCTTCCTTTAGTGTATATCTTTTAAAAGGCGTAAATATAAGAAACACTGATATTATGAGAGAAATCATAGGCTTAAATTATGGATATGATATACAAACTGCTGAGTCTCAAGTGCAATTGAGATGGTCAATTGTTCTTGTTTATGATGATATTATTTTTTAAATAAGATATAATTTTTATTCATGATTTTCTTAAACAGGCAAAGAACAAATTTATGTATATGATAACGGAACTGTGTATTGTAAGTTGAAAAACTAAATTCTGTGATTGACGTATATAAATAAATTGTGGCTCTAGTAAAAATCGTTCCATGTTCTTGTCCACTTTGAAAGCGAGTTCTAGAAGCCCCTATCAGAATTCTAGAACGTTTTCTATATTATCGAGGTCAGATGTATTTTAAAATCTCTGCAAATAAATGCGAACACAAGAGGCGAGTTTTAGTAACTATAATTCGAGTTTATGACGCAATTCTGGGGAATCAAGCGAGAACTTCACGCAATACAAAGAATTCATAATATTGATATTATACATAATGTTGTATCACCATCTTCAAAAGTACAGAACAGAAATTCAAGACCATTTCATGTATTCAGTTTGTTGCTTACCTTATACGAATAACTCGGAAATCTATATTTCTAATTTTGATATTCAGAAAATGACTACTTATTCGTTATTGAGGAACGCAGCATATTTTTTTTTCACACAGTGTGGATCAAATAGGATAATGATTATTGTATAGAGATATGGACACGGTAACAGGCTCCACCTAATAGTCTACAAACAATTTATTTCGATATGCTTAACTTATCCTAATTTATTAGTTAAATTCATTAGGATTACTTTAATATTTTATTTTTCATGTACTTCCATACTATTCCCAAAGTAGTATTCCCCATTATACAATTTTATATGAAAATATTACGCTAATCTGCTACATTAAAAAAAGTGTAACTTTCGAACACCGTACGAAATATTCGAATTGGAATTTTCGTTGTCGATTATGTTCAAAACTGTATGATGAATGATACACACTCTAGGACAAAGAAAAACGACGCACCCAGAAGGAGTATTTCAGATTGAAGGAGGACACAAATTGACATGCATACAGGTTTCGATGGAAAATGCAAATTTTTAAAGTTTGGCGGCCAATAAATAAACATATGACGCTACAGCCCATTTTAAATGTGCAACTGGCAGGATATTAAAGAGGAGAAATTTTGATTCCAAGTCATAAATTCCTTGAGAATTTCATTCCGTCTACTCAGATAGACAGTAACTATGCCTGAAATACAGGTACGCAAACAATATTCCCAGATGTCAGCATTTGAGAGAGGAGAGTAGTTGGGCTCAAAGAAGCCGGTTTGTCTAATCTGCGAATTCTTTGATATTTTGATAGGAGCGATGCCGCTTGTAGATGATGTTGGCAGGTATGGGTGAACCATCGCCGATCATAGTATTGAGAAGGAAGCGGTCGACCTAGAGATAGGATGGAATGTAAGAAACGATCAATCGTCAGAGCGGCACTCGAAGCCCCAAATTCGTCGTTATTATCCAACAACCAGCTCGGACTTTTGCCATTCTAACACACCAATTGGACAGCATCTGGCACGATATTTTGCAGGAGGACATCTGCCATCTCTATCAATTAATTCCACGCCGAATAACTGCTTACATAAGGGCCAGAAGAGGGTCAACGCGTTATTGAATTGTTCAATTTGTGAGGCTCTTTCTCTTGATTAAATCCTCCTAAATTTCTGAAACTGTAATTATTTGTTTTTCTCCACATGTACATCACATCTACCAATTTCCGTCCCATTTGGATAATTCCTTCTTGGTGGGGACTTTTTGTTTTTGTCTTTGAGTGTATTTAAAGTTTTCTGATGCCTTTATGATGTAAATATCCCTCAAACGTCGTTTATGCGAAATTTCTCCATATCCTGACATGTTAAAAAAATTGTAAATTTCGAATAACCTACGATTTTTTTAAATTAGAAAATGCATAGGAAAAACTCTTCCTTTTAATGCAAGTTTAATAAATTTTTCCCTATTCTCCCTAGTTAATAAAACCGTAATTTTCGAATAACTTACGAGTTTTTTTAATTAAAATGTTGCAAATGAATGAGCTTCTTATCAGTGTCATACGCGATATTTTAAATTTGGTCCGGCAGCTCTACAATCATTTGTTCTTGAGGTATCGTGTACACAGGGTAACAAACTATCAGACTAACAGATTAATAGACTTACACACTAACACTCTTCAGACGGACACCATACCGATTTTTTGTTTTTCAGATTCCTCACGCATTAAAATCATGTAAAAAATAAAAGTAAATAAATAAATAAATGAATAGAGAAGAAAAAAGAAAAAGAAGAAAAGAAAATTTTCACGATTACCTAAGTTACATATACTTCCAGTTTGATGAAGTACTAAATCTATTACATAATTATTTAGAAAATAATTAATAACCCAGGCAGCACATAACGTTGTTATAGCGTTGAAAATAAGTCTGAACAGTGAAAAATTAGTTGCAAAAACGTTGAAACAACGTTATGTGCTATTAGGCAAATTCTATAATGTTAATGAGAAGAATATATATATATATATATATATATATATATATATGTATTCTGAAATACATTATAACTGTTGCTTGAGAAAATAAAAAAAATACATACACATATATATATATATTATTCCCCTCGATATCTTAAATAAAGTAATTATTGGATATTCCAATTATGTAAAGTGTCCAAAATATAAAATATGTATATTGATATAGAGAGTAAATTTATTGAAAAGTAACAGAATTAAGAATCTATCTTTATTTTAGAATTTCTTAGAATCTCTATTTTTCAACTATTTGTTAATATTCGCAAGATAGAATACATTTTCAAATTATCTCTAATCAAATGGTTTGCATCACTATTATTTAATACGTAAGATATTTCATTAAAATTTGATATTAAATGTTAAGCTAAAAAATTTATATTGATAAAAGTTTTATTTGTTGTTGTAACTTCCATGATGTATTTTGTCACAAATTTCAAAATGTGATATCGTTGTTTCCAAACAAGCAGCTGTAAACGATGCGTGAAAGATTATTATAGAGTTAAATAATAATCAGGACTCACTGGGAGTTCCGCAGTTTCATTTTCTAGAGTCAGCTGCATAAGACAATTTAAAGTCCACGAATTATCCGCATTTAAATATGCTAAATGCAATATACAGTAAATTGTTCATAATATTCAAACTTGTGATGCAAAAACATTTTTATTTTTTTTATTTTAAGTAAAAGATAAAAAAAGAAATAGCTATGAAATTAAATTACTAAACTAAAGGTATTTAGTTCTAGTAAATCTTTATTATACATTAGAGATTTTTGTATAAATATAATTATTTTATTTTCAATTATTGAAAACATTGAAAACATCTCTGTAAATATATAGTAATTTTCTAAAATTTAATTTAAGGAGTAGAAAAAATAAACAAAGTTCCTTAACTCATTTAATATTTATTTACTTATTATTTTACAACCATTTTTTGCGATAAGAATGTCGACTGATTTTTGCACATTTTTTTTTAGTATACTGTAGTTGTAGAAATAAAATTAGCATGCATTAAATTCATTTTCGTTTCAGGTATTGTGTTTATATGACTACTTACGCAAAATAAGGACTAAATTATTAAAAATGTTTAAGTAATCAGTATTTACATCAATCATTCCATATCTACGTTCAGTCAGTTTGCCTTATTTCTCGCACCACCACACCACCACCGCCAATATTTAACTGAAATAATATTTACCATTGCAAACATTCATACATAAAATGGATTTTTTAGCATAAACTTTTGTTTATCATTCCAATTTTACAGGAATTAAAATAAAAATTTTACAATCTTTTACCCCCCTGTAACTTAACAGAAGAGATTCAGCTGTACAAAGCATTGCATTTTCAACAATCACATGCACATTACACTTATGTTATTGAATACAACAGCAAACATACATTTTACATAAATTTTACAAAATCAAACATACCAGCATTTCTAATTTATCTCAGAGCATCATTAGAGACCATTTATTTTTCACATTACATTTTATTTGTTTATATATATATATATATATTATGTAGAGTTATTTTCTCCTATATGTCATAAAGAAATTAGACTAAATATATATATATATATATATATTTGAAAAAAGGACGGGGAATAACAATGTTCCGATATAAATTAAAAATCTTCGCTCGTCCTATAAAAGTAGAAAAGGAACAAGCCAGAAATCAAATCTAAAATATAATAACGCGTCAACGCAGGATCACTGACCTCACCTGGTAAGTTCTGGTTGGCATTGTTTCTTCATATGAATATAATTTTCCCTTTTTTCGCGAATGATAGCGAGGATATTAAAAATACAAGGTCTATTCCGAAAGTAATGCGCCCCATTTTCTTTTGTCGCGACTATCCATCGAACAGGGTTGCCGCTTACACGGAAGGGTGGGTAGAGTCTTGGGAACACAGCGCCACCAGCGCCAGTCGGCTCCGAGCTCCTGCAGAGTCGCAGTGTCTGTGTCAGTGAACCCTTGTGTGAGTGCTCTGTCGAAATCAACATGGAAAAATCTCTCGAGCAGAATTGTTGCAGTGTTGTGAAGACGATCCGACTTTTTTGGACAATGTGGTAAGTGGTGGCGAATCTTATATCTTCCTGTACGACCCAGAAACGAAAAGACAGAGCGCAGAGTGGCACACAACGTCGTCCCCATGCTCAAAAAAGGCAAGAATGAGGAAATCGCAGGTCAAAGCGGTGCTCCTTGTTTTTTTCGATTACAAGGGAGTGGTCCATTATGAATTTGTTCCATCTGGCTAACCAGTCAACTCCAAATTCTATGTCGAAGTTCCGAAAAGTCTAAAGCAACGGGTCAACCACGTCAGACGCGAGATCAAGAATTCCTGGAAACTGCACCATGGCAATGCTCCCAGCCACACCGCCTTTATTACGACCGACTACCTGACCAAGGCCGGCATCTAGGCGCTCCCCCAGCCGTTTTACAGTGCTGATTTGTCCCCGCCCTACTTCAAAGGACAGCACTTGGGGACCCTGGGGAACATCAAGGCGGTTACGACGACGTTACTAAAGGACATCCCTGTGACTGACATCCAGGACGCATATAAAGCATAAAAGTCGCATTGGAACAAGTGTGTTCAAGCAGGACTGATGCATTTCGAAGAATATTGAGCGATTGTACGAATCGGTTCAATAAATGTCTTAAATAAAAATGGGCGCATTACTTTCGGGACAGACCTTGTAATTATCTAGTTTAAAACTTTTTTTTTTCCGGTGACTGATGATGATTCGATTTACAATTTTCATCACTAATATTACTTATATGACTAGTAGCGACGAATTAAATTTCATAAGTGCGAATATTGTTCAGCTCGGGAAATTTAACCTGAGGATTTTAAAACTTTGTGCTAGTGCCAGAGCTGCTAAATTTTTAAATTATTAATATAATCCCTTTTCCATACAACTTTTTTAAAAGTAAAATTTTCTTAGTATTTAGCTTTATATTGGAAATAATTATTGTTCAATGATTCTAAAAACAATTCCACAGAATAAATTAAAACGTTGGCAACTCTGTGATCTAAAAATGAGCTAACCCTTTTGCATCTGATCACCCTATGGAGCTTTGTCGTATTTTGCCAAAGAACACACGTTTAATTCCTAGTTATACCAATTTTCACTCTCGTTAAAGATAAACCAGTCTTTCTGTTAAAAATGTGTATATTTTAGATAGTTTCTCGAAGAGGAAATAGTATTTTTTATAGTTTTATAGAATGTTTGTGACGTTACTATAGCGCATGAAGAAAACCTCCCTGAGATATTAAAAAACTATATAGAGTCAAATATACTTATTTAATATACGTAATGAAAAAGAAAAAGGGAAGGAATTATTCAAGTTAAATGGTTACGTGTTAAAATGATCTTCTATAATTTAAATCTACACATTTCTCTACAATGTGATATAAGATCAAACTCATTACGATTTTTATTACTAGAAATAACTAAAGAAATTATAATCAGTGTTCTTTTCAATTTGTATAAAGCAGATTTTTAACACATGATAAAGAGCCATATTGCATAAATAATGCGCATAATATTCGAACGTAAATTTATCAAATCTCTAATTGAAAAAAAGAAACATTGAAACTAAAATTGCTTAAATTCACAAAACGTTAAACTGCCAAAAACAACGCCTTTTTATTATTAGGTATATTGAAAGTATTTGTCCCATCTTAAGTCATGTTTTTAAATATATTATATTTATACAAGTCTATCAGTTTAAAAACTCCTCTAAAGTAAAGGTATTAAATATTAATATAGACTCTAATACAAAATGTGTTTGGAAACTTAAAACAAGAATAAAATTGTAAATGACTCTGTTGTTATATTATTTGCGCAACACAACACCGATTTATGCGAATGTTATGTACAATATTAAGAAAAAAAAAAAAGAAATAGAAAAAAGAAAAGGAAAGAAAAGAAAAGGAAATATGCGCATGACAATCAAAATATTTGGTTTAATAATAAAATTTAGATTTTGTTTCTGAAATAATACGTATATTTTAAATTACATTTTATCCATTAGGCGTGATTTCAAATTAAAAATTAATAAACATTAAAATTAAAATTGCTTGAATTCATGAATTTTACACTACTAAAAAAAAAAAAATGCCTTTTTAAGATTAGTAATATTGAAAATGCCTGTACCACTTTAAGTAAATTTTATTAAACGTTTAATTTTTTTACGTGTATATTATACACATATAATTCTACTACTCATATTCAAAATATTAGAATAATTGAGAAAAATTAATAAGAAAGAAATTATTTTTCTTTATTTATTTTTTATACTAAGTAAATGCAATTAAATTTCTTATAAATTAAATCTGGAATGTTTAAATAAGATTTTAACTTTTACAAAATATAAAATACAATAAATTCGGTATACAATAGCTTTATGAAACACATCAACATATTAAAATATTTTATTTTACGCAAAAATATTACCTCATGAATATGAAGTAAATGATAATTAATATTTTGTAGCATTCCCTTTAGCTTTAATAACAGCGTACAATCGATCTTGAATACTATATACAAGGCATTAACAAACATTTCTGTCAATATTAGCCCAAATAGACTTTATACGTGACACTAACTCAGTTTTACTTGAAGGAGGATTTTCTTGGAGTTTTTTCTTCATTATATACCATAAGTTTTCGATGGTATTAATGTCTGGTGAGTTTGGTGGCCAAGGAAGTACCTTAATGTTGCGTTGGCAGAACCAATTTTTTGTTGACACCGAGATATGCTGAGGCGCTAAATCTTTTGAAAGATGAAATCATCTTCAAATAAATCTTCTGATGATGGAATCATGTAATATTCTAAAATTGTTTGATATATCTGAAACCTTTTCGTAGACGATGCATAACTTTCCAGGTCCTTCTGCGCTTATGCAACCCCAAACCATGACACTAGCAGCAAATTTTACCGAACGTTTAAGGCATTCTTTATCAAATGCTTTTTGCTTCATTCTCCAAACTGAATACCTTGATTACCATATGAAACCCAAACATACTTTCATCACTAAATAATATTTTTTTCTAATCTTCTTCGCTCCATAAACGTCTTGATTTACACCAATTCAATCTTATACGCTTTTGTTTTACAGTCATGAGAGATTTTGTTTTCGGCACACGATATTCAAACTTTAATTTATGGAGATACCTTAATGTTGTCGATGAAGACACTTCAACTCCTTCTTCTTTCCATTTTCGATGCAAGAATCGCCCACTTTTAAAACAGTTTTTCTGAACTATACTATACGCTTCAGTTTCCTGTCATCTCTAGCAGATGTTTTTGGTTTTCGGCTGCCATTTCGGCGACTATTTTGAAATTTTCCATTTTTTGAAAATTGTGTTAGAATTTTACTAACGCTTGATTGCGAACAATGTAAATAATTCGCTATATAACATTGATTTTTACCTTGCCAATACAAATCAACCATACGAAGTTTAACAGATTCAAAAATATCACTTACACGACCCATTTTAAGACGAAGAAGCAAACAAACTGCAAAAAGAATACTGATTTTAAATAAAATCGTCCGAATTTAATCAATGATGACACCAGTTATGAATTGGTGATAATAAAAGGAGAATTAATGTGAAATATTCTAATATTTTGAACCACTTGAATAAATATTCTAATATTTTGACATTTCAAAATATTTTTTTTCAATTAATCTTTTCAAAAATGATATTAAATTTAAGATAATAAATAAGTTTAATCAACAATAAGTTCTCAATAAAACTATCGTTTGCATATTTGCATTAAAAGACATTAAATTACCAAATGATATTTTCAATTTGTAAAAAAATGTACTTATTCTAATATTTTGAATATGAACTGTATACTTTCATTATTCTCTTTTAAAATAATGATATTAAGCACTAAGATAACTTCTAATACAAATTACTTAAAAACTTCAAACAAAACAAGAATACAATTTGAAATTGCTCTCTTGTCACATCCATTTTTACAGGAGTTGCTCTTAACCAATATTAAACTATAAATTATCAGCTTCAATTTTATAAAAAAGAAAATAGAAAACACAGATTAAAAGAGGATTAAAAAGCGTTTCTTTATTTTAACTGTAATTGTCTTTAGATTGTTTAGGGTTTTACTAAAAATCATTAGTGCTTATCACGTCATTAGAGGCTTAAATATGCTGTTTTTTATGTTCCTAATACTCATTTAGAAGACTCTTCTGTTATATATAAGAAAAACGTATTTTATAATACTTAAGACTGGACGCTAATCTATTTTCGTAAATTCTTTTTATTTCTATTTTTTTTATTTTATAGATCTACTTGCGTAATATTATTTAACATTAGTTGTCTTAACACATGCTTAAATCATTCTAGTTCCTTGCCAAGTTTAATTGCTTTAATTGTAGTAGGTTAAAGATATTTTTTTATTATTATTACTTTTGTAAATAAAAACGAAAGCCGATATAAAATTATTAAAAATGATTAGGTAATAGAAGAAACCGTTGTAAATTTTAATTTATTTGTGAAAAAATATTATGAACTGACGTAACTATAAAATTTTTTATCTTTTATTAATAAAAATATTTAATATAAAATAAAATTTATGAAAACTGTGAATTTATAATTAATTTTATAGGCACTTACGTTTGAAGTTATATTTTTATGTCACCTAAAGTCGTTGGTAGAAGATTGCGTGATGTGCTACTTATCCTTCACACCAAGGACAGAAAATTGCTAGGAGATAATCCATTTTCTTAGGAGTTGTAAAAATCAGGGCTTAATTTCTGTAAAAAAAAAGAAAGTGTAGGAACACTCATTTTTCATTTGATATTGCAGTTAAATAGATTGCTTCTTTTTTAGAAATAAATTGCTGTTTATTTTTCTGCTTTCAATATTTTGATTAAATTGTGGTTTTAGTTTGAAGCTCGGTAAAAGAAAAAACTGAAAGTGTACTCATTTAGGATTAATTCAAACAATTTCTTGCCGCTGTGGGAAAAGAGAGTAAAACCACTACTCTATCGCTGGTATAATTACACAGAAGAAAATCTTGTGTCCCAAGTTATATTACAAATGTAGATGTTTTTAAAAGAAAAAAAAAGTAAGTTTAAGACGTAAATAAAAATTGGGACATTGCTTTTTCAGAAATAATGCACTGATGCGTTCCAGTACGCACTATTAATAAGCTCCCATGCGCTCTATCAAATATGTAAAAATTTACTAAAATAGAAGAACTATGGAAACTGCGTTCTTGTTTGTTCCCATGGAAATTAAGCCCTGGTAAAGGTAAATAACTCAGATTCATTAAAACTCTAAATACTACTGATTTATTTAGTTTATCCCATTTTGTTTTTCAAAAGTACTCTATAATAAACTGGTAATTCAGTTTAAAATAAAATAAATAACCCACTATACAGAGACTGCATAAATTAGAATTGAAAATTTCTTAGTATTTATAAGCAATTTACTAATAGTTCGGAAATGGAGAATATTTTTCTATAAATATACATATATATATATATATATATATATATATATATATATATCAATTAAAATAAAGAATTTAGATTTTATAATTGGTTGATATTTTTAAGTACACTACCTTTCCTACTAAATGACCGGACACTTTCAATTTCAGACATTTTGTCAAATATCTCAAAAAGGAGTAGGCCAATGTCTTCACATGTGTGAAGAACGTATTATACTTCATATATTTCAGTGAAAATTATGCAAAAGTGCAGCCAGTAAGAAATTAAAGAAAAAAAAAAGAAAATATTTGAGATCAGCCTGTAAAAAGTAATGCTTGAAATGCATTTCAGCTGTAGCCTGTGATTACGAGACTTATTATTATTATCTGAATAAGTTTTTATGAAACTACTTTTAAATTAAAGCCCTTACTGTATCTGAATACTATGCAGTGCAGATATAACCGTTTCTTTAAAATATTGCGCAAACGTTTTCCACATTTTAACTATTACACGCATAGTGTTACACCCAGTGAAAAGTCATTTTTAGGAAACTTGACACACTGTATTAGATAAATCACTAGCTGGAACCCGTCGAATTCGACGATCACTTTATTGACCGTAATGTTTCAAAAATCGCTGCATCATTATTTAAATGTATTTCAAGTTAAAACATCTAATATAATTTACGACATTTCACTTAAAAAAAAAGAAATTCGGAAAAATGCTTATAAATAGAAATACTATATACGACACCACTTTCTAGAAAGTACTGTCAATAGTGACGTCAAACTGACTCCAAATAAAGAGTTGCTATCTTTTATTTTCTATTTCGGTTAATACTATGACTACATGTTAGCTGAAACGACCAGCGTTGCCCGGGCCTATGATAAAAACTTTAAATGAAACTTAAATTTGTATAATTTTAAATCCTAAACTCGATTATGTTTGAATTTCTATTTTTAAATAAAAACATAGCATTGAAAAAAAAAAAAAAAAAAATTCAGCTGTAACAAAAAAATTACCTCGAACCGAATGAAACTCTTCCTTGTGACCCCGGTGCCTGCGGCAGTGCATACACGGACCGCTAATAACAGGAAAAAATTCCCAAAAATTAACCTGGAACCAAACGAACCCGACCGACGTTGCCCGGGCCTATGATAAAAACCTTAAATTAACTTTAAATTTGTATGATTTAATATCTTTAACTCTATTTTGTTTGAATTTCTATTTTTAAATGAAAGCATCGCGAAACAAATAATCATATGTAACAAAGAAATTACCTCAAACCGAACGAAACTCGGGCTTGTGACCCCGGTGACTGCGGCAGCGTATATGCGGGTCGCTAATACCATGAAAAAATTCTTAAAAATTAATCTTGAACCCAACGAACCTCTGAATCATGTTTCCGCCGCCTGTGGCTGCGGCACCGTATAGCAGGCATGCTACGCACGCGCTGCAAAATCCACTTTCCCCCACCAGGGGGCGCAGTTTGTTGCACACGAACATCACCAATCACCTTGAATTTCCAAGACCTTTCAAATAAGGTGTCACATGGTGGTGTCAACTGCAAAATCCTTTAGTTACACTTTCCACCGCCAGGGGGCGCAGCGTATTCTATACATAAACACCAACGGTCAGGAAATATCAAGAAATTTAAAATAAGTTGTAACATGATAGGGTCTACTACAAAATCACCTAGTTTCATTGTTCACCACCAGGGGGCACACTATATTGTATAGAAACATTACCAATCAACATGAAATTTCAAGACCTCTATCACCAATCGCCTTGGATTTCCAAGACCTTTTAAATAAGGTGTCTCATGGTGGTGTCAACTGCAAAATCCCTTAGTTGCACTTTCCACCACCAGGGGGCACAGTGTGTTCTGTACGAACATCAGAAACGGTTAGGAAATACCAAGACCTTTAAAATAAGATGTAACATGATAGGGTCTACAGCAAAATCACCTAGTTCCATTTTTCACCACCAGTGGTCGCACTGTATTGTATACGAACATCCCCAATCGACATGAAATTTCAAGACCTTTAAAATGAGGTGCTACATGCGTGGGTCTAGAACGGATTTCCCTCTCAAACTAATTTCCCCCCTTTCCCCTCCAAATCTACTTTCCCCCCCTTTAAAATCGAAAATTCCAAATTCGCAGATAATGATTTTTTAGTATTCGACTCTAGTCGCCATATGTACAATTTCTTCACCGTGAAGTAGTTTGAAGCTTAGTTAAGCTCGTAAACGTGTTTTTAACCCAAACGGGTCGGAAACGGTTTCCCCCCCCCGGGGAGGGGGGGGGGGAACCGTTCGACTTTTTTTTTATTTTTCGCTTCTCATAGCACATCTACAGACCAAGACCTTTTTTTAGACACCTCAACCAAATTTTTACACCAAGTAGTTCTCTCAATATAGTGGAGACAGACAAAAACATGTTTCAAATTAATATATAGATACTGCAAAAAGAATACAAAAAAAATAAATATCTAATGAAAACGAAATACAAAAGAAATTGCACGAATTTCAACACGTCTGCGTAGCCTTGAGTAACACTCTCAAGAGGAGACCGCGAAAAGAAACTCAACTTAAGCTTTATAAAGTCATGGCTACACATGTATTGCTCTATGGCTCAGAGACATGGATATCGAGGAGTCAGGATCTGTGTAGAATTCAAGCAACAGAAATGAGACATCTAAGACCAATAAAGGGCTACATCATCACCGACGATATCCGAAATGAAGACATCAGGAATGAATTGAAGATATTCAACTTATTTGATAGAGCAGGCCTGTCCAACCCAAAACACTTGGTGGGCCACATTAGAAATATATTTTATTCATTCGGGCCACACTGTATGTACAGTCATAAAAAAATCCCCCCCCCCTGCTTTACCGACTAATTCCGCCGTAAACTAATGTAGAGACTTGCGACTGGTGTCAATCGATTAGTAATAAGGCCCAGTTTAGACGGTTTAGTTAGAATTTGCTTAAGGGATATACATATTAAAACTAACATCAACTTATTTTTTTTTTTTTTTTTTTTTTTTTTTTTTTAAGGCAACCCGCAATTTCGACAAACTTTTTGGATTAAAAATTAGATGTCATTACCAATCGTTAGGCATCAGGTGCTAGTTTCTACGATGATTTACGGCGAAATTAGTCGGGGAGGAAATTACTACTATTATTATTATTATTATTACTATTTTATGACTGTACATATGCATATGTGTATATGTTACCGCTAAAGTGCAGAAATCAGTTAATCTGCAGATTAGCTAGGTAATCTGCACATTAACTAGGGTGATCCGTTAAAGTGAGGAAAGTTGTTTTATTTCTCAAATTACCTAGGTAATCTGCGAATTACCTAGATAATCTGCACATTACCTACTAGGCACTAGTTAAAGTGAAAATAAGATCTCTGGTGTTGTAATTTTACAGCACGCTGTGTTGTATTTGTTTTTTTCATTCGGAAAAAAAAAAAAATAGTTTTCTTTTCTTTTTTATTTCTTTCTTTACTAATTTTAATCTGCATGTGTTTTAATTTTTATATCTTTTAAAGTTATATTTGTTTTATTTTTTATTTATTTCATCTTTTTTATTCTGTCAATATAAGTTTGAAGATGTTATGCATTTTTAATATGAAATATAATAGCTTTAATAGCTTTCAATAAATTCTATTTTATAAATGAATGTTAGAATTGTAATACAGTAACGATTTCTTTTCAAAATAAAAATATTTAACAATTTAAAAAAAAGTTTTATTGACAACTTATATTGATAGTACTATTTAAATACTAGAAACATTAAATTACATAAAATATTACTAGAAATATTAAATTAGACAAATCAGAAGCACTATTTAAGAAGTACTTCAAATAATTAAAACTGCTTTTAACATTTTTTAGAATGCATGAAAATTAAAATGACAGTTTTCAATGCTTTATTAAACTATATTTTGCAGCATACACATATCTGCACAAGTTTAGCAAATATATTAATTTTACAAAAAAAAAAAAAAAAAAAAAAAAAAAACTTTATTATCACTTTTTATGTGATAAACTACAACGAAATTATCTGAAAAAGCGAACAAAATTAAAAATAAAATAAAATAAATAAATAAAAATATAATCATGATATATAAAATATGTACAGGTAACTTGAAACTGAAAGAGAAAAAAAAAATGTAATGAAATGCTAAAAAATGTACAAAAATTTCATATTAAGTATTTATTAAATGCCATAATATTTTTCAAAGTTAATAATTAATATAAGTTTTTTTTTTTTTTTTTTTTTTTTTTTTTCCCAGTAAGTAATAGTAATTTAAATCAATTTTAAAATAAATTAGTTTTAAAAAGTTATGGTTTAATAGTTCCAGTTCGGAAGGAAATAATTACTGTAATGTAAATCTAATATTCATAATTCAAAATGGAGTTTCATGAGAGACAGCTTTTAATTAAGATTAAATTTCATTAATAAAATACAGACCCTTATCAAACTTATATTGACAGAATTAAAAAAGATAGAAATAAAATCAAAATTAAAACAATTATAACTTACTATAATCATGGCTTCCATCCTCCACACTTTGCGTTTGCCGTTTATCGGTTTATCATCATAGCGTAGCGGAAGTGAAGGGGTAAAAGTTTTAGTTATGTTTGAAGGTCATTCGTGTATATGTATCACATGGCTGTTTGACGTCATAGTGAATGTAAAAAAAAACTAAGGCTCGAAACAAACATTTGAGCTTTAACGGTACTGAAACCGTTAATCTGGAGATTACCTAGTTAAAATGCGGAAAACTCTTTATTCCGCACTTTAACGGATCATTTTAGTTAATCTGCAGATTAGCTAGGTATTCTGCAGATTAACGGATTTCGCGTTTTAACGGTAACATATATATGTTTGTGAGTATATGATTCATGTATGTATATACTTTTTTCAGAGAAGGGCATAGGGTGAAAATTCGGAGAAGAATACATTAATTTAAATTATTTTCATTCATAAAATAACAATAGAATTGTAAAAAAAAATTACGACTATATATTAAAACTATAATAAAAGTAATGAATAATGGATCTAATAACATTCCATTACAACTGTTCCTTATCTACCATAATCGTTGAAAGGTATTTTCACTTCGAAAAGTCAGAACGTATTTATTAATTTTTTATTCGTTAATCAAAGTTGTCAAACTTTAAATATCGTTAGTCTCCTCGCGGGCCGCAAGAAACTACGCGGTGGGCCGCGGGTTGGCCACCCCTGTGATAGAGTACAAAAATATCGTACTAAATGGAAAGACCATGTACAACGCATGCCAGTGACAAGATTCCCCAGAGCTGCCTTTGACTACACCCCAAAAGGCAGAAAATCAAGAATATGTGGATTTTATGTAAACTATGAAACCTTTCGAATATTTCTAGTGGTGCCTTAAAACTTTAAATGGGAATAAGATAATTCACTTAAGTGACACGTTAGATTGAACGCACTATAGTTAGATATACATTATATATAGACATTAAAAACAAGCGTATGTATATATATATATATATATATGTATGTGTGTGTGTGTGTGTGTGTGTGTGTGTGTGTGTGTATAACGCGTTGAAGTGCTAAAATCTTTTCAGTAAAGATATAAAATAATTTATTTGGAGTTTTACCTTCGTTAAAACGATATAGTTATTAATATTAAATTTTATTTGACAAGCCTTAAGAAAATAAATTTATTTTTTCGTGAACGTTCTTCAGAATTAATTTAATTGTTATCCTTAAAAAAATAATAATAATTTAATAAAATTCTCAAAAAGCAATTAGGAGAAGACTGTGTGAATATCAACTTAGACAAACCTATGATTTTATTTCTTAAAAAAGACATTCGTCGTAACATTTAAAAATGACTCTTAAATATATACTATTTAAATAAATTTTACATTTTAGCGTCCTTCATATTAATCGCAACATTTTTTAGAATAATTGAAGCTACGATTGACATTTTAAAATAAACTTTGAAAAAATAATTTCTTTAAAAATTCCCTTTTATTTTTTGGTAACTAATGCGCAATATATTATTTTGAAGCTTCCTTAACCCAAATTGCTTATCGCTAAATTTAACTTTTGTATCTAAATAATATGAAAGGTATACATATTTTACAGATATTATTAAAATAATAATATACAAAACACAATATATGAATATCGAGACAAACCCTCTTGCACAAGATAAGCAAAAAAAAAAAAAAAAAACTGTCCAGAAAATATTTATAACACTAAACAGGGAATTCTTTGTAATAAAAAAGAGAACTGCTCATAACAGAAAATGTTCAAATTGACCGATGTTGATATCGGCACAGTGCCTTTCTCGATGTATCAAACTGTGAGATACGTGTGAGAATAGCAGCAACAACTTTTTCCATGCTCTACTCTATTTCTCCAGTGTGTGAGGACCATTTGGGTATCACCTGATTCGTGATTTACCCACAGATAAAAAACCATAGAGATCAAGCCATGGAAATGGACACGATATACCATCGCTACCATAGCAGACAGGCGCAACTAAAAATTAAAAAATTTCAGATACAAACTATATAAATCTCTTAACTAGACAAACAATAGGAGTTGAATTGAGTTGAATTCTGCCACTTTGACGTGTCACAGATACTACCCTCAGCCCTTCAAAAACTTAACTGAAAAATTTATTTCAACTGCTTTACTCAAAATTTCAGTTCTTTTTTTTTTTGGAGTTATGCCTCTTTGTCATCAGAGAGACAATAATGTCTTTGCTGATTGACCTCTCATCTCTGAACATCTCGTGCCCATATGATAAAAAATTCAATGTTTGACCGTCATTCTGAAAACACCAATATAGACAATACATAGATGTATACTGACTATTGTCTGTAAGTAAACATTTAAAAAGTTAAGTAGGAAATAATGTTTAATTTCTTTTTAAATACATTACCAAAAATCTGCTTATCATTACTTTAATCAGTAGTTTGTAATGAGTCGAAACCTAACTGATCCTCGCTAAGATATTTTTCTTTTTACTCTAATATTTAAAATTGCCAAAACCTTTTCGTAAAATTAATATTTAGTATGTTTTGCCTATTCAACTCAAAAAATCTAACTTTTTCTAAAGAGATTGAAACGAATACTTTTTAGGAAATGAAATACCGTGCATACTCGTACTTTTTAATTAATCAAGATTAAAATAAAAAATAAAATAAAAAAAGTAGTATTAGTTGTATTATTACATATAATAAGGATTGCAAAAATTTTCTCATAAAACAATCTAGAGATTACCAAACAACTGCCAAAAATGCTATAGCGAAGAACTGTCCAACAAATTTTCATGTAATACGATATCGATGAATTTCCTTGTTCGTAATTCTTTTGCTATATGTTGTTCTAGAGTAGAATATCAGTGTGAAATCGTTTGTATAAGTTGAGGTATTATTAGAAAAGTATAAATAATATTAATAAGTTCACAATAATATATTGCGAGATAAACGATCTGATAGCAAAAATACATTTTAATTATTTTATGTGAGACATCTAACAGTGGCAAAATAATATCGGTGAGATATATTTGATTATAAAATAATATCTTGGCGAAAAATTGTAGATTTATTTGAAAATATAATTTGTCAATAGTATTACATATACTTGTCATATAATTTGTCAATACTGTTACGTATACTTGTACATATAAATTTCCAATACTATACTATATAAAGGAGAGCAAAGCAAAGCAAAACAAATTTAAGTGTATCAAATAGTCAGTATAGGTATTAGTTAAAAAGTATCTAAATTATTTTTTATAAATAAAAAAATATATAGTATATTATGCAAGTATTTTTTCTTTGATAGATTCATTATAAATAAATAATAAATTTTATTTAGAGTAAACATATGTAATATCGTGTGAATAAAATAAAATATCTGATAAATTTATAGGCATTTATACATGTCCTTTTAAAATATTTGCTTGTTTTAAATGTAATGTTACATCTTCGCAGAACGACCCACATAAGAGATAATACGAAGCCATTTCATAATTAGGATCTGAAACTACGCTTAATATACCTTAAATATTGCAATCTTCGTTCTCATTTTGAGTATGTAGTAATCCTTCTCAACTGAAAATGTAGTTTCATTAGTGCTCTAAAAATGACATAGCTTAATGAAAAGGAATTATAGTTCTAGTTATAAGGTGAATTCCGTAATCTCTGCGATTTTATGGAATGTAGTTTTTGGATTCCTTTTATAGTACATTACAACTCTATTCAAAATTTAAATATTTACAAAAATTTATTTTTATTCGAGATGATTGAATAAATTTAAATTTTACTTAAAAGAAACATGTACACACACACACATCACACACACATATATATATGTAGAGAGAGAGTAAAATACTGAATGTATTTTACTGTATTTTATTAAAAACAATTATGGAAATGAAAAAGTTAAAAAAGAGAAAAAAAAAGGAAATTCAAGATATTGTGTAAGATGCAAATTCAACGGAAGTTAAAAAAAAAAAAATTATAAACTGTTTCTCGGCAAAAAATAAACGTTTCCCTTTTTACCATACAGAAATATTTTACTGCACATATTTTTTAGCGTAAAAGAAAGGGAATATTCTTGATATCATGCTTATACTATTACTGTCATTATCATTATTACCATTATTTTAATGGTACATATAAAATCCTGCACGTTCTTATTATATACTAGAAATGTGAAAGTGAAAAAATAAAAATAAAATAAAAAATAAAAGAATTACTAGCAATAGAGTTACTGACAAAAAAAAGTACTAAATTATAATGTCGTATGAACACACATCACTCTCTTCCATAAATTTCTTAACATAAAAAAGTGACAAACTAAAAACAATAACTACAAACAAAATATTTTTTTTTTCAAATAATAAATTAAAAACTTTTTCCGAAATCATTAAAAAAAAAAAAAAAAAAAAAAAAAAAAAAAACAGACTTTTCATAAAGATCCAAAAATCTCTTTATTGTTTACATACTCAGGCATATTTAATATTTAACTGCATTGTCATATTCAAAGCTAATTTAATAAACATTTACCTACTCATTTAGTTTTGAACTTTCCATTAAATCATTTAATTATTAGAAAAACCTTTAATCTTAATCCTAATTTCTACTCAATCCTTTGCATACTTAGCCTAATATTTGGTAGAGCTCTAGGAACATTATCACCCTCAAGCTTAAACCTAATACATCTTCACACTCAGAGTTATCTAACTTAAAATGATCATTAATACACTCAATTATAAACTCTTAAGAATAATCATTTCTAAAATCAACCTTAGGCGCTAGCACATTGTTGTACTTATATATCCTTTGACCAACTTCTTTCTCAATTTTTTTCTATTCAAGCTACATCTACCTACTTACGTTAAGGCTAATTTTGTATTTAAAGCCCCACCAACTATCTCACCCAGCATCCCTCTTCTTTCTCACTTTTATTCTATTCAAGATACATCTATCTACACACTTTCACACTGATTTTGTGTTTAAAGCCCCACGATCTATCTCACACAGCAATCAAAGTGTATGCTTTTCAGTGCAATATTTTTATCTATTTATTTACCTACTCAATTACAATTAATGTAATTTACATTTACACACTCATTTTATTTCGTAGTGTTCTTTAAACTCATCATCTAAACTTATGTATTCACCAACCAACTAAGTATATTTCTAAGTAAATTGTGGTGAAAAGGAATTGGGGATTTCAACATTTTAGCTATTTTTAGGAGCTCACCTTTCTCTTATCACCTACGATCTCTTTGCAACATCATCGAAAAGAACAGAAACCTATTCATTCTAACTAGCGGCTTTACAAGGGGGGGAAAACATCTTTCTTTTTCTTCATCTAGCTCAGTTTAATTTCAATTAAATCAATTTTAGCATTTACGCACTCTTACCTATAGTTAATCCTTTAAAAGCACATCCTCGAACTCATGATGTTATTTTTAAACTAACTTCTCCAAAATTCAAAACATTTATTTCTTAATTATAACCTCACGACACTTTCACACTCATAGATCATATTTGCTTTCAAAAACAACCTCTACATGCACACTTTGCAATAGTCGGGATTTTCTCGACCTTAGCTCCTCTTCTTGTTTGTTTTATCACTCCTACTTAACAACACTTATGCACTCATAACGTAAACTTGGATTCAAATCAACATCTACATACTCACTTAGTTTTTCCTGTTTTGCATGCCGTTTCATCGCCTTCCTTCGCTTTTACAATTATACGACTGACATTTTCGAACTCACTAATGAATCATATTTCACAAATGCATCAACCTACTCACCGCTGAATCAACATTTAACTATAGGTTCTATTAACAATAGCTACATCAACACATATGCAATCAACAAGAGGTTTGACAAAGTAAAACAACATCTACACTACATTCTCACTCATTTACAATAGCTTTAAAATATTTTACCGCTATCTTTTTTCTGACAGGTTTTATTTTTCTTATTAAAAAAATCTTTGCACGCACTGTTAAATATCACGCTTAAATCAACATCTACGAACTCACTTAATTTTATCGTCTTTTAAGCCTTTTTAAATCCTGCCTTCTTATTTCAGTATTATAATGATTGTGGATTCCCCTCTGCGAAGGACCAAAATTAGCTTACCTGGACCACACTTGAGGCTGAATCCCAGATCATTGCCAATTGTTCATTGCGTAACTCTATTGTGACGTATATCCCACTAAACCTCAACATAATAAAAAGTATTAAATTTGAATAACGCATTTAATAAAAATTATACTATTGTAAAAAAGCATTGTACCATAGGTCACGCTCGTCATCCTAGCCGTTCGGAGTCTATTTCTCTCGAAACTCATGCAATATCGAGCTAGGACCTCTCAAAATGGACCCACGGAGGATATTTCAGCCAGACTTCAGACCCTAGTGCAGTCAGTAGGACTTAAGCCTACACTACGATCACCAGCACAAATAACGAGTGCAGATATTAATTTAAATTTTGACATATAGATATTATACAGCCTTTTATTGTATTTGTTCCATAGAATTCTGACTCAAATAGATTAAGAAAAATATATTTATAATGAATATTGACAAACTTATAGATACAAACAAATTGAATATATATATATAGAGAGAGATATTATTGTTATTATTATTTATTAAAGAGATGCCTATCATAAAGATTATTGTACCCATATAATAATTTGTATGTGTCATTGAAGAAATTTTTTTTTTGTTAAACTTCATTTAAGAAACCCCGTTAAAAAAAAAGTCATTTAATTCTTGAACATGCATTTAGGTCTGTATTTTATAGTGTGTTACGCTAAAAGCGTCATTAATTATAAGTGCAGTATTCTTGTGTTTAACACATAAAATAAAAAAATATATAAAGGATATATTTTGGCAGTTTCAAATACATAAATATATAGGATAATGATACAATTACTTATTAAATAGAATGTAATACAACTCAAAATATTTTTGCGTTCCTTAGGAATTTCAATGTTACACACAAAAGTTTTTGAATAAAACCTTTCTTTCTTTTTTTTTTTTTTTTTTTTTTTTTTTTTTAATTTGTTTTATGCATAGATTTAAAAGTTATTGCAAATAACAACATAGCGTAGATCCAGAGTAGTTGACATTTTTTGCTATTTTTGAAAACGCCTTACTAGACCTCAACAAAATCTCTAATACCGGGATATTCGAAAACCGGCATTTATTTTATTATCTCGGCTTGAAATAAAAGCATTTATTTGTTTTTAATATTTTAAAATATGTTGTGTTCGAAAATATTTCTAATGCGTAAGACCATTTCACTTTATAATCGTTTTAAAAAAAATCTTTTGTTCAAATAACTTAATAAAAAGTATTTGTCTTTATTAGGCATTGTTATGTCTTTTTCTTTTACATTCCAAGTTAATTCACGGAAATAAATTGCGGAAAAGCTAATTATCATTACATCCTTCAAGGTAAGTGGATAAAGTAATTCTGGGTTATTCATCTAGTTTATTTAAATAGAAAGGGGACAAGTAAATACAATCAAACTTCAGGATATCTTTCAGTCAGTAATAATATATTCACCAATATAATTTTGATATACCTTGCTTTTACTTTACCCCGTGTGGTTATATGTTTCTTATTTTTATTTTATGATGTCTTAAATTATCGGTAGAAGCACTGACAGAAGTGAGGTTTTTTATTATTATTATTATTATTTTTTTAACTATTTAATATCTAAAAAATTAAATTAGTAAATTAAAATAGATGGTGGTGGTGCATCTATAAAGCTATATCACAATAGTTATCGTGTAGGGAACTTTTTTTCATACATAAATTTGAATTTCCAAAATTAATGAGCAGCAGAGGTTTTCAAAGAATTAATAGTAATAAAGAAATCAAAAATACACATTTTGATGAAGATTTAATGGAATTGATACGATAATTGTTGTTGGTTTGTGGGGATTATAGCCGATTGACTACACTGTGGCCTGTAGGTGGAATGCTCTCCTTGGGGGTCTTTCTAAGGAGTCTTAGTCAATATTTACGCGAGATTCGGGGAAACCATGGAAAACTCCGAACAGCTAGGTCGACAGGCATGACCTGGAATTAAATCTGGCACTTTCTGTCTACCAGGTTTGAGCGTAGAACCGCTCAGCCAGTGTAGGCGCCTGATATGACAATGGATAAAAGTAAAATTATAATAGCTCCTGCGTTTATTGGGATGAAAATTAAAGTTCTTTATGCAGGGGTTCCAACGTTCCTATATATTTATGATCGTTATATTATACTGTCAACACAATATTCAAAAAGAAAATTTTCATGAAATTTTTCATGTCAAAATAGCATCAAAATCTACAAGAAAATTTCCTTTTTAAAAATTACGGTGAGAGTATAATAAAATGATCGTAAAAATACATGTACGCTGGGACCCCTGTATATGAAAAATCAAAATTGAAAACGGATTACGCTCACTCTTTTATGTTTCATAAAATTCCTGAAATGCCATATATATGACTTGTGCAGCGGATTACTTATTTTTAGAAATAACCATATGAAGAAAGTGATGAGTAAGACAAAAAGAAATTTTTTTAAATATAATTTCTGATGTCAGAAAGCGAAAACATTTGTTTTTATACCGAAAAAAACAAATCCTTTTTATTTAATACGTTTATATTATACATAAATTTAAGAATTATATTAGGACCTTAAATAAATTCTTCCTATTTTTTTTCTACGGTATCATAAGTTCTTGCTTCTGAATCCTTCCTAACGCTTTCAAACGTTTCAAAACTATTGTGTCATCTACACGTATTGATTTTGCGTCTGACATGGATCTTCATTAAGTAATTCCTCCAATTCTTCGTCTTCAAACTTTTTGGTGCGCCAGAGCGTTCCTTATCTCCAAGATCAAAATCATCATTTTGAAGCGTCGAAACCAGTCTCAGCATGTCGTTTCGAACAGAAAATACTCACCGTAGTCTCAATAAAAATTCTGTGTGCTTCAGCTGCAGATTTCTTTTGAACAAAATTTTGCAATAAAATATCCCGCAAATATTTTTTATTTCGCATAAAACTCCACATTTTTAAACTAAGCAAAAAAGAAAAAAAGGAAAGGAAATGAAAAGTTTTTTAAAATGTGGCGAACTAATATACGATGAAGTTCAACTCCGACAGAACTTTCTTGCAGATGCGTTACCGTCTGAAATTACGTGTACATTGTCCTGGTAGTACCTTCTGTTAGAAAACATCAAATGGTACATGCTTGGTAAATTTGCATGCTTTGCAAATGTGCCAGGTTCAGAGCACTAAGAATCATATAAATCTTGACAGTAGTTTACACATGTAATACGCATATGTTAATAATCCAAGAAATTTCAATGAAGACCTTTGAAATTATTTTGTATTATCATCAAGGAACTGCCAACGTAAATTACACTTTTCCCATTTTTTAATGGAATTTTACAAAAATTCTATTAAAAAATGGGAAATTTCTGTAATTTCCCTACAGAAATTTTCTGTTTTCTTAAATTACAAAAATGTACTACAAAATTACATCTTACTCTATGAAAAAAATTGTAAACAGATAAAGTCTGTAACAATTGATAAGATTTTATTTGGTAGTTGCAAATTTCTTCTGTTTTGCATATGGATATAGCCTGGTAGGATTGGGAAATAATGAATAACAGCGCATCTTGTACTTCTGTAGCTGGGAAAAAACACCGTCTCTTACCAAACGATGGATTCTGGGAGGTATAAGTGGGAAAAAATATTTATTGCGGAATTCTTTATGTGTATGAATATTGTCTGTAAAGTTTCGTTACAATATATATATATATATATATATATATACAGGGTGAGTTTGACATAATCTCCCAAACGAAAGGAGGTGATAGAACAGCCCATGGGGAGCATAAAACACCGTACACACCCTCTCCTATTTCTAACCGTTTCCATGTTGCGGCAGATACAAGAAAAATCTGTTTTTTTTTTCCATCCCGTCTGATAAAACCCCAATTTGTGAGCTTCCTGAAAGACTTAAACGCAAAATAAGCAAATATTTGGAAAGAGCAGAAAAGAACCTTTCGGGTGACACAATATACATCAGGATACCATAATGAGACGGCAAACGACAAGCTCTAAAATATTGGCAAAGTTTAAAATCGAGTTGTCACCAAATTCTTTAACCGGCAATTCTGCAAACACCGTTCAAACTACAATCAGTCAAATTCACCAGAAACTTGTCCAATCCACAAGCTTTAGAATGAGCTCACAATAAACATTATCGGTGTTCTAGTTCAGGAGAAATTTACCATTTTGTTTGAAATACATTCATCACTGAACTCAACGTTCGTCGAGAAGGAGACTCACGGGGTGCCATGGTCGTTCCTGATTTCATGTCCGCCTTCAGCCAGCTGTATTGTCAGATGCAAAAAAGTAAGTTTTAAAGACAAACAAGAAAAGTAGCAGTTGTATTAAGTTTACAAACACAATGGAATGAAAACAAAAGAAGTATGACTTTCCTCACGTCTTTCACAAAGGAATATGCAAAAAAAAAAAAAAATACGCATCTCACGTCTTTCACAAAGAAATATGCAAAAAAAGAGACGTATCTCATGTTTATGATAAAAGCACATATGCATTCGACAGGATGTGTGAAATTTAGTGCCACTGCTGAAATTGGTCATCTCCACACCTGATACATGCTCTTGCCCGCTTACGAACGGAAACCACAGTAGATCTTACCGAAAGCTCATCCCTCAGTTTTATTATTGCATCATCGAGCCGGCTGCTTAAATCTTGCAAACTGGCAACTTCTGTGCAGTAAACTTCTTGCTTCAGAAAACCCCAAATATAGAAGTCGAATGGGGTGAGATTTGGCGATCTAGGTGGCCAAGGAATTGGTCCATTACGACCAATCCATCGCGGATACTGCTGAGTGAAGAAGTCCCGAACGGCATTGGAAGAATGTGCAGGGGCCCCATCGTGTTGGAAAATGATTTTCGCTCGTTGAGGTACAGGAATGACATCAAGTAAACCTGGAAGATGATGTTCCAGAAACGTCAAATATGTATTGCTTGTCAGATGACCTTGGAACACATGTGGACTTATCTACCGATCGCCAACCACTCCAAGCCAAACATTTAAGCAGAATCACGTCTGCAACGATGAGTTTCGTGTTAAAAATGGATTTTGTTGAACGTAATGATGCCAGTTATGTCAATTTAACATGCCATCCCGAGTGAAAAGTGACCACAGTATCGTTCTAAGGAAATGGTGTTACTCAATATCTCGCTCTAAAAGCCAGCGGCAGAATGTTACCCGCTTTTGGAAACCTGGGCGGCCTAATTCTTGTACCGGTGTGAAGTTGTATGGATGTTACTAGTTTTTGCGCAAAACATTCATCACATTACTTGGGGAGATTCCACCTTCTCTCGCAAGTATGCTTGAACTCATATTTGGATTTTCCTCCACTCGGTCGAGTACGGACTGCTCAGCGGTGGCGGAGCGGTGACCATGGCCCCTCTTTTACACCCTGCCGAACGACCCACTCTCCCCAAGCCTTCGATGAATTGCGGCAAATACAGCACGGTTGGGCGCATGACGATGTGGATAACGTAGACGGTACTCTTGTTCGGCTCTCCGAGAGTTTCCTTCGCAAAATCCATACACAAAATGCATATCCGCGCAGTCTTCATTTGTAAAACCAGGCATATCTGTTTACAGGTTGGAGAGTGTGACAATTTTATACCTGTGATGCCTTCAATTGAAAATAAAATTGAGAAGGATAAACAAAAAGGGATAAAATTTCAATATTAATTTACAAAAGTAGTAGAAAAAATGTGCTACGGAATAAGAACCAACTTCTTTAATTCGAATCAATGTAGGTAAACGTACTAAGTATGAACAAAGAGAGAGGTAAGTAGACGTGAGAGCAGCGTGAAAAGAATCGGCCGAGCTCAGGCAAATTCCAGAAATTGCTAACGCAATAAGCAACGTAAAACATAAAAGAAGCTAACGAGCTAATGAGCTGTTACAGATTGACACGCCTTTTGTACCGGCGAGTGGGATGCGCGCACAGGAAAGTTTAAATACATCCGCATAGCATTAAGAGTCCATATGCAGATAGTCACGAATTTGCATACGCTCCATTTGCATACATTCCATCGTTTGCCGAATTTCGACAAACGCCGTTTTCAGTGATGCATTTCAAACAAAAGGCTAAATTTTTCCTGACCTAGAGCACCTATGTGGTTTATTTTGGACTCATTCTAAAGATTTTGGTAAATTTGACCGATTGTAGCTTGAACGGTGTTTGCAGAATTGCCGGTTAAAGAATTTGGTGACAACTCGATTTTAAACTTCGCCAATGTTTTAGCGCTTGTTGCTCGCCGTCAAATTAAGGTATCCTGATGTAAATGGTGTCATTCGATAGGATGTGTTCTGTTCTTTCCAAATATTATATTGCGTGTAAGTCTTTCAGAAAGCTCACAAATTTGGGTTTTTTCAGACAGGATGGAGAAAAAAAAACAGATTTTTCTTCTATCTACCATAACTCGGAAGCGGTTAGAGATAGGACAGGGTTTCTATGGTGTTTTATGCTCCCCAAGGCCTGTTTTATCACCTCCTTTTGTTTGGCAGAATATCTCAAACTCACCCTGTATATATATGTGTGTGTTTATATAATATTTTTTACATAGCATATCGATATTTCCTGGCATCTTTGCTGCTGGGAATTTTTTTAGAATGGAAAGCTTAATTTGATAATTTTGCTTTATTTGATAATTGAGTGTCCCATCCCTGAAGCAGATATCATACTACACGTGATTTAATTTTTTATCACAGAAATGTACATATTTCATAAAGCCATTTATTTTTGTTAATTTTTAAAAATATTCCTTTAAGTCGGCTTCTAGTCAAATGTTTGGAATTCTGGAAGACTTAAAATGGAATAAATCATTATAAATCATTCACCATCAAAGATGTCCTTTGAAGTGTCAATAGCTCATGGAATATCCTTGAAATATACACATTCATCAATGCTTAGCATAAAATCAAGCCAACTCAGTGTTTAAAGAAAGAAAAGTGGTAGACAGCACGTTTTCTGCATATTTCAAGGAATAGGCAATTATCCATGAATTATTTCGGTATGTTAAAAGCGTTTCAAGTATAAATTCATGAAAAACAATGATAGTTCCATGAAATAATAATGATGTTTCTTCGATTAAGCTTCAGATAAATGATGAATTTTCCTGTAATGTTCTCAATAAAAGAAACTATTTGAAACTATTAAGATATCATTAAAGATAATTTAAAGTATGGAATTAATTTTTACATAGATCATATTGCCTTGCCTTAACGAAAAGAGAAATACTTAATCCATGCGATAAGAGAAAACTATTGAAAAAAATTTTTATGATGCATGACTATAACATAGACTGAATTTTATAATTATGAATATATGTATTTGAAAAATGGATAGTTTATTTGAAATGATGATAACAAATACAGGCGGAAATTCATGATAATTATTAATAACATTTAATAAATTTATTTTAACAACCGTAAGCATTTTATTAAATTTTTACTCTAATATATAATCTAGAATCTACGCTAACACCCTCTAGGACAAAAAAAAATAAATAAACACGCACCAAGAAGGAGTAATGCAAATTGGACAAAAGGGGGATTCCAACCTGATTGTCACTAGTCATACGGCCCGACAACCAGGAGTGATGGTCTTAGATGCCATTTAATTTCATAGCAGGACCCCTTTGGTTGCCTTCAGAAGCATCTTTAAGCAGAGTGGTACGTCGACGAAAGTGTACGTCCCGTTTTCTTCCCATTCATATCACGAAATTTTGAGTGTATATTTCAATATGATAATGCCAGCCCACATACAAAGATAGATTGTACAGCTTGATTTCTTCCTTACCCAACATCATTTTGGACAGCAAAGTTGCTGGATCTTTCTTATCTCGTCAAACGTTTGGAGCATCATGAAAGGGGTCCAACAGCCAGCTCGGGATTTTACCAATCTAACACACCAAAAGGACAGAATTCGGCACGATATCTCGCAGGATCTGCTAACTCTATCAATTAATGCCAATCCGAATAACCGCTTACATAAGTCCAGAAGAGGACCAACGCGTTATTGACTTGGTGACTTTGTGAGGCTTTTTCTCTTGGTTAAATCCTCCTAAATTTCTGAAATTGTAATCATTTGCTCTTCTCCACATATACATCACATCTACCAAAATTTCGTCCTATTCGGATAACTCCTTCTTGGTGCGTCTTTTTTTTTTTGTCTTAAAGTGTATATAATAGGAACCTCACATGTAACAAAATTTATAAAACAGTTGAAAACACCGAAGGTAATGAAAATCATAAGGAAAACAGACTGAAATGAGCTAAAAATGTCATGTCATGCGACAATGAAGGAAAACAAATGATATTTTCTTATTAAAAAAATAATCACGACGACTCAAATGGCTATAAACACTACTGGCAGGATTTGCAAATGGAATTGAGACAATATTTCAGCATAGCTGCCAACCGATCCAATTTTTGGATACCGGTTTTTATTTATGACCCTTTCTGAACTTTAACAGTTTATGGGGATTGTTTGTTTCAGCAAAAAAATACTTCTTGCCATATGTCTAAATGCACTCAAGAATGATATATACAAGAAATAAATCTTTTGCCATAGCCAAATCCAATTTCACTTTCGAATCCTATGGAAAATCTTTGCGAGATTTTGTTTCACAAAGTTTAAGCTAATAATAAACGTTTTTATCTGCCAATGAACTAAAAGTACCGATTGTAAATGATTAAGTCTCAATTTAGTCACCTGATCACTTCAATGAAAAGCAAAGTGTTTAAGTTTATAAGGACAAATTGAGGACCAATATCGTATTAATTCATAGATTACTTTTGTTTTAGACAAATGGTCTTATAATTTTCTAACAGTGTATTTTTCAATTATTGCTTATATTTTTCTTAATTTAATCATTGACGGCATTATTCAGACGTATTGCGACATAATCTTAATAAATATGTTGTTACTTGATATCTCATGTGTTTAAATTATAACTTTTATTTATTTCGTAACTTTCAAAATCATTGTTCTGTTTTAATTTCTTAATAGACTGTATAGTGATTAGGCTTGGTGCAAATTGCTTGCAAAAATGTTAGGATACTAGAATCTAGACAGGCACAAAAAAGTGTATTATAAGCTGTTGTGACGGCAAAAAGTGTCATTTTAAGGCTTATTTTCAATTTCGTTTTCCATGAAACTACGAATGATAAGTTGTGACAACGGTAAATTTTCTCGGGTGCGACTGCAGGCGAGTGATGGCTAGTATCCACTATAAATAATTTGTTGTGCTAAGTTAATCACTATAAGCAAACAATGGAGAGCTCTAAGCCATACAGGCGAAAATAGGTTTATTTAAGTTCCTCTACGCACGCATTCGAATGATAACATGACGTACAACCACGATGCACCATTGGAAATCGAAATCGAAAGAAATGTATTTGGAATTAGGTTGCTCTTTCATGGCGAGACTCAAATCACTCTAAAGTGTGACATGTGGAGAAAGAGGGTTTAAAAAAAATTCCCAAACGAGGCGGGTTGTCGGTATGAGGCATACTGCTCACAGATAGTCCTGTAGACCAACATTTGTTGGCCGAACGACATAGACAGGAAACACTGAGTCCTGAGATCATGGCTTACTCTGATGTCATTGGTAATTTTTAAATGTAAACTTTTTAATTTCTTTTCCTTTCGACATTTTTATTTGTGAAAAACGAAAACGTTTTAGTCACAATACATAATTTATCAAATTTTAAGGCGTTAGCATTTTTATAACATATTCACTAAATTTTATCTTATTTATTTAGAAGAAAATCGAATAGCATAAATTTATTTACATTATTATTATCATTACCACTTTTTTTATGTTTTACAGGGAGAGATATAGAGTATTAGGTTTTGTAATCGATGAGCCTACATTATCTACATTTGTAAACAGACATCCTCCAGAAACAGCCGGAACTCAGGTAAGAAATTCAGGTGCTTAATTCTATTTATAATTAATTATTAGAAAAGTTTTCAGCGAATTTAAAAATTGAATATAGTTTTGGATAACCTGTTTATGTATGTACGTTGTAATTTTCACATTTTTTTAGGTATATCTTCACAGTGATTTATGTTACTCAGTTTAATTATATTAGACTATCTTTTAAAAATAAAATAAACAACAAGATTTGTTTATCTACGGGAACACAAAAAACACTTTCTGGCATTCCAATCTATGGGCGGTTTTTTGAAAGTGTATACTAACCTCTTTATGGAATGATGCCTCTAATTATTGTGCTGATAATATAGATATAAGTTTTTGAACGATGGTACACAATCTTTCAACATATTAGCTATAACTACAACCAATCCATGAAGAAGAAGGTCTTTTAATAGTTTGAGTTGTTCAAGAAGACACCAAATCATGCCTAAAGTGCCACGTCGTTCTCAAACAATACTTTCTTTCATGTATATTTAACCAAATATCTGCCTTATAGTTTTCTATTCACATCGTTTTAAAAGCTTTCATACATTTTTTTTTTTTTTTTTTTTTTTGGGGGGGGGGGGTGAATTTTTTTTCTTTTTTTTCCTTTTTTTTTTTTTTTTTTTTGTAAAGCATTTTTATGTATGCGTTATTTTGTTTTATTTCCCTTCATAGCTGTCTAGAATGGATTTTTACACTCTTTTGTTTTTTCCCATGCTTTCCTTGAACAGTGACCAACAGAATATTCAAGTCTTAATTAAATTAGTCTGTTTTTTTTTCAATAAAACTTAACCCTTTTTGATAATAGTTTTATTTTCAAAATTAGAAATAAAGAAATACTATTTTTTACTTATGACGAATATAGATAATGGAACTTAATTTTTCATTGTTCTGTGTGAAGTATTTTCATTATTATTAATTTTCATTAAACATACAATCATATATATTTAAACATCATAGCAGCCATTTTTTTTTTCTTTTCAATTTATATACAAAGTCATAGTAAACCTTTATTTTTGTGAGTATCATATATATGTATATATATATATTTACAAGTATGTATATATAAAAATATATCTGCATTTATATTTTTATATAATGCTAAAACTGTTTCTACTACTTTCTCTTTTGCCGCTCATTCTATAAAAATTCGAATACCCTACTCTAAAACAGGATTGTTTTAAACGTTTCACTCATACAAAATTGTTTTACAGAAACGTCCAAGAATACTAAACAAATAACTGATTGAGAACCTATGCGATTTCAAATGCATTCATATGCATTTATGTATTTTTCAATTTTTCTTGGAATATCCGTAGTTTCTGAGCCGAATATAAAGTGACGGTAATATTTTCAAACATGAGCAGCAGCAAAATTTCTCCTTGTTTATTCAGCTATTTTTTAAATGTATATTCGAAATAGTATTTGTATGAGGTCTATGAACATCTTACAAAAGTATTGCATATTTTTATTGATCAAATCATATATCATGGCTTTAAAGGTATTTTTTAAAATTATTTTAGAAAAAAAAAAAAAAAAAAAAAACAGGAATCATTTCAAATAGTATGATATACGTATATCATTTTATATCACATTTGATATTTCTTTTTTATTTTAAAGCACAAGAATTATATGTTATTTAGACACTTTTTTTTTTTTTTAACTTTATCATGATATTTTCCAACAATGTATAAAGGAGTCCTATATAGGAAATACATTATATCTTTAAAAAAAGGCATTTTTCATGTGTAAACTATAACTTATGTGCAATTTTAAAACAATCTTAATTATCCTTTGTTTAAAATAAAACATTATAAGAAATAGTTCTATAGAACAGAAACTAGCAGAACGGCAACGTGTAATAAAAATTTGGCTTAGAAATTTTACAAATCAGTTTAATTTTTACTGTAATTATCCATATACCTTCTTGTAAGTTTGCTAAAATTTTGCTTTTGTATTATATTATTAGTTTATGTATAGCTTAGATACTCAGAATTATAAGGAACAGAAAATGGTTCACCTTTTATGTACCTTGCTTATATATGTTCTGTGATTTTAATTTAGTTTTCAAATCTATTAAATGATTTTTATTTTAATGCATGCGTGTAAAAATATTTCTCACATAAATACCTGTTTGATTGTGCTTAGGAGAATGAATATTCTTCAGTATATTTCACTATTCTTCAGTAGGATTCTGACCAATACTATAAAGATTATTTGTAAATTCTCCGACTTCTTTACGAAGAAAATAATTCTAACGTGCATGTTAATGCGAACATTTGCGTTATTACCTAATGTTACGAAATTGTTAAATATTCAGGTTGTCAAATAAGAACGTTTAAATTTAATGGGGTTCTTGTCAATACCATAAGTGATATTTTAAAACTTATCTGACCTCTTTACAATCATTCATGGTATAATATCCACTATACTTTATGATTTTCCTATTGCTTACATCTCAAAACGTGTAATTCTTTCCAAATCTGAGTTCGAAAACTTTTGCGAATATCTTTGTTCCCCATTAACTATAACATGAAGGAGAACTCGCATAAAATAAGCCACGTTAAAGTAAGACAAAGTAAAAAGGGTTTCTTTATTTAAATGACGTATGCAGTTATACCTTAACTTTCAATGTACATGTTGAAAGTTTGGGTCCTTTCTAACTGTGCCATCTTTAAAAAATAGTACAAACACAATCCCTATCTTAGTGTAAAATTTAGGAGATTTCAAAAATATGTCCAGTTTTATGTGGCTTAACCTGTATGTACAAAACCAATGTATTACTACTAAGGTTTTAAAATGTAATATTTTAGGATCTAAATCCAACGGAATAAAGAAAATTTTACCTGTTAACATTAATTGTAAAGAAATCATAAAGAAATTATAAAGAAAATTTTGTCTGTTTAACGTTAACTGTAGATTAGTATAGATTGGCTGTACCACTGGCTAAGAGGTTATTCTGTAGAACCTGGTAGACGGAAAGTGTCTTGTTTGAACCTACGTCGCTCTCGCCGATATAACCATTCGGAGTTTTTGAAGTTTTTCTCCGAATCTAGTGTAAATACAGGATTAGATCCTTTAAAGAAACCCCTAGGGTGAGCATTCCTATTATGTATAGATCCTACATACAATGAATTATTCATATTTCCTCTACAACAACAGGAAATAATCTGGTGTGTCACTCACACGACTTTCTCTTACACTGAAATTTAATACTATAAATACAGGTTGAAGATTAAGAGGTAAGATAAAGATGTTATGTAAACCTATGTTAAACAATTTAAATTAGGCTTCGGAAGAGTTTTATATGATAATTAATTCTGTTTGAGGGGGGCTACCGCTCCCCTCAACCCCCCGTTTCATTAATTCACCTACATTTATATAGAATTTAATCCGGTTAATAAAAAATAATTTATTAAAATTATTATTTTAAAAAATTATCTTTTATGATAATGCAGATGATTTCCATATTAGAGAGTAGTATAACACTAAATATCCAAAAAAAAGTCCATTTTATTCTCAATATTAAAAAAAAAATCTCTGCAGTTTCCCCCATAGACGTAATGTATTAGAATTCTCTTGATTGTCCCTGTACACGAACCATTTGCTCGATCTTAATGAAAAGCTTACTGTAGCATCCGTATATGATACACATTTAGAATACCAAGTTTGGAATGTCTGCTACTATTTGTTCTTGAAATATGCTGATAACAGACAGACACACACACAGACACACAGCCATACACACAGACCAACCGCTAAAACATGATTTTCGTATTCAGGACACCTCAAAACGTGTAAATATAACAAAATCTCACTTTCGAAAATTTGACCCAAAAACAATACTTTCTCTTCCTTATGGGTAAGAGAAAGTAAAAATACTTACATTAAACGTCTACAAAAATTCCATGTCAACCTTATTTATTTATTTATTTTAAATCAGTTAATTTTATAACGCCAACAAACACTTTTCGGAATGCATGCAATATGTATATGCATAGTACTACGATAATTATACCAAAATAATTAAATTCATAAAAATATAACAGAGGTATTTCATAAGTAGGAGAGTCTGGGGCACAGTGGACCACTTTTACACTTATAATTTTTTTTCACAAAAAATAAAAAAGCAAGGTACTTGAAAAAATTAACAAACATTCTTTAAACCTTTCTTGACATGTCCTATATTTTTTATAATAATACTTCGAATACACTACGAATAGAAAAAATAAATTGTGGGCACTCACAAAGTGGACCACTGTGCTCCATCATCGGAACACAGTGGTCCACAACCCGGGGTACACTGAACCAACCTCTGTTGTTCATGTTCAATTAATATAAAATACTCATTTTTTTCTTCTAAAATTAGTTTCTTATGAAATACTAGTCTAAATAACATAATTCGAACATTTTCATGAAATAAAATTACTAAAATTTAAAGGAAATCGAAATAAATAAGAACTCAAATTAGATGAAGGATCCTATATGAGATTCCCTTTGTCTTTTTGTGCTATCACTAAAAACAATCAGATATATTTTTAATTTGTTTATTAATGTTATATAGTTATAAAAATTATGAATTATATAATTAAACATTATATTACTATTCAAACATTTTTAAAATTATTTTGAGCTATTAATACTTTACATTATATTTGTGAGACAAGTTTAACTAAAATTATTTTGCTTTTATCTTTTACATGTTATTTCTAAAAACAACAACAAAAAATTATTACCTACTATTTTTTATATAACATAATCGTTTTTTTTAAATGTTAAACAATTCAAATAGCTATTAAATTTAGATATCCATAATTATTATGCTACTATTCAACTATTTTCCTTTTTCAGAAATTTATTTTATTATAACATTAAGATTATTATTATTATTTATTAATTATTTTGAGTCACATTATATTCGTATATGTAAATTTAACTAAAATAAATAAGGTGTTAAATATAATTTGGACTTTTAGGCACACTGGAAGGCGGTCCACTGTGCCCCACGTCCAGGCAAAACAAATAATAGTATTAAAATTATACATAGATTATAAATATGCTAATAATTTTTATAAATTTAAAAACAACAATATATTACCTTTTCTTAACAACTATCCAGTATTTGTAGTCAATAGTTAAGTCCTGATAAATTAAAAAAAAACTTCAAGCTTGAAAAATTGCTTTGAGCAGCTCAAAACATAAAAATTGTGTAAAATGGCTACCTTAGTATTTACCATGTTTTTTTTTTTTTTTTTTTTTTTTTTTTTTTATGTATACAAGTAGTGCCATGCTGTCATCTATGAGTCTCAATATAAACTAAAAGAGTTAAATATTAAGAGATTTAAATAGGGGTGGTCCACTGTGCCCCAGTCTCCCCTATGTTACAATTAAGAATAATATTATATCACAATTTTAAAAAGTTAGTTTTCTGATTTTTTACTTATTTTACCACATATTACAATGTGACTTCAGATTTATTTATTACCTAAACTTTATTGATATTCGTTCTTACATGAATTTTGGATGTTTTTTGGAATCCGAAAAAATAAGGACTTTTCATTCTTTGTTTTAATTTTCCAAACACATTCAAATCTCGGAAAATGAAACCCAATTATGATTATTTTCATACTATTTCAACGTAATAAAAATTTTCAGTTATTCAATTTATTCTACTGATGAAATAGTATACACCGATTAAAAATTAAAAATATATATCTGTTTTCTATTTGGAGAAAGTATTTATGAAAATTAATATAATACAGAGAAAAGCAATCAATTTATATTGCCAGGAACTGTATCTTTTTGTGAAATAGTAAACACTTTTAAAAATATTTTTTTTTTAATTTTACATTTCCTTTTCAATATATGTATGAAATTTTAAAACGAAGAAATAAAAAAAATCAATAAATGCACATTTAATAAATTTTCTTTCAGTAAAACTGAAGCAATTAAAATACTAATCTCCATCAATTATTTATATAACTTTTTGTCCTGAAAATATTTCTAATGTTAAGAATAGATTGAGAAAAATATTAAATATTTGCAAGTGAAAGAAAAATTATTTCTACAAGCGATTACCTTTGAATGTAATGCAAAACTAAAATAGCATGCATTATTAACGTAAGTTAATAAATAAAATAAAATAAATAGAAGTAAAATTGAGTATATCATCTAAATTCTAAACTTTAACTTCATGAAGAAAAACAAAATTATAGATTCAGATGAATATATGAAATTAATTGCATGAATTAATATTTTTAACAGAGAAAAATAATCCATAAAAATTAAATGAAGAAACGCATTTCTTATTAGTTACTTTAACTTTTTCATTTATTTCAAAAAATAAAACTCAAAACCAGCTTGGTTTTAAAATCTAGATTTCATAAAGTTCCCTGTAATTCATTGGTTGTTGCTAATGATTAAACCAATTTAAAAGGATGTGTAAATTTTACGGGAATGCAAATAACTAGCAGTAGGCTTCGTAATATGAAAAAAAAAAAAAAAAAAAAAAAAAAAAAAAAAAAAAAACTTTCCTTTTTGCTTACTTGCATACTGGTGTGAGAAAGTACTAGTTACAATTTTTAACACGTTATTAATTTCTAGATACGTAATAATCCGTCAAAGGAATGATGTTTAAGATTTTTTTTTTTTTCATTATTTAAAAGTGAAAATAAAATAAATATTTTTTTTAAACAAAAAACAACAACGTATGCTTTAAAGTGAAAAAAAAAAAAATAAATAAATCTTTACACCAAAGAAAAAGAAAAGAATGTAAGAAAAATATTCATCCTATTAATGATAACCCCAATATGCTATTCTGAAAGACTAAAAAAATATATATTTCGGAAAATAGTTTTTGAGAAAAAAAATGGAAAAGTTTGTAATCTTACGCAATTTTTATTCCTTTATATATATATATATATATGTAAAAAAAAAAAAAAAAAAAAAAAAAAAAAATCAGATAAATGCAAAAAATTTGTATCAGGAAATTTTCAAACGTGATTCGAAATTCTTTCCTTTAATTTTTTTTTTTCAGAATATGCGCAACGTATAATATTCCATTTTTAAACAGATAAAAACTTCAAAAAATAAATAGATACATTTAGAATACTCTTCATTAGAAAATAATTGTTTCGATCATGGATGCTCAAATATGTGCTTAGAAATACATATTGTATACGTGAACGAAAAGAATATACATAGTTTTATTTACACAAATGTGAGACAACTTTCAAATTTTAGCATTTAAAAAGTACAAGGGCAGTTAAATTAAAGGATGAAATGGCTTATTCTTTTTTATAAAGCGCAAATATTAAAATGGAAAATCATTCCCATACGCTTATTATTGCATAATATTTTCATTCATAAAGAACATATTCCAATCAAAATTAGAAAGAGTGTAAGACAAGGGGACACAATTTCACACAAACTCCTCAATGCAATACTTCAAGAGGTTAAAACTATATATATATATATATATATATATATATAGGAACAGAAAGGCATAAAAATCGAGGGAGAGTTTATAAGTCATTTGAGATTTGCGGCTGATATTACTTTGCTTGTTTCCTCATTTGACGATTTGGAAGAAATGCTGCAAGAATTAAACGAAGAAAGGAAGCTCATTCGATTGAAAATGAACCTCAGCAAGAAAAAGTTATGTCAAATTCCTTTCTTTCTCCACAAAAGGTCACTGTTGGTATGGATGAATTAGAAACGGTATGCAGTTATACTTATCTGGGACAAGTCCTTACGATGGACGGGATCATCATGGAAGAAATTAACAACTGAGTTAAACTTGCATAGAGAGCATTCGGAAGAAATAGCACTTTATTCAAAAGCGACCTCCCAATTTATTTGAAAAGAAAAATTTTTGATCAGTGCATTTTGCCTGTTTTAACTTATGCTTCAGAAACTTGGACATTGACATGTAAAGCTTATACAAAAACTGCAAACAACCCAGATAAGCATGGAGAAAGGCATGTTAGGATTCATCCAAAGAGACAGAAAGCGAAACACTTAGATTAGGAAGCAAACCAAAGTTACTGATTTTATTTCTAGAGTCAAGAAGTTAAAATGGAGCTGGGCTGGGTACCTTGCCAGACGAAATGATGATAGATGGACCATCAAAGTCCTATTTTGGATACCAAGAGATAAGAAAAGCCCGAGGAAGAGGTCACTGTGTCGTTGTAGAGATAAAATTGTGAAATTTGGAAGAGCAGAATGAAGAAGAAATGCGGAAAACAGGGCAGTTTGGAGTCACCTAGGAGATGCCTTCATCCTGCAGTGGATTGATAAAGGCTGAAATTGATGATGATGATGAGAATGACATAAAAAAGAATTACAGAAATAGCAATGAGTATTATTAATATTCGTATTGTGTCGAGAAATACACATAAATTTAAATGTTTAATTAGGAAAAATAATAATAAAAACATAACCTCTAATGGAGATAAAAATGGTTCAATTGCATGCATATTTTATACATAGTCGTCTAGATAAATATTTTTATATACGCTACCATATTAGTATTGGTGTATGATGCTGTGGATTAATGTCAATTCTCTACAAGAGAATAACATAGACTTGGGTGGGATGCTCTCCACGTTGTCTTTCTCAGGGGTGCTTGCCCGTATTCACGATAATTTTGAAAAAAATCATGAAAAATTCCGAACTGATAAGTGAGTAACAGGACCCGTGATTGAACCTGACACCCCCAACCTACCAGTTTTGAGAACAAAACCTCTCAACTATGGAATTATAAGTTCTTACTTCTCCTGCAACATTTTTTTTTCCAAACTGAATGATATTAGTATTTCACCATCAATTCGGCACGTGATACATTATCCCAGAGAGCTGATACTTTGTTAAAAAGTGTTTAGGATAAAATAGAAAAAAATAGAGGGTATGCGTATCGGATTTCAAAAAAAGAAAAGAAAAACTTAACAATTGCCTACATTTAAGGGACACCTTTATATATATACACTGAAGTGACAAAAGTCATGGGATACCTCTTAATATCGTGTCGGTCCTCCTTTCGCCCGGCGAAGTGCAGCAACTCGACGTGGCATGGACTCAACAAGTCGTTGGAAGTCTTCTGCAGGAATATTGAGCCATGCTGTCTCTATAGACGTCCATAATTGTGAAAGTGTTGATGGTGCAGGATTTTGGGCACGAACACACCTCTCGATGATGTCCCATAAATGCTCGATGGGATTCATGTCGGGCGATCTAGGTGGCCAGATCATTCGCTGGAATTGTCCAGAATGTTCTTCAAACCAATCGCGAACAGTTGTGGCCCGGTGACATGGTGTATTGTCATCCATAAAAATCCCATCGTTGTTTGGGTACATGAAGTCCATGAATGGCTGCAAGTGTTCTCCAAGTAGCTGAACATAAACATTTCCAGTCAATGTTCGGTTCAGTCGCACCAGAGGACCAAGTCCATGCCATGTAAAAACAGCCCACACCATTATGCTGCCATCACCAGCTTGAACAGTGCCTTGTTGACAATTTGGGTCCATGGCTTCGTCGGGTCTGCGCCACACTCGAACCCTACCATCAGCTATTACCAACTGAAATCGTGACTCATCGGACCAGGCCACGGTTTTCCATTCATCTAGGGACCAACCGATATGCTCACGTGCCCACGAGAGTCGCTGAAAGCGATGTCGTGCTGTCAGTAAAGGCACTCGAGTCGGTCTTCTGCTGGCATAGCCCAAGGAAGACAAATTTCGCCGCACAGTCCTACCGGACACGTCCCTCGTACGTCCCACATTGATTTCTGCGGTTATTTGACGCAGTGTTGTTTGTCTGTTAGCATTTACAACTCTTCGCAGACGTCGCCGGTCTCGGTCGTTAAGTGCAGGCGGTCGACCACTGCGCTGTCCATGGTGGGATGTTATGCCTGAAATTCGATACTCTCCGCACACTCTTGACACAGTGGACCTGGGAATGTTGAATTCCCTAACGATATCCGAAATGGCATGACCCATGCGTCTAGCTCCAACTAACATTCCGCGTTCAAAGTCTGTTAATTCCCGTCGTGCGGTCATAATCACGTCAAAACCTCTTCACATGAATAACTTGAACACAAATGAAAGCCCTGCGAAAGCACTGCACATTTATACCTGTTCTACGTGATGCTACTGCCATCTGTATATTTGCATATTGCTATCCCATGACTTTTGTCACTTCAGTGTATATATATATATATATAACACATTTTCTTCTACATTTATTTCTACAATATTTATCATTATTTTAAAATTTTATTATGTAATTTATATTTTAAACATCCTGTATATCTTTCGTTATAAGTTAATTATCTAGTACCCTATTATAATCACAAATTTCCATTTAACTGTTTAACTAATAAAATTATTGATTCAAATAAATTTTATGAATAAAAGTTTAGAAATGTTATTTACTTAAAATTTAAATCAATAACTTATTTTGTAATTTCTTCATTATGCATAAATTTGTGTACCTTAATACTATAATGCATGAAAACGATGTTTAAAATTATACATGAGATTAACAGAGGACTTATAACCCAGAAATATTACTCTCATGCGGATAATAACATTATTCTGACGCAATATAAACATTTTAATCGTGACAGAATTAAAGTTTACTTTGTCATAATGCATCATAAAGCTTTTGTTATTTATACAGCTTAAAATAATGCACGATACTAAATAATATCTACAAAAGCTAAGCTGCAAAGTCCGTCTAAATCTCAACTTTTCAAAGTAAAATTCCATGGCATGTTCGTAAAAGTTACCTCACGTATTTCCTTAAAACTTCTAAGATGCTGTTAAAATATATTTAAAATTTTTAAAAATCTAAAGTAGTTTAACTTAAAAAAAAAAATTAAAGCATACACTTTTACCGTTTTTGTTGTTTTCTACATATGAATTATCCGCACGATTACGTTGGGATACTACCTTTTTAAATAAATGACTTTAATTCGACGTTGACTACATAACATATAATGTATTTCTCAAAAGTAAGGCAGAATTAGGAAATATACTTATAATTAAATTTATTTTTAGCTAAAATGCTCAATACACACAACCACGTAAAAAAGGGGAATTTATGAATATTATAAAATATAAAACGTGAAATTAATATGTGACTAATAATTTTAATTGATGCGAAAAAGATTTAAACAAATTCTTTAAAAATTGCATAATTAAAAATAGTATAATGATGTAAAGAAATGTCACAATGATTTTTGTGACTAGTTAAAAAAAAAAAAAAAAAAAAAAAAAAATGTAATTTCAATTGTTTCAAATTTTAAAATATACAAAGAGCTGTTTGGCAATTTGAGTGTTCCTTTTAATGAACTAATTAACCCTACCACACCGTCTAGCATACGTACCCTGTAATGCATACGTACCAGCAAAAAACGCAGTTATTTCCCGGCTTGTACGCCGGTGTGCCAAATCTTTTTCTCGTTCATCCCCGGCAATCACATATTTTTGTCAGCGTTCTGGAACGTTTTAAAAACTGTGATTTTTTTAACAAGATGACATTGTATGTCCATAGGATTTGAGATATATGCAGATTTGACCTTCTATTCAAAATGGAAGTAACATGCATGTGTATTTTGGTTATATAATATTTATTTGGTTATATAAAATTTTCCTAGTAAAAAGTAATTTTATGTAATATATATAGTTTCCAAATGAATAATGTCAAAAATCGTTAAATGCTAATTAAATACTGAAAAAAAAGTAAAATATTGTATTTAAACAAGAACTATCTCTTAAGTAAATAAAATACGTAATAAAAAAATTATAAAGAACGTGCCGTATAGATAGCTTACAGAACATTATTAGACAACGCGTTCATATTTCGGTAATTTCATAGGTTTGTGTTTAATAGCAGAAACCTCTCCGGCCCTGCACAGATGCTCGGGAAAATGAGGGCCGGCTTGAGCAATAAGCGCATGTTTGCGTCTCCTGTCACGAAAGGGTTAAGGTAAAAAAAAAAAAGTTTTGCTTGAGAAAAAATAAAAAAAGATAAAAAATAATTATTTCACTTCTTAATTAATGTCTTAGAGAAAAGTGGACTGTTAAAAATCTCTTTCTCATCAGAAATGGTTTTTGACTAGCTTGTAAATGCCACAATCAACTTTACTTCTGAGAAGCGAGATAGCAATTTAACATTTACTAATGGGCAAATGTGTCAACTCAATACGATAGGAGTTACATTGATGGAAAAGATAAGACTCTACTCTGTTCTCGGAGAACTGATAGCGAAAGTAAACATAAAGGGTTGCTGTTTTATCACTAGAGTTTTCCACATTTATGTTTTCTCGCTAAATAGACGATTCTGTTTATACTGACCGAAGATTAGCTCACCTTGCCTTGTAAGTGAGTATAGTTTGTGACAGTTGGATAAAAACTATTTTCTGGCTTCATTGCATTTACCTTTCCTTCCGAGAAATTTATTCCACGCTTTCATTTTCCATAATTCTCATTAAACACCTGAAGCTAACGAAGTAAACAAACGAAAAAAGAAATCGTTCGCTTGTCAGAGAGACTCCGTTTTTTTTTTTTTTTTTTTTTAATCCAACGCCAGTCATTCAACAGTATCACCAAGAATCACGTTGCTTTATTTACTTTCGCTATCAGTTCTCGGCGAACAGAATATAATTCGTTTGCTTGCTGGTGTGCCAGTGCACTTCTTGTGACGTGGGGCCCTTTTGGGTGGAATCGAAAACAGGCGGAAGAACGTGAGTTGCTGACAGTTAATCCGTTTTGGATTTAGAAAAATAGGTCATTAGGGAAATTCGTAAGAATGATTAACAATTAATGAAAAAATGCGATGTGTGAGGTTTCATGAAGGGAAAATTAATGCTATACAGAAGGATGTATTAATTAGGAAGGTTCTCATGATCGTTAATAAATTGTACGCTTTTGGGGTCGCAACAAGCAAAGTTGAATTTAACAAATGGGTGTAAAGAGATTAAATGATCTTAAATGGCAACATCCTACAGTCGTGGGCGAAAGAAGAAACGGTGAATGGGAGTTCATTAATAACGCGCGGGGCGTTTCGAAAAATACTTATAAAAAAATTAAAAGATTTTTTATTGGATTTTGAGGACTGTAACACTGCTCAGAGTAAGTGAGTGTTGAAGGGAGAGTTTGAGGGCAAAGAGGTTATCATGAGATGTCCTTTTTTTTTTTTTTTTTTTTTTTTTTTACACACTCGAAAAAGCCTCTGGTGTTGTTCTGAGTGCAGTCTCTCGGCTGTCCAGTGTCACTCGCTTTTCATGTTTTTTGTTTGGAATTTGAAACCTCTCGCGTTTGTTGTTTTGACAGAGAAGGAGATTTCTAGAGTGTAAGAGCGGCAAGTTCATCTCTCGCTTCCGTGTTGGTTTTATGAGGAGGTGTTTGACTCGGCTGCTTCCCGACCGAGTTTTCGTCTAGTTTCTTTCTCATCACTTGTTTCACAGCCTGAAAGAATTTTTTGAAATTTCAAACCTGTATCGGCTTTGCTTGAGGTATAACGCCCCCACCTGCCTGTGTGATATGTTGGAGGGGTCCGAGGAAGGCTGTTTTTGCCAATATAGTAGCTCGGAAAAAAGGGGAAAGTGCAATTCCGCGTCATCGTCATTATACTAAGACGTTCTGACCGGGTCTTTCTGGACAATGGGAGATGAAACTGAATGTTTACAGTGATGTCAAGCCCCTCTAAGGAACATGCCCTCGTGAAGCCATCCTAAGCATGAAGGACAGCCTTGTTCTGATTTGGATTATAAAAATGATAAAATGTTCTGTTTGATTACTTCTTCATCTCAAACCCAATATGTTAGAAAAGTTTTTGCATGTTTACCAGATTTATAGCATGTTTTTAAATTTTCTTGTGGATTTTGCTTTGAAATGTTGAGGATTTAATTTAATAAAGTGGTTATAAATGTAAAAGAGAGCTTCGTTTAAACAATTATATGTTTTGAAATGATTGACAATTTCCTCATTCATTTGTTTAAATAAGATTTCTTAAAGTAGAATTTGAATAGTGTACTACATTATTTGTACAATTCTGAAGTTGTCTAAGATTAACGTTTAAAAATTAAAATAAAATGACCTTTGTTTGATTTATTAAGGTTATTGTCTTCTTTAATTGATTGACAGAAAATCAATTTGAATGATAAAAATTATTATGGAAGGTTAATTTAAAAAAAAAATGCTCTTCTTGAATAGGCTTTTGTTTAGATTTTGGGTGAGTGGTCATTGTTAAAGTGGAATCTAAAGGCTTTTATGGAGGTGATATATGCGGGAAATTTTCTAATTATTGATAATAATTTGCTAACATAATTTTGGAGTAATTGCTTCACTGAAAAAAAAAATAATAAAATAAAAGTGTAATTTTCATTAGATTTGTCTCCTTTTATTTTGATAACTACTTTGTTGATCAACTGAAAATACACAATTGTCAGATAGCAGGTTGCAAATTGCTTCAAGGCTATGTATTTATTTATTACTTTAGTACGTTTTGAAATATTTAGACTGTGGATCCGACTACTACATTACTCATCGTGCTTATGTTAGTATAAGAGACAATCAGGAGACTTAAAGTGCGATGACATCTATTAACTTAAACTGGAGAGGTCTTTTATTTAAAAAGGAACACAATACTAACTTAAACTAAATAACTTTAAACTATCATAAAAATATATAGCTCACCACTTTAAGCTCACAAATATTAACAGATGACTTCATCGGGGCCGCGGTAGGCCAGTCGGCAGAGTGCCGACCTCGTAATTGGAAGACTGCGGGTTCGGTACTCGAGCCGGCCAAAGACCGTCGTGTACACTAATCGTGGCTGGTGCACGTAAAATTTGTCGTGGACGCAAAGTCCTCCATGTTCCCATCAAAAATTATACCTCTGGGGGTCACCGAAGCGGGAGAGCCATCCCTTCCGTGGAGGATCAAAATTGTGATGGCAGGTCTCCGGACCACCTCTGGGGGGGTGTTCCAGACCGTCGCCAATTGCCCATCTGCGCAGTATTAGTGCGACGTAAAACCCAACCACAACCACGACTTGGTCGGGGACTTTCAGAACGACGAGGAACAGTTTACGACATCGGAAATATCCCTCCGGCATATTAGCCACCTACGGCACCTTCACCAATTCCAAAATCAATACACAATACTTCTATCTACAATGGCTATCAACACTCGTCACATCCAGCGACACCATCCCAACGACACAAATATCGCTCTATTTAATGTTCTCAAAATAGGCAATACAATTCACTTAATTTTACCAAGCTACCTCTTTAAAGACTATCCGCATTCAATTTTATACCACCTCTCACACACAATCTACGTAGATCCTGGTTTCAATCTTTCCAACTAACTATCCAATAACTAGACATTCTATGCTAAGCCAAATTTACCTTTGCTCGACACCTTCAACTAACTATCTCACCCACAATTAGGGCTGGATTATTTATCAATATATCCCCAAGTATCGATATTTTTTAAATATCCCGATAACAATATTTAAGATTTTGCTCTGCCGATATATCCCTTTAACGATATTACCTAGTGCGCACCGCGCGATCAATCGATATGCCGATAAGTACCGTTAAACGCCAACCACGGATTAATAGAATTATGCTTCCGCGCTAGCGCGCATCACGAATGAAGCCCGAATGAAACCCGAGCGAACGAACCACGATCAGCGAACGAAACCTGAACAAAAAGAGCGCGCAATATCTTATACTAATACCCATTCTCTTATTTTTCTACCATCACTCACTGATAAAATAAAAAAATATAACCCCACCCCAAACGATCACTCCCACAATGCATATACTTCCTCTTCCTTTATTCCTGCGTGCGAAACCTCAAATCTAAAATATCACTGCTTTAATAAGTCCACCGCATAATAAAAAAATAAACAGTATTTATTGAAAGCCATCTGCTTTGATTATCGCGCGAATAAGCGGAAATACATTCCTTTAATTACCAATGTTTCGTTCTACTCTTCTAGAAGAAAACACTACTGTCTTCATCAACCTCAGACCAACTTCATCAACCAATGATATCGCGAAACATATCTGCTCGATGGTAGAAACGATATATCCCTATCCGTCTGAATGATATTCATCAAGAAAATTAAGTTATCACAGTATATTGACTTATGACAGTATACCACTCTACATTCATGCATTTACTGACCCTAAACGATAATATGAAAGAATTTATACTACCGTTAGTATAAGTTCTTTGATAATATTGCACATCACCGCTCGTGGATCGTAGGTGTAATACCACAGACAAGACGATATAAAAACAAACTCTTATTATGACGAATGAAAACAATATCTTTTGTTTTAGCTCATTTCCTGCTATTGGTTCATTGATATTGGTTTATTTCAAAGTATCGATATCTTCTGGCCAATAAGATGCGACCTTCAACATGTGTTTAACTCGCTTTGGGCTGTACACCAGTCAGATAGCTCCCCTTCTCCTTTCCCATGTTATCCAATGGGATTTTCGTTGCTTCGTTTTATAAAAATATCTCATTCAAAAATGAAGTTTTTCGAATTCTGTTTTTTGAATATTACTCTTTGAACGGGTCGCCTTTTAGCTTGGTGAACAATTTTTCGAAAAAATTAATTTAAATATTTTATTTCAATAAGTGAATTATGGACTCTAAGTGTGGATCTCTAAGTAAAATATTTAAATTTATTTTTTCGAAAAATTGCTCACTAAGCTAAAAGACGACCTGTTCAAAGAGTAATATTCAAAAAACAGAATTTAAGCTAAAAGACGACCTGTTCAAAGAGTAATATTCAAAAAACAGAATTCGAAAAAGTTCATTTTTAATAAAATATTTTTATAAAACGACGCGACAAAAATCCCATTGGATAACATGGGAAGGGAGAAAGGGTGCTATCTGACTGATGTAAAATAAAGTTTTATCTTCAGTAATTTTATAGTGACAGTTTCTTTATAGAATTATATAATATTGGATAGTTTATTACTTTTTTTATGTAGCATTTATTTTTTCACTTTCACTTTCCTTTTCTTTCTTTCTTTCTTTCTTTTTTTTTAAGCCGTACATGTTAAAAAAAATTGTTTAAATGCAAAATGAGTTACTTTAAGTAACAAAATGAAACTTTAACATAATTTTGTTTAAATAATATAATTTTTATACTGGCAATGTATAGATATATATATATAATATATATATAATTCAATTTTCAATTATTGTGAAACTATTACGAATGTGAATTGAACACATATACATTTAAAAAATATTGTAATGATTTGGTAAGCAGATACAAAAATAAAAATGACAAGTAACTGACATTTAGGATGCATATAAGTGTTTTAAGTAAAAAATATTACTCTGTACGACCAAAAAAGGTGTATCCAATGGCATTTCTTAACTATTTAAAATGATTTTCCTTTTTATTTAATACCTACATCTTAAGACAATTTTTCTTAAGTTTTATTTTTAGTAGAATTATGAATTTTGATATACTTGGTACAAATAAAACACAGATCACATATTAGCTGTGTTAAAATATGATTTTAAAATAATTAAAGCTTAAAATGGGAAGAATAGAGGATAAACTATACAGAGGTATACTAAAAAGCAATAGTATAAGTTATAAGAAACACAAAATATTGATTCACTTTTTATGCATTTTTTTTAATGATAAAGTTATGGTAGTAATATACCAGAAAATACATGGAAAACACTCTATACTTGTATACTTTAAAATTCGTGTGTCTTTAAAAAATAACAAATGTCTATTTTTTCCTATCTTGAAAGAAATATCGCAATATATCACTGATATCGATATTAACTTGGTGATATATCGCGATATTTAATTTCTGATATCGTCCAGCACTACCCACAAAATCGCCAAACTATGCTGGATCCAGATAGAAACTTTTCCGATTTTAACCAACATTCTATCACAACTCGACGCTATCACTTTAGGCTACTTTCAATACTAGCTTCCTTCGGCGACCTTTACTTCCTTAACTCGACGCTACTCCTACCTGACAAATTGAGAGTTGTAAAATATGTTATGTGTCTAAATATTTTCGTTTCACAGTCATGTGAATTCTCTCTGACATCCAACTCTTTTAATGTTTCAAGTGGTCTTAAATTTTAAGGTGCCCCAAAGGATGATTTTAAAATTAACTGTTTATAATAATGTAGATGTATGTTATTTCAGAGAGCGTATGTTCTATCCTTAACATCTGCCGAGCCTGGGATTATTTTTAATAGAAATTTTTTATTTTTACTTTAAGTTAGGCGGAATTTGTAACAATGCAATGTACCATTTGAATTTAGTATAAAAATTGTGGAGTTAGTTAAAACTTATAAAACGTGTTAGGCTAGAAAATCATCACCACAGAAAATTATCGCACTTTAATCATATTTTAGAAACCCAGAATTTGCTAACCAAAACAAAAAAACGCAAGACTCACAACCAAAGATCGAACTTAGTGCCGAGTGATTTTCATGTGTTTCTTGTTCTCTTTTATTATGAAGACGAAGCCCACATTAATTAAGTGATTTAGAGAGGCATGCTATTGTAACAATCGCAGCTATCGTAGATCACAAGTTGGATCGTACAGTCGGCAGCAAAAGTATCCAAGCACTAGCAATAATCCCCGTCTAAAAAGTACACTTAATACCGCTTTGTTAAATAAATCCTTGTCGAGTCATGGTCTTAGTCAGTCTAACAATATGATTCGACAAGGATTTATTTAACAAAGCAGTATTAAGTGTACTGTTTTTTAGACAGGAATTATTGCTAGTGACCGGAAATTTTTGCTGCCGATTGTACGATCCGATTTGTGATCTACGATAGCTGCAATTGTTACAATAGTGTGCCTCTTTTAAAGCAACATTGAAGACCATCTTACATTAAATGTAATTACGCTTCTTTTGCCTAAGTTTGAGGATGTTTCTAAAGGCTTGAAGTGATGCCAAATTGACAGACAAGTTCAGATTTGGAAAAACATCCAGTTTTCGGCGTTCTTTTATCGCTATTTCCTCTCAACCACAAATGTTATCACACCTAATTTAACCCTTGACTCCTTGAATCAGCAATTCTACAGAAGTTCCCATGGGCGCAATTAATGTGGTTAAAGAATACTGTTGTCAACGTATTTTAAAGAATGGATCGGAAAACTGATCCGCATTTCTGACAAATGCAATAATCAGTGGCGTCGCGTGAGTAACGTCTCGGTAATCTCTATATGTGTGGTTAGAAACAGTTCGTTATCATGGAAAGTTCATTCATTTGATTGACTGTTGGATTGCCGTCATACCTACGTTGCTCTATAAAAAAGGCGAATCAACCAATAAGATAAATAAATATTCCATTACAATGCACTGTTTCCAGCCACTCGCATAGAGATGACCAAAAACGTCATTCACGCGACGACACTGGCAATAATATTCACGGTCAATTTGCCGAAAGGTAACCGATTTAGTATATAAAGTTTTGAATAAATTCATTTTGGTCTCTAGTACTGTATTCTGTAAGATTCATCACTGTAAAAAAAAAAAAAAAAAAAAAAAAAAAAAAAAACCTTGGTAAATTTTTTCCTTAAAAGTGTACTGTGACTTTTATGGAAAGGGTAAAAAAATAATGAGTTAAAACATAATTTTAACAAATATATTATATAATTAATCTATATAAAGTACTCCCATGCAAAGATGAGGATTCCCGGTAAGTCATACAATATTATTCCCGAGCTTAAGATGAGAAAGTAATATATGTTACGTACAAATTTATGTATTTATTTTATACACATCTACCAATAAGTATTTGGACGCTTTCGAATTTAGACGTCTTGTGAAATATCTAAAAAAGTACTTTAAAAATCATCTTGAAAGTTTAGTAGTGTAAAGAAAGTGCTATACCGCATATGTTTCAGCAAAAGTTGTGTCCTAAACAAGAAAAAAGGAGCAGAAAACTTTTTATGAGGCTACCAAATATATTCATGGATATATAGCAGTTTATTAAGAAAAAATTGCCAATTTTCTTTTCACTTTTTAAATTATAATACATAGGGTATTAGACCTAGTGCAAAAACATTCTGTGAAATTTGGCTTACTACCATAGACACTTCATACTGCAATCAGTATGCAAAAATGTTAAATATTTTGCGAAATATGAGCATTTTTATTAAATAATTTTGTACTACGCATGAACTAGCTTTTAAAACCTTCATTTGCATAAATTAATAGCTAAAATTATTTAGCAACTTATATGAAAACCCCAAACAAATACCAGGTAAATACAAAGTATTTCATTGAAACTTTATTTTTCCGACTGATTGAAAATAATGCTTGATCCGGGGTTCAACTCCGGGTCCAGGCATTATTTTCACTCAGTCGGAAAAATAAAATTTCAATAAATATGATTTTCTTCCAATCAGTTGATTGTGTGATTTTAATAAAAATTGTATTTCTTTCTCCCATTGTTTAATGGTGTTTTCCATTACCTGCGGCTTATTTCTGCAGATCTATCCACATGATACACCAAATGTTTCTGCCTTATAGTTGTATGAGTGAGTAATGCAGACCGGTTGTCGGCCTGGATAGCTCAATTGGTAGAGCCTTGACCTTGTAAGTCAATAATCCGGGGTTCGACTCCCGGTCCAGGCATTATTTTCACTCAGTCGGAAAAAAAAATTCAATAAATATAATTTTCTTCCAATCAGTTGATTGTGTGATTTTAATAACAATAAAAAAAAAATAATAAAAAATAAAAAAAGTATTTCAGTTCTCTCAAACTAAAAGATAAACTATAAGGGGTTTTACTCACATTTGAATTTTGATTCAATTAATGCCCAATGGTAATAGAGTGTAAGGTGATTGCGAATAAGTGTTGATAAAATCCCCAATCATCTTTTTACTTTCTTCTATATGTATATATAGAGAAAGTATTGGATTCGTGAAAATTTTTGAACTCCATTTTTCGATGGATTTACACGTTTTGGGATGTCCTGAACACGATTTGACTGTTTATAGAAAATGTCTGTCTGTCAAATTTTGTGGACGCTGTAACTCACGAACCAATGAACGAAATTTAACCAAACTTGGTATTTAGTTGAAACTTGACATAAGCTGGTGCTGATTAGATTTGTAGAACAATTGCTCAACAGGTGGAACTGTGATCGCATTATTTCTAAATTTTTAACATTGCAGTTAGGACAAAATTTTGTATAAATGTACATAATGAGAGTTATTTTAAACGTGTGATTGTAAAATTAATATGAATTATTTATAATAGTAGTAATTAACTAGGGAAAAAAATGTGTGTGTGTGTGGGGGGGCATCGCTTCCTCCTGGAAGGAAAGTATCTCCCGTGGGGGAGTAAATTTTCAATATCGGTGTCTTTCGAAAGATCTCGTCAATACTTTTAAAATGAATGATCGAACTATAGATCTGCGATAATTTAAAATAAAGTTATAGATTTTTTTTTATCTTTTAGCGAAAAAAATTTTATCGTATTTTTTTTATAATGGCAAAAAATTGACGTTCGGCATTTAATGATATAATTCAGTCAGATAAATTCGTCTGCATTTATAATAGAAAATAATTTAATAATTTAATAAATAATTTGTGTTCAATGAATTTTGTGTGAAATTATATAGAAAAAAGTCATGTGGTGGCCGCATTATACTAGTTTTTTTTTTTTTTTTGAAAAGAACTGAAATTTTGTTCATTCAATCTCTCACAACTTTTTACTTTCCGAACACTATAGTGAGGAAAGTATTGTAATCATGTCAAAAATCCGAATTGGAGATTTTGATGTTTCTATACGTTTCGAGGTCCAATGAGTCCGTTTTCACTATTTTTGCGATGATGTATGTATGTGTGTGTGTATGTGTGTATGTGTGTATGTATGTGTGTATGTCTGTGAGTGAACACGCTAGCGTCTAAATGCTTTGTTCGAATAACCTGAAATTTGGTACGCATATTGTAAGTCACCATAGTACAAACCCTATAGATTTTGGTGAATCTAGCACTTATAGTTTTTTTACAGGGACACAAAGAAAAATTCTTTATCATTATGGCCTATGGGAGCAAAATCTTAAAAGTGCGATAGCATCAAAACGCCTTATTCAATTGAGCAAAAAATTTATACACATATTATAGGTCCCAAATACTCAATCTGTATCGATTTTGGAGAATCTGTCACTTATATTTTTTTTACAGGGACACAAAGAAACATTCTTTATCATTATGCCTGAGGGGCCAAATTTTTAAAAGTGTGATAGCGTCTAAACGCCTTATTAATCTGAGTAAAAAATTTGTACACGTATTATAGGTCACAGTTGCACCAACTGTATAGATTTTGGTGAATCTAGCACTTACAGTTTTTTTACAGGGATACAAAGAAAAATTCTTTATCATTATGGCCTATGGGACCAAATTTTTAAAAGTGCGATAGCATCTAAACGCCTTATTCAATTGAGCTGAAAATTTATATGAGTATTATAAATCACTGTTGCACTAACTATAAGCATTTTGGTGAATCTAGCATTTATAGGTTTTTACAGGGACACAGCGAAAAATTCTTTGTCATTATGATCTATGGGCTCAAAGTTCAGTAGCGTTCAATATAACATCGTGTAATATATGGAGAAAAATACTCAAACACTCTATTATGGTTTACTCTTTTTTGTTTGTTTAACAACTCCTCTTTCTTTACTTTATCTACAAAACTGTTAATTACTGAATGTTCGGAAAGTCGAGTGGAGTCACTCCAGATTTTTTAATTTACAGGATATTTGTTTGGGATTTTCATATAAGTTGCTCAATACTTTTGGCAATTAAATTATACAAATGATTTTTTTTTAAATGTAGCACATGCGTTTTTAAAAATTATTTATTAAAAATGCGCATATTTTGCAAAATATTTAACATTTTTGCATTCTGTTTGCAGTCTGCTAAATTTTCTAAATATTGCTCAGCACATGATTTAATAAAAAATGCACTTGGTGTTATAAATAAAAAATGGATTAAAAAAAAAAATCATTATATCTCTATGAATGCTATGCTCTATTGTTGCCTCATAAAAATTTATACAGATAATGCGAAAAACCTCATAATCACATACTAGAGCCAAAACGCATTTAAAACGTTACTTTTTACAGAGTGAACAAAAATATTTTAATATATATATTTTTTTACTGGACCCCTTTTCCCCTTCAGAATACACCTTTTGGTGAAATATATGCGGTATAATATGTTTTTTTATATTACCAAAGTTTCAAGATGACTCCTAAAGAGCTTTTCTAGATATTTGACAAAACGTCTAAATTCGAAAGTGTCCAAATTTTTATTGGTAGATGGCGTATAAACATTGTATAATAATTGCGTTTAATCTACTCAATATATATAATCTACTCAACATTGTGTAAACTTTTTTTTCTTTTTCATTTACATAAGGATATAAATAAAATTGCATTTTCAAAATTTCCATGTTAATAAGCTTTTTCCTATTAAAAGTATTAAACAGTGTAATCTAATATCAAATACGAAGGTAATCAATTTTGATTTATTAAGAAACTTTCTTTCACAATTAAAGCATGTCTATTTCAATAAAGAAAACTTTGTTGAACAAAACTAATATTTTTTGTGACATTTAATGAGCAAGCGCTAAGTTTAAGCAAAATTGGTAGAAAATTATCATGTTTATGTCTTCTCTATTTAGGTATTTTCAATGTTGGATGTTTGTTTTAACATTAATTGGATTTAATAACTGCTTGTCGATACATTTAAAAAATATATCAATATTATTTTTACGTTTAAGCTGTTAAATATGATTTATATCTTAGACGATTTATTATAAATCATTATTACTAATTTACATAAAGTAGAGTATTTTAGGCCTCTATTTTAGGAATATAAGAGAAAAAATCTGATCCATTGTTACATTGAGCCATATCATTATACGTAAAATTGAGGCAAAAATATGTTGTAATATAAATTATAGTGTATTTATTATTTTATTTTCTTCAGTCAAATCTCGCTGTTCGGAAACTGTTGGAGCTGATTCACAAGTCCGTTTTACCTGTGGTTTAGTATAGATTATAATTCGAATAATGTTTAAAAGTGCTAGGATAGACGATTTTTGATAAAGGCTGTTTTAACTTAGAGAAAAATATATTAATAATAGAAAATTGTATGATAAACAATGTATTCATGCAGAGAATATTTGATTGTGTAAATAAATAAAGTGTGATTTTACTGTTTAACTGTTTTTTAATTGACAAAAAAATCGGTGATTTGTTTCTGAGGAGTGCTTAATTTAAACAAAGTTTGACAAATAACTGTCAGGAACATTAAATAACTTCAGCAGTTTTTAGTCTACAGCTATTAATGGCAAATACTTTTAAAGAATACTCATTGCTGACAACACATCCTTTAATGAAGTGAAATCGATTTATCATCATATTAATTCGCCAGTACCTGAATGACCGACTTAACTCGGAATCATTGTAAAAATCATTCGTAGTGTAAATAAAGTGATTTGTCTTTACATTTCTTATTTGTTTGCCTGGTCCGGAACGCGGATTACCACTGAAAACAAATTTTCCTGGAGATAAGGAAAATTCAAATCCAATTATCATGTCAAATCTCTAACTATATATTCTTACCAAAATCGTTCAAACAGTTTCCTAGTAAACAAGATTTCTACTATATATTGTTCCAGGGAAAGACAAGAGACGGCTATTTTTTTTTTAAGAAAAAGACAAATGAGACAATTTTCATTAAAAAAAAAAAAAAAAAAACTAGCCTCTGAACTTTTTTTTTCGAAATAATTCCAGTGATTTCCAAGAAAACAAAATTTAAAATCTATCTCTCGCAGGTGGTGTGCAGGTTACCAATGAAAACTAATTATGCTGAATATGAGGGTATTTCAGGTCTACATGTCGTCTCAAAAACACACTAACTCGAAATATTTATCAAAATCTTTCGAGTACTTCAAAAAAAAAAAAAAAAAAAAAAAAAAAAGAGAGAAAAGAAAGTTCCTGCTATTTTTTTTCTGTGGGAAGCGCAGGTTGTCGGTGAACGTTAAGTGTTCTACAGAGAATGGCAGATTTTTGTGTTTACAATTCAATTGTAAATTCAAAACTTCCCTCAATCTAAATTTTTATCACAATCATTCAAATAGTTTCTAAAAAAAATAAAATTCTCTGCCTTTACATTGTGCAAAATGAGGGTTCACAACAATAGTAAATTTTTATGAAGATAAATGAGATGGGTTTCTCATCTCAAAAAAACATTAATGCTAAATTTTTATCACAATTTTTCAATTTTTCTGACAATTTTTTAATCGTTTGAAGGGAGGATTAGCAATGAGCGCTTGTTTTTCTGTATATGAGTAGGTATCAGATAAGTTTGCCTTATCAAGAAGTCCTTAAACATAAGCTTTTACCAAAATTTTTAAATTCATTTCAAAGAAAAACAGATTTTTCTCATATTTTACAGAACACAGAATGAGAGATAACAGTGAATACTAATTTTTCTAAAGATGAATAAAAGTTAAAAGAATATGTTTTCGGCAAAAATCTTTTATCGTAAATTTTAATTAAAATCGTTGTATCCATTTCCTAGTAAACCCAAATTCTGTCATATTTTTCAAACAGTGTCTGATGGGTTAACAGCGAATGCGAATTTTCCTTAAGATGAGTATAGGTCTAATCGACTTTTCACCCCACAAAACACTTACCCCAATCTTTCCACAAAATCATTTTATCTATTTCCGAGTAAACTCAATTTCTGTCATATCTTGCAACACGAGGACAAATAGTTAACTGTAAACGCGATTTTTCTTAATATGAGAATTTGTCTAATCGATTTATTACTACGAAATACACTTAATACTAAACTTTTATGAAAATCGTTGTATTCATTTCCGAATAAACCCAATTTCTGCCATACTTTGCAACCGGCATTTAAATTATTAACTGCGAACAAGAGATTTCCTGAAAATGATGAAACTTCAAATTAATTTTTCATCCTCCCCCCCCCCCCCCAAAAAAAAAAAAAAACACCCCAAACGTTCATCAAAATAGTTACATTTATTTGATGTAAACTAATTTTTTTCTTTTCCATATTTTGTAACCAACAGATAAAGGATTGACAATGAAACCCAATTTTCATGAAAATGAGAATAAATCTGCACGATTTTTTACTTCAAAATCTATTTAAACCCAAGCAGTCATCAAAATCGTTTTATTGATTTTACAGAAAATTCAACTTTTGTCATAATTTTCAACCAGTGGCTATAAGGTTAATAGGGTCGAATTTTCCCGAATATAAGAATATGTCAAATCGATTTTGTACAACAAAATGTACTTAATCGCAATTTTTTTCATGAAAATCAGTACATGAATTTCCGAATAAAACAATTTTTTGTCATAATTTGGTACTGGCTGAAAAAGGGCTAACAGTGAGCGGTAATTTTTCTGAAGATGATAATTAGTTTAATCTATTTAGCATCAAAAAATCATTTAATTCGAAACTTTCATCAAATTGTTATATTCATTTTAGAGTAATCTCAATTTATGCCATAATTTGTAACCGGCTGATAAAGGGTTAACAGCGAGCGAGAATTTTTCTGAAGATGAGAGTAAGTCTAATCGATATTGCATCCAATAACACTCAATTTGAAACTGTCAAAAAATCGGTATGTTCATTTCCGAGCTAACTTAATTTCTTCCATATGTTGCTTCCATATGTTGTTTCTTCCACCGGTGAATGAAGGGTTAACGACGAACGCAAATTTTCCTGTATATATAAATAGCTTCAACCGATTTAGCATATTAAAAGCACTTAACCCCAAACTTTTATCACGATCCATTTCTGAGAAAACCCGATTTCTGCCATGTGATGCAACCGGCAAATAAAGTGTTGACATCAAACGCAAATTATTCCTGAAGGTTAGTATAAGATAATCAGTACCAATCGATCCAGCTCCCCAAAAAATACTTAACCCAAAACTTTCATCAAAATCGTTATAACCTTTTGCGAAAAAACCCTATTTGTGTCATTTGCAACCGGCGAATAAATGGTTAACATCGAAAGTGAATTTTGGGAGGATATGTCCAATGAATTTAGTATCCCAAAACCTTAACCCCAAATTTTCATCAATTTCTTTACAACCATTTCCGAGTAAACACAGTTTCTGCCATTTGATGCAACTGCCAGATAAAGGGTTAACAGCAAATATGAATTTTCCTGAAGATAGGGATAAGTCCAACAAATTTTTCACAAAAATAAGCCTCTAACTCTAATATATATATATATATATATATATATATATATATATATATATATATACTTCTCTTATATTAAACGAGTTAATTACACAACCTGTTACGTATATTGTTGCATACTTGGGGTTTGTGATTTGTCCGTGAATGAATGACAGGTTTTGCAAAGGCCTAAAAGTTTATTTACAGAATGTTCCAAAAGATTACAAGTCTGTTAACAAATTATCAACTTTAGTTTGACTAGAAAAAGCAGCTTAAATAATGCCTGTCAATATGGACGTTACAGCATAAACTATACCATAAGCATAACACATACAGCATAAGTTGTATTCAATACCAGGTACTTATTCAAGCAAATATCTTATGCCGCAGTGACTTAGCTTCAACTGAACTCAACGGCCGGAATGCGATCCCTTTATATAGCCTCGTAAGCTCCCGGTAATGGAAGTAAAAGTTATACCGAAAAATATGAACTATAATTAAAATACTTTAATGCTATTAAAAATATTTTTTTAGTGGATAACTAAAAGCATAAAATGAAAAATCCATCGCAAAATCAATATTGACGTTTGTGTAAACTATTTCAATTCTACTCATCAAATGAGATAATTTATTTAATAAATCTTTTTATTCGTACATCATATTCCATTTAAATATGATTTAAGAAAAGTACCGTGAAACTTCTATTATTCCCATTATCTCTGGCATTTTCTTGCATTAAGAAAGATTATACTTTTTCACGGGTAAGTGAAAACGAGAATTCTTAGAGCAGAAAATACTGAACTAAAATCAGACTCTCATTAATTAATAGAAAATATTTTCTGAAACTATAGGCAAATAGTTTCATTAATGAACTAACACGCAGGAATTTACACACTGAGAGAGTATTTTTGTGTAAAGAATTTTATTGTAACTGTTCTTAAATTAATCTCAAACAATGTGCGTAGGAAACAATATTCAAATTATTATTGTATACATTCTACGTTATTTACAAAATTTTATTGAGTAAATAATATTTTCTCTTGTATAAAGTGTTTAAAATTCCCTTTTCGTGCAATTAGTCGCTGCAACCTAAGATTGTTTCAAGGTATTTTAATTATGAATGAATGCGAAACTATAAAATTATGAATCCGAAGAAAAAAGGTCATTAATTAAAAAATGTAAAAGTTATATTTTCATGTCTTCTTTTTCGCCGAAATCTGAACTAATTTTAGATAGTCATAATCTTAAACATATAATTATCTGTTTGCAAGTATGTTTTTATTCATGGCAATTATCAAATATGTATCGATAATAGAGGGATTATAGCCTCGAGAAAGAGCAAGGGATTTTAAATAATTAATTTCTTTCGAAAGATTAGACGGATCAGAATAAATGCGTAAGGCTCGAAAAACATAAGTATAGAATCTGTATGCTATGCTATAATCTATATCTATATGCTATAATCCCTCTACTATCGATAAAGCTCTATGTAAATTCAAGAATCCTAAACGTTCTATGCTTCCAGACTGAACGATCACAGTCTCATCCCAGTTGTTTAACCTTTTTATTTATCACTTTCTTTTAAAATGTCTAAAACTCTCACCGTTTGGTTTTAAAGTCATTTACAAACCCGTTAACAAAATTAATTTACCTTCTCTTAACGATTCCATTGCTACTGAAAAACGTTCTGGCATTTATTTAATCCCGTGTTAGTCGTGCAGTTTAGGTTATATTGGTCAGACTAGGAGGCGTTTGAAGTTTAGAATAAATGAGCACCGTCGAAATGTCCGTAATGAAGAGATCTTCAAATCTTCTATTGCTTCCCACTGCTGGGTTCATGGTCATCGTTTTAATTTTTCTAAAAATAACATAATTTTATCTCCTGTCTCCCCTACCCATTTGGATATCCATGAAGCTTTTTACATATTTAAAAATTCGAAATATCTTGTTAATGATATTTCATCCACTCCGTTCTTCTCTGATGCTTGGAATATAATCACCTAAGTTCGATTTTCGTTTAATTTTGATATTTTTTACATTTTTTAATCTTATTATTTATTTATTTCATAATTCTACTCCCACCAATATTCATATTTACATTCGTCTTTATATATTTTTGCTATTCATTTAAAACAGTTTTGCGCGTTGCCGCTTTGATTGCAGCACTCTTGCCTTCTCTGTTCGTTGGACGAAGTGTCGTGTGCTTTTTCGACTCGAAACAATCATTGCGAGTTTATTGCATTTTAAGGTGTTTATTCAGTTTTGTAATTATTACTTTAAAACTCTATTTCTTTGGTGCTTTCTTATTAAGAAGAGAATTATTCTTCAAAAATGTTGTGTGAAAGAGAAGCGGGTACTAACAATGCTCTGGAATGAATTAGAAATACGGTACCATATCGGCTAGATTCTGGTAATCTACAGGTATCGTAAAATGTATTAATGGATGTAACTAAATCTCGTTAAATAAACCTTAAATTTTATGAAGTTTTTTACCATTAAAATCAGATTATATGTAAGGAATTTTGTAAGTAAATCATTTCTTATAATCATGGTCGTATGGAACTTATATTCACTTAAAACATATATTACTAAATTTCTTACAGAAGCATGAGAAATATTAGTATAACAATACACCAATTAGCACCGAAATGTTATATGTATGTTCAAAAATTGTTCTACGAGTACATATGAAGACCGTTCAAATAATACGTTTTGCTGACTGCTACCTGTCCATAACGAAGGCATGCAATAGTGAGGACCAAATGGTGTTCAATACACATTTCACTTTCATCGTCAGTCCCACACAAACTCTCTGTGAACGTTCTATAATGTACGTTCTCATAACATTTCAAAATAAAATAATTTCAAGTGTATTGTGGACTTGATGAAACTTTTTTTGTAAATTACTTTCTTAGAATTATGAAATTTTGCATGCATGTGCATTGGAATATAGCAATATTACGTATTATAAAGTATCTCGGAAAAAAACTAAATTTCAAAACTAAGTTTCACAATTTTAAATCTTTTGAAAAAGTTTAAAATACTTCTTCAGAACTATTTTTATTTTCTATAACCGATATATATCGTAGAGAATCTATTGTTTTGAGGCTATATTTTCGAAATTGAGTTTTTGTTATATTTACACGTTTTGAGGTCCCATGAATCTGGAAAAATGTCTTTAGCGGTTACTTTGTGTGTCATCAGTATATCTCAAGAACAATTACAGGAACCTTTAACTCGATATTCTAAATCTGTATTATATAGTGATGCTACACTAAACCTTTCGTTGAAATCAAACTAACGGTTCTTGTACAGGGCCATCTAAGAGAATTCAAGTACGTTTCGTCTATAGGGAATATTCCTGGTAAAAAGAGTATAGCATCTATAGGTTTCCTTTAAAAAAATTAAATGAACATACTTTTATATGTATAAACCCTGTTTTGTGCAGATTGTGGTAGGGTATCATTTATCATTTGTTTACAGGGCTAATCCCAATGTATTTGGATATATATTGGGAACTTTACTTGGAAATTGCTGGAAATGTATTTCATTTTGTGTTATATGTTTTTTTTTTTTTTTTTTTTTTTTTTTTTTTTAATAAGACTAAATATAAGTACAAAATGTGATGTGCATACAGTTTATAGAAATATACAGGGCTACCGAAAGTTAATCTAAATGTTTTTATTTATTTTATTTATTTATTTTTTTTTTATATAGAACGCAATTGATGGGAGTGCTTTGCTAAATTTTATTACGCCGACGAACTCTGCTCAGGAAGGAAAATTCATATTTCCATGTAAACTAAGTATTTTTTGAAATTTTATTTTCAACTGTAGCTTTTTGTATAATATTACGTTTTGAGGTGCTCTGAATGCTAAAGTTAACTTTTCAGGGGTTGATATGCATGTATATCTGTTATCAGCAAAACTTAAACACAAAAAAGAGCAGGAAATTCAAATTTTGTATTTTGATGTTCGTATTAGTTTATCACTTGAAAAGTTTGATCAAGGTTGCCAAGTTTAAATAAATATTTTAACAGCCTTGTATGTTTATAAACAAATATAGGCGTAGTAATTTAATGGGTGTTTAAAGGAGCAGTACCACCCTCACACGGAATTATATGGGAAATAAAACTGTTCCTAAACCTATTTTAGAATTTTTTATTTTGAAATAGTTTGCACTTTATTATATTACCTTACGATGCTACGGTTTAATCTGCAATCTACCTTTATAGCATTGAAATACATGGTAAGAGAAAGTCGTGTGAGTGACTGAGTCGTGTGTGAGATTATTATTTTTTTTCTTTCCATTTTACATAATTAATGTTTAAAAATATATTATAAACATATCTGGATTTTACTGAATATATCCATTATTAAGCAAATTTTTATGAAAAAAAATTATGTTTAAAGCTAAAAATTTAAATTTCATTCTACCTTTCAACATAAATTCCTTTAAAAAAAAGAATTATTATCAAGGAATCTACAAAGCAACCCTTAAATATGTTTAGAATATACTGTTATGATATAATAGTGTTAAAAAAAAAAAAAGTTATCAGAAAACTTTTTACATATTTTCAGAAAATTTAAAATTTAAAATTTATTTTTTATTAGGTAGGTTTTTAAATGCATATTTTACAAGTCTAATACAGTAAATTACAAAAAAAAAAAAAAAAGAGGATGTATAGACAATGAAATTCATTTTTATTTTATTTTAATTATTGACTTAGAGTTAATATATTTTGTATACGTATGCTTGAAATATAACAATAATAATTATATTAAAATAATTTATTAAAATAAATTTATATTTAAAAAAGTAAAATTCAAAAGTTTAAATTGTATTTGAAAATTATTTATTCTCTGCTACTTATAAATGTTTATAAAATTCCCATTAAATAAAATTCAGATGTTTTTTATTACAATAGTCAAACTATACGTATAATTAAAAGATTTCAAAAGCACATCATTAAAAAAAAAGTGGCATTAGTTCTACTTTAGGTGAATTTGTATAAAATATTCCCGGTACCACTCTTATTTGGTTTGCATCTTGAGTTATAGTTGCTGTTTCCAACGTCATCTAATTAACATACAGGCCTCACAACGTTCCTAAAATTTTACTCGCATTTTATTCTGTTGTGATTACTATCGTCGATAAAAAAATTTCCTTAAATATTTTAATGCTGAAGTCTGTGCAAATAATTTGTAAAAAATATTACTTTAAAATACTGGTGATAATATAATAAAATTAGCATAACACGTCAGAAACACTGCGATGCGTGAATATATTCTCAAATCATAATATAATTAAACGTAAAACTTAATAATACGGAGCTACAGTTCATCCTAAAATTTGATATAGTCGGGAAAAAAAATCCGTCACACCGCCGTAAATTATCGCAGAAACATGCGTCCAGTACCGATCGATTTGTAATAACCCCTAGTTTAAACCGGTGCTGTTAGAATTTTCTTAGGGATCATCTAAATACAAAAACTGGCATCCACTTCAATTATTTCAATGGTAATCTCCATTTTCGATGATTTTTTCTGGATTATATGGATCAAATCATACCGGAAAAAGGTATAGTTTGTATATTTCGTTCAATTTTTCATAGCTATAAGTTGTTAAATTATGGGGATGGAATTAATGTTTGTCACATGTTAAATAAGTATGACAAACATAATTCATATATTCCAGAAAAATTCTTGCATTCAAATTTTCTTTACTTTATTTTTTAACACTTTCCAACATGGCTGAAAAGTGTTAATGACATTGGTTTGTCTGTCTGTCCGGTTTTCTGCCTGTCTGTATGTATGTCCGCACTCTAACTCAGGTAAATATTTACGGAATTTCTTGAAACTGATATATGTTATTCAATATTATTATTGGATGTTCCCTATTGAAAATGGAATGAACAACTCTATTCGTTTGAGTACAGGGACACCCGAAAGTATTCCAAATCATTGTGTTCTAAGAAGGTGTTTTCATAAACCATATTTTAATACCGTTAATTTACACAAATCTTAATGAAATTGAAATATGTTATCCAAGTCTACTATTGGTCGTTCCCCATTTAAAATGGAGTAAATACTATCAATGATTTGTAAACAGAGACACCCGAAAGTGTTCCAAAGCATTGCGTTCTATGAGAAGTATTTCTGTAAACCACATTTAAATAATTTTACTTTGCACAAATCTTAATAAAATTAAAAAATGTCATTTATATGCACACAAAAAAAATGCTTTTCATAGAATAAAGTATGATTAGCCTTAGATTTACAGGGCCACACAAAAATATTCAGTTACAGTAAGTGGTAATTTCGGAAATTTGCTGGAATTGCATTTTCGTTTATATTAAACGTTTTTATCACTTTCTAAATGTTTTTTACACTTTCCAATAAGATTGAAAAGTGTTAATGACTTCGCCCATACAGCACAGAATGTTTCAGTTAACTTTAAAAATGCTTATAATGTTTCATAAACGTAACACATTTTAATATGCTCTCTGATACCTTTCTGAAACATCCGGCCTTTTCTGTGTTCTCTCTGTTACGTGATTGAAAAGTTTCTGTTACATATCTGATTTTTTTTTGTTACGATCACGGACATTTCTACGTCTATGAAAGTAATCGGAAAGCAAACTGAACGTTTCTGTAGTATTTAGAATGTTTCCATGTTATATGACTGTTACACTTCTGAAACATTTTGTGCTGTTAGGGCGGTTTGTCTGTCTGTCTGTCCGCGCTCTAATTCCCGTAAATATTTTTGGAATTTCTTGAAACTGATTTATGTTATTCAAGTTCAGTATATTTTATTCCCTATTGAAAATGGAATGAATACTTGTACTGGTTTGTGTACAGGGTCACCCGAAGGTATTTCAAAGCATTCTCTAACAGCACAAAATGTTCCAGAAACATAACAATCATATAACATTGAAACATTATAAACATTTCAGAAACGTTTAAAAAGGTTCAGATTGCTTTCCGATTAGTTTCAAAAATGTAGAAATGTCCGCGATCGTAACAAAAAATCAGATACGTAACAGAGACATTACAATCACTTAACAGATAGAAAATCAAAAAAAGCGAATGTTTCAGAAAGGTATCTGAAAGCATACTTAAATGTGTTACTATTTTGAAAGGTTGTAAGCTTTTTGCAACATAACTGAAACATTCTGTGCTGTATGGGTTGTGTTCTACGAGAGATATTTCTATGACATATACTTTAATTCCTTTATTTTACACAAATTTTAATGAAATCGAAATATGTTATTCAAGTTCGCTATCGGATGTTTTCTATGAAAAATAGAGTAAATATCACCACTGATTTGTGTACAGGGACAACCGAAAGTATTCTAAAGCATTGCGTTCTATGAGAGGTATTTCTATAAAACAAGTTTTAATGACTTTACTTTGCACAAATCTTAATGAAATTGAAATATGTTATTCATATACAAAAAAGAATGCTTTCTACAGAATGTAGTATGAATAGCATTAGATTTACAGGGCCACACAAAAATATTCAGTTACATTGAGGGCATTTATTGGAAATTTGTTGGAATTGTATTTTCGTTTACATTAAGCGATTTAGCACTTTTTAACAATATTTAAGTGTCAATATAATTTCATTTTGTGTATCTATCTGTTCGACTGTCCACCTGTCTATTTGTCCGTCTGACCACCCGCAGTGTCCGTAAATATTTACAGAATTTGTTTAAAAAATATATGTTATTCAAATTCGCTATGGAATGTTCCCTGTTTAAAATGGCAATGATAAGTCCTCTGGAATTGGTTCGTGTACAGGAACGCCTAAAAATATGTCAGTGCATTGAATTTTAGTACAGATATTTTTATAAATAAAACTTAAAGAACTCTTTACTGTAAAAATCGTAAGTAAATTGACATTTATTGTTAATATGCTAAAATAATCTTTCGTATAGAATATGATTCTGTTAAACTTCAGATTTACAGGGCTACACTAAAATATTCAGATGCATTCAGGGCTGCAAATAGAACCTCCGGGCTACGTTTTCATTTGTGTGAAGCATTTTTAACACACTCCAACCTAAGTGTGATTTTAAATTCAAATAGTCTATCTGTATAAATTTTAGTGCTTCTGACTGTCTGAATTCAATTAGTCTGCCTGTATGCCTTTCATAAATACTGTCTGTCCGTTGTGTGGTTACGTAGGCGAAGAATATTAAAAGTTATAGATACAACACTTGCGTACAGTTTGAAAGTGTTAACAATCGATGTGCATCGCATGTCTTTTCGTCCTTTTCCTTTTTTTTTATGTATACAGGGTGAGTTTGACATAATCTGCCAAACGAAAGGAGGTGATAGAACAGCCCATGGGGAGCATAAAATACCATAGAAACCCTGTCCTATCTCTAACCATTTCCGAGTTATGGCAGATAGAAGAAAAATCTGTTTTTTTCCATCCCGTGTGAAAGAAAACAAAATTTGTGAGCTTTCTGAAAGACTTACACGCAAAAAAAGCACATATTTGGAAATAACAGAAAAAATTCTGTCGGGTGACATCATTTACATCAAGATACCTTAATCTGACGGCAAGCTACAAGCGCTAAAACATTGGCGAGGTTTAAAATCGATTTGCCATCAAATTCTTTAACCAGCAATTCTGCAAACATCGTTCAAGCTAAAATCGGTCAAATTTACCAAAAACTTCTCCATTCCACAAGCTTTAGAATGAGCCCACAATAAACCATATCGATGTTCTAGTGCAGGAGAAATTTAGCCTTTTGATTGAAATACATCACTGAAAACGACGTTTGTCGAGAAGGAGACTCACGGGGTGCCATGGTCATTCCTGATTTCATGTCCGCCTTAAGCCCGTTGTTTTGTCAGATCCAAAAAAGAAAGTTTTAAAGACAAGCATGAAAAGTAGCAGTTGTATTAAATTTACAAACGCAATGGAATGGAAACAAAAGAAGTATGACGTTTCTCACGTCTTTCACAAAGGAATATGCAAAAAAAAAAAAAAAAAAAAAACAATGACGCATCTCACGTCCTTAACAAAGAATATGCAAAAAAAATGACGTATCTCCCGTTTATGATTAAAGCATATATGGATTGGAAAATATGTGTGAAATTTAGTGTCGTGTCTGAAATTGGTCACCCCCACACCTGATACATGCCCTTACCCGCTTACGAACGGAAACCACAGTAGCTCTTGTTAGCGAAAGCTCATCCCTCAGTTTTACTATTGCATCATCGAGACGGCTGCTTTAATCTTGCAAACTGGCACCTTTGTGCGGTAAACTTCTTGCTTCAGGAAACACCAAACATATAAGTTCAATGGAGTGAGATTTGGCGTTCTAGGTGGCCAAGGAATTGGTCCATTACGACCAATCCATCGCGGATACTGCTGAGTGAAGAAGTCCCGAACGGCATTGGAAGAATGTGCAGGGGCCCCATCGTGTTGGAAAATGATTTCCGCTCGTTGGGGTACAGGAATGACATCAAGTAATCCTGGAAGATGATGTCCCAGAAACTCCAAATATGTATTGCTTGTCTGATGAACTTGGTACCCATGTGGACCTATCAAGCGATCGCTAACCACACAAAGCCAAACGTTTAAGCTGAATCACGTCTGGAACGATGAGTTTCGTGTTACAAATGGATTTATTTGAGCGTAATGATGCCAGTAATGTAAATTTAACATGCCATCCCGAGTGAAAAGTGACTCATCTGAACACAGTATCAATCAAAGGAAATGGTGTTCCTCAATATCTCGCTCTAAAATCCAGCGGCAGAATGTTACCCGCTTTTGGAAATCTGAGCGGCGTAATTCTTGTACCGGTGTGAAGTGGTATGGATTAAGACTCCTATATGATAAGAGCTGGCGCGGTGTTCGCCATTTTCTAGCACGCCTGGGAAACTGTTGGCGGTAGAAAAATCTAGGTTATCTGATTAGCTTTTTTATCGTCTTTAAACTTCTATACAGATCAAGTCAACTACAACTTCTTATCACGAAACAAACAAGTTGGCAATTTTACGAAATCCTCAAAATTCTCAAACCTACAACCCTTCACGTTAAAACAAATGTAAATTAAAGTTAATTTTAAAAGAATTTAAAAACAAAAACTTAAAAAAACTGTACATTCATATTAAATTTGTCAAACAACTTTAAAAATAAAATGAAATAAGTTGAAAATAAGATAAATCTTACGCCACAAACAGTGGCGTATCGTGAATGACGTTTTGGGTATGCTCCATACGAATGTCTAGAAACAGTTCGTTATCAGGAAAAGCTCGGTCATCTGATTGACTATTGAAATGTCGTACGTTGTTTCTCGAAATAAGTGAATTAGCAAATAAGATGTTTAAATATCTATTTTAATGTGCTGTTTCTAACTACTCACGTGGAGCATGCCTTAAACGTCATTCACGATACGCCACTGGCCACAAAGTTGTGTTCCTGCTCCGGGTATTCGCGAGTTACATCTGCAATTTATAATCCACTTTTACCTTCTTTCTGGATTAGAAGAAAATATAAACAGGCGGAGCCCTTTTGCGGAGTTATTCGTGCAGAAAAAATGTATTGCAGAAAAACCATCATTAATAAATAGTCAGCCGGTCTTGTGGGGTAGAAAAGGGCGGTTGCGTCAGCCTATCAATGTAGGAGTTCGAGTATGGATGATACTGGTTTTTGCACAAAACATTCATCACTTTACTTTGGGAGATTCCACCTTCTCTCGCAAGTATGCGTGAACTCATATTTGGATTTTCCTCCACTCGGTCGAGTGCGGACTCCACTGCGGTGGCGGAGCGTCGACCCTTTCGTACACCCTACCGAACGACCCACTATCCCTAAGCCTTCGATGAATTGCGGCAAATACAGCTTCGTTGGGCTCACGACGATGTAGATAACGTAGACGGTACTCTTCTTCGGCTCTCCGAGAGTTACCATCGCAAAATCCATACACAAAATGCATGTCCGCGTACTCTTCATTTGTAAAACTAGACATATCTGTTTACAGGTTGGAAAGTATGACAATTTGATCCCTGTGATGACTTCAATTGAAAATAAAATTGAGAAGGGTAAACAAAAAGGGATAAAATTTCAAAATTAATTTGCAAAAGTAGAAGAAAAAAAGTGCCACGGAATAAGCACCAACTTGGTTAATTCGTACCAATGTAGGAAAACATACCAAGTATGAACTAAGAGAGAGCAAATAGACGTGAGAGCAGCGTGAAAAGAATCGGTCGAGCTCAGGCAAAGTCCAGAAAATGCTAAAGCAATAAGCAGCATAAAACGTAAAAGAAGCTGACGACCTAATGAGCTGTTACAGATTGACTCGCCTTTTGTACCCGCGAGTGGGATACGCGCGCAAGAAGGTTGGAATACATCTGCATATCATTGAGATTTCATATGCAGATGGTCACGAAATTGCGTACCTTCCATTTACTCACCATCGTTTCGTTTGCCGAATTTCGACGAACGCCATTTTCAGTGATGTTTTTTAAACAGAAGGCTAAATTTCTCCTGCACTAGAACACCGATATGGTTTATTGTGGGCTCATTCTAAAGCTTGTGGAATGGAGAAGTTTTTGATAAATATGACCGATTGTAGCTTGAACGGTGTTTGCAGAATTGCCGGTTAAAGAATTTGGTGACAACTCGATTTTAAACTTCGCCAATGTTTTAGCGCTTGTAGCTCGACGTCAAATTAAGGTATCCTGATGTAAATAGTGTCACCCGATAGGATGTTTTCTGGGCTTTCCAAATATGTTCTTATTTTGCGTGTAAGTCTTCCAGAAAGCTCTTAAATTTGGGTTTTTTCAGACGGGATGAAAAAAATAACAGATTTTTCTTCTATCTGCCATAACTCGGAAACGGTTAGAGATAGGACAGGGTTTCTATGGTGTTTTATGCTCCCCATGGGCTGTTCTATCACCTCCTTTCGTTTGGCAGATTACGTCAAACTCACCCTGTGTATATATATATATATATATATATATATATATATATATATATATATATATATATATGCTTTAGAAGGAAGTGACCCAAACATATTCCATGCTTATTTTTAATTAAAAACATTTTTTGAATTATGAAAATTACTAATAAATTCATTTTTGTAAAAGTTATTATTTATGACCTATGTTAATTTCTGCACGAATAGAACAGGCATCATCAAAAATATGGTTTTTCAAATAGTGCAGCTCTTTTCTATCATTATTTTTCGAGTTAAAGTTATATTTCAATTTTCATTGCTGTTAGGGCGCCATCACATGTTATCATTTGTATAATCTGTAATTAAATATCTGTATACTATAATCTGACAGAAAACTACTTTAATTTACTCCTATGCTATTCTTCTTGTTTTTTAAGAAACATTTTGATGTTTATTATACAAATTAACCTTTTTTCGTAAGGAAAAAAAAACCTGCATTGCAAGCGAGAAATTTAGAAAGAATAATAATAATAAAAAAAAAAAAAAAAAAAAAAAAAAAAAAGCTGTGCTTTCTGTATCTCTGCAACAATATTAATATATACATATATATATACTGTATGTTTGTATTTGTATTCTATATGTGACGCTGGTGTGGTTAAAGGGCATTGGAATTTACTACATTTGTTGCTGAAGACAAAATTTAAATGATTTAATTGCGAATATTTAAAATCATTTTGTTTTATAATTTATAGTTTTTGAAAAAGGTGTATAGGCAGAGCTTACTTTAGGAGCTAACAGGGTTCGTACAGCTCTCCGTCCTAGATTCAAGACACTCTCAAAGATAAGAAAATTCCGTCTTTTATTCCACCACTATTTTTTTGAAGAAATACTTCTGGATATATTTACAGTAATGTACAGTAGTTATGGAGGGTACAGATTATTGTGTAAAAAATAGTGGCAGTAATAAAATAAAACTTTTTCCTTCCTTAAAGATCCTAATTATTATTCTGTAAAACTGTTAGCACCCGTAACTTTTAACTACAGCACTTTATTTTTAGAGTAATTTTCTCCAAATATAGATATGATTATTTAATCAAGAAAAAAAATACTCTATAAAAAGTTCCATGTGTGAAAAAAAAAGAGGCTTGTACTAACAATTTTACGAAATATTAAGCAGAAAGTTGGCATATATAATGCATTCTATTTGACAACCAAACAAGGAATTTCAACTATAGATGCTATTGATTCATATTAGCGAAAAGTTTTATGACCTTATATGCTCTACTTTAAAAAATGTATATCGCAAAATTTGCTTTTATATAACGTCATTTTTTCTTTTAATTTGTAGTTTATTAAAGAAGATTTTAAAATTTAATTTATCAACCACATAATTTTAAAAGAATATGTTTATACTTATTATCACATGATATAATAGACAAAGAAGCATTTTAATAGAAATGTGAATGGTGTAATTTTTTTGAGCAAACAGTCGCTAGGTCATGAAGTGAACAACAGACATGAGTTAATGTGCCAATTTTTTAATCGCACTGAAAACATTTGTTCATTAAAATAATTCTACGCTTTGGCTAAAAAATGAAAGAACTTGGCTAAAATAATAATATAAATAATAATAATAATGATAATAATGTAGTTTAAAACTATTTAAAGCTATCATTTAACATTTCTTTTAAATATATGAAATTTTTTTTCATATAATTTAAAATAGCTTAAAATTTACTTGAAAATACATATTTCGTTTAGTTTATTAAAAGAAATTATTTCATTATGATACGTATAGTGAATTAACAATGCTTTATAAATCTACGCGTGTGATGCCACTTTCTTATTCAAACGCCAGAATCACTTAAAGTGTTAAACAGGAGTACGGAAAATCATTTTGTAATTAAAATATTCGTTTAGAGGAACGACTGAAGGCGGGGAACACATTATTTAAAATACGTACTTTTACGTGATCCACAAGAAACGTATTAAATCTTTCTAATACGTTTAATAATATTAAAAAATATAAATAATTTGTTAAATAACGTCAGTGGAGGAATTTCATTACAGCTTACTTAAAGAAACTAAGAATATTCAAAACATATACTACTAGATCGTGATAAAATCATGAGTGTCTCATATTTATGTCTATACCTGCCAACATCCTAATTAATATTATGTAGTAATGCTAGCACCCGGTCCTTTTTCTACACCACGTAATTTTGAAAGTAATTCTCTCCAGATGTAATTACGATTAAATAAGAAGAAAAATCCCCCCCCCCAAAAAAAAAGACTGGTGTGAAAAAAATGGCGAGTAGTAAAAACACTATGAAATATCAATTAGGATGTTGACAGCTATGTATGTTAAATGATGACTCAAATTACCTTACCAATCAATATTTGATTTTTAATATGTATTTAAATATCTGGTAAAGTTTTTTATTTATTCTGGAGTATTTTTAGTATCAGCCATTTTACACACCACTATTATCGAAGAGCATTTTTCTTCTTATTTTATCGTAATAACATATTGGGGAAAACTTTTCTGAAAGCATAGTGGTGGGAAAAAAATCCTGGTACTAACAGTACTCCGGAATGAATTATAAAAATTACCAGGTATACATCTACTATATTTTTTTACGCATAATTTCCATGTCAAATAAATCTGTTTCACACCAGAAATTTTAATTAAGTGACAAACCTATATTTATACAAAGCAATATAATATTACAAATTTAGCTTCATCTCTTAATTAAAGTTTTGGGTGTAATAATCTCTATCTGCGGATTATACGCAGGGAATTCTCGTAGTGTCATCTTTACGTATTGTAAAAACCATAATCTGGATTTTTTCTCTATTCTTTTACGCTTCTGAAAAATCAATATACGTAGTTAGAATAAAATATTGTTTTTGAAAGCAAAGAATCGTTACATAGAATTTCATTGCAGGAAAATGTTTATACTGCCATAAAACCCAGGCATTCAATGTATTACTTTTAATGCTATTTTTATTAAAAGTTTTTTTTTTCTTTTCTTTTCTTTTTTTATCACTTTCCTAGCATAAAAACCAAGATTTGAATTTATCGAGAAATAAATTCGTCAGGCTATGATATTGAAAATTTTAATTTCTTACTTTTATGCTTTCTTTCTTATTTTATTTTATTTTATTTATTTATTTTATTTTATTTATTTATTTATTTATTTATTTTGATTTTTGCCTTTTCAGTTTCTTCTTAAACATATATCACATTTTCAATAAAAAATTCTATTTTAAAAATATGCGTTATTTTAATATAATACTTAAAAGCTTGATAAAATGCAATTTTTTTTATTAAAATATATCTTTGGATTTACTTTATTCGATTAGAAAGGATTAAATTTTCTTTAAACTATTTCTCTTGCCGAAACTATTCTACGCTAAACAGCATAAATTTTTGAACAATACACAATTATTTGTTTCTTTGTTATATTTTCAAAATTTTGCTTTTTAAATTTTTATATATATTTTTTTTCTTTTTCTGTTTTCTCTTAACCACATATCATTTTTTTAATAGCTAGCCTTGTTTTAAGAATATGCCATTCTTAAAAAAACATTTAAAATCACATCAAAAATCTTGATATAATGTAACTTTTTTGTAGTTACACTTACCCATATATATGATAGAGAAAGTAATGTTTTGAGGTCAAATTTTTGAAATTAATTATATATATATATATACACGTTTTAAGGTACCCTGAACCATAAAATCATGTTTTTAGCGGTTTGTCTATGTGTGTGTGTGTATGTGTGTGTTTGTGTCTGTTATCAACAAAATCTCATTAATACGTTGTAGCAGGAAATCCATACTTAGTATTCCAAATCTTTATCATATAGCAATGTTATACCAAACTTTTTACTGAGATCAAATAAATGGTTCGTGCACAGGGACATCCAAGAGAATTCAAATACGTCTTTGGGGGAAATTTCTGATACATTACATCTATAGTCTGCCCTAAACAAAATAGAATGATTTTTTTTTTTTTTTTTTTTTTTTTTTTTTTTTGCATAAAACCATGTTTTGTGTAGATTGTGATATGGAAATCATTCACCATTCTTTTACAGGGCCAAAGTATTTGAACATATTGGGGGCCATACTTGTAAATTGCTGGGAGTTTCTTTCATTTTGTGTTAGTTGTTTTTCATAAAAAACTAAATTGAAATACAAAATGTGATGTGTATGTAGTTTATAGACAATATACAGGGCTATCCAAAATTAAACTAAACGTTCTTTTCTGTTGAATGTAATTGATGGAAGTGCTTCCGTACATTTTACTATGTCGACGAACACTGCTCAGGAAGGAAAATAAATTTTTCATATTCATACTTTTAAACAAAGTATTTTTTCATGTTTTATTCTTAACTCTGTTTTTTTAATATATTATCAAATTTTGAGGTGCCTTTAATACGAAAACACAATTTTTAGCAGTTGATTTATATGTATACTTGTTATCACCATAACTTAAAAAATTCAGGATATTCAAATTTTGGCATTTTGAAGTTCGTATTAAATTGCCACTTGAAAATTTTGATCAAGATTGGCAAGATTAAAGGAAAATTAATAACTGCCATGAATTCTTTTTTTTTTTCATAAAATTATTGAAATCACCATAATTGTAACACCCCTCACATATGCCATATTAAAACGTCCCTAAACCTATTTTACATTAATTTTAAAGTACATTGAACTCTATTTACTTACCTTAATGATCTTATCTTATAATCTTACCTTATGATCTACATTAATGGTCTTTATCTTATGATCTACCTTAATGATCTTATAATTTAATCTGCAGTCTAACTTCATGGTAATGAAATGCAAGGTAAGAGAAAGCCTTGTGAGGGACAGACTAAATAATTTAAATGTATCCTGGGGTTTATTTTTCTGTATTAGAAATGATTACATTGCTTTCTTTTAACTATTTTCCTTACCGAAATTTTTTTTAGGCAAAACAACATACATTTTTAACATACACACAATTATTATTATTATTATTTTAAATTAGTTTCAAAATTTTAATTTCTTATTTTTATGTTTAAAAAATGCCCTTTTAGTTTTTTCTTAACCACATATCACTTTTTTGAAAAGATAACCCCATTTTAAGTATATCACTTTTGTAATATCATATTTAAATCTTGGTAATACAAATTGAGTTCAGAAATATATCCTAGGTTTTATTTTAATCGATTAGAAAGGATTACATTTCTTTCTTTTATCTACTTTCCTTGTCGAAACTATTCTACGCTTAATAGCATAATTTTTGAGTGATGCAAAATTATAAATATTTGTTTAGTTTAAACTTTGTGTAAAGAATTCTATTCTATTTGATGATTGTATGTATTTTTAAATTAGAGACTAATTTAAAAAAAGAAGAAAAACACAAATAATCAAAAAATCTTTTACCTAAGAAAAATAGTAATATTTTAATTTCATTTGCCATATGTTTCAATAAAATGTTTTTAAATTAGAATTTTTTACTTATTGAATTAAACCTTATTTGGTTGGTTGCATAACTATTAGGTCTTTGCATAAATTCGTGCGGTTTTTTATTGCTTCATTTCATAAAAATACATTAAATCAAATGACAATTTTTAATCAAAATACTTTCCATTACTTTCTACAACCTTTGCCCATTTTTCGGGTAACAAATGTATACCACGGCGATAGAAGCTCTCATCTTTGGAGGCAATAAAATGATCCGCGTCCGCACGAACTTTTGCAACGACCTAATATAATAAATAGTTTGTAATAGAAAAGTAAATTAGCTCCTAAACGCCATTTTCTTTTTTACTTTACATGTAGGTTTAAAAAAAAAAAAAAGACTGATTTTGCTTAAATTAATATGTGTTTATTGGTAAATTAATATAACAGGACATAAAAAAATAACAATGTTATATTACTTTAATTTTAATGACACTATTCCGGTACAGAAGTTCATTATATAAAAATATTAAATTGACCTTACAGAATTTTGTATTATGAAATTTTAAAAGTTTTTCGACTAAAAGACTTTTATTATTATTATTTATTTATTTATTTATTTATTTATTTTATGAGGGAGATAATCTGTGTGGATGGCTTAGAGGAAAAAAAGTTGCAATAGACTTGTAATTATTTCCTATGTCAAATGAATTGCCTGTATAAATGCATTTTTATTAGCAATGGATATATTATCTGTTAAATACGTTAAAGTCTACTTGAACAGTAAATTGCATTAATTTTATGTTTGTTGCAAAATTCTTGCACAATAACTATTTGGATGTAAATATTTGCATAGAAACATCCAAGAAAAAATAAATATTTTCATACATTTTGTACACACCAAATATTCCTATATATATGCATTTTTGTATAACTGTATCCATTTATTTATGTATGCTGTATGTGATGCATTTTATAGTAAAAATTCGGATTCATATGTCTCAGATATTTTAAGAATTGTGAAATGAATTCTGTTACTCTGTTAACTTTGGATGTCATATTTCTAGTCATCTCTCTCTCTCTCTCTCTCTCTCTATATATATATATATATATACCTGACTGAATGACTGACTGAGAGACAGACTCCTCATCGCCCAGACGAAACTACTGTAGATATGCGTTAATAAGCTATTTCACAAAATTCACCCCCACAAGATACGGGGGGGAGGGTGCAGCAGGACGTGATTTTCATAAAAACGTTCATATCGCAAAGAAAAAAAAAGATAGCATTAATATTCTGGATTAAATTATAATAAACACGATTATCTAAAACACAATTTTTCGAATTTTAGTCGTTCCTTTTTCCTAAAGGTGGAAGGGGGCGAAACGCGATTTCACAAAATTCTTCGTATCTCAGAGGGGAAAAAACAGATATCCGTAAAATATTTGCTTTAAAATAAAACAAACACAAACACTTAAAAACCGATTTCTGGAATTTTAGAAATTCGGCCCCCAAAGCATGGATGTGGGCAAAACGTGGCCCTCTAATGGGGATGGGGGAGGGTATGCGTGATTTTACATAACCCTTCACCTTTACATATAAAAGAGTACATACACGCACTTATTCTACCATGGCGATTATTTGTAGGTCTGTGTCACTAATTTAATTATACTTCACGAATTTTGTTGGAGTAGAGACCTGACACCCACTAAGACATGTTTTTTATAAAATTTATTCATTTCTCGTCCCGGGGTGAGGGGGCGGGCGGCAAAAATATTTTTTCGAGCCTAACTCGGCTCTAAATTACTTCACAGTTAGGAAGAAATTGCACTTAGGAATACTAGACTCAAGTTCATAAAATAAATAAATAAATAAAAATTCATCTATTTCTCGAACTTTCAGTTTTTAAGGGAAGAAAGGGGGGAAAATCTTTCCTTTTTCTTTTTTTTTTTTTTTGAAGGGGGAATTCGTAAATTCCTGATTTTCCAGTAGAACACTACTAAAATTGGCACTTAGAAGTTGAAATTGGCCGAGCGTCCTCTAAATTATATTTCCAAACACCCATTTTTGTTGTTTTGCGATTTTCGATTTGAGAGTGTGTTGGACTTACGATGGGGCAAATTCTAGAGCCTTCTTTTTACGTTAAATTTGTCCTGGGGTTTCCGTGGCACCTGCGTTCATGAAATTTGGTGTGTGGGTTCGTTATTTGCATCAAGCTCTAATTGCGACGGGATTTTGAGGAATTCCCTTTTTTTTCTCCCTATCGAGTGGGGGTGTTCTCAGGACGACAATTTTTTAGTATGCGGGTATGCTGTATGTGCACCCAATACGCTGTATAAGGAGATTTTGTCCACCTTCCCCTTTTTGGGATCTCTCTTCTAAATTATCTCACGAAGAAGATTTTTTTTTTTTTGTGTGTGTACGGGCTGGTTATGTGAACCTAAAACATTCTATAAATGGATTTTGAGAAATATCCTCATTTATCTTTGGGGGTGGTGGGGGCAAAAACCGCATATCCACGCGTAACTCTGTTCCAAATAATCTCAGGAATGTGATTTTGTGGTGTGGGGTTCTCCTATGTGTACCCAACACTCACTATAACTGGATTTTGCGAAATGTTTCTCCTTTCTCTTTTTAGAATTTAAAAAAACACTTCTCTAAATGTAATTCTGTTCAAAATTATCTCAAAATTTAGAACAGAAATATTTTTGGCGTGTGGGTTTGTTGTGTGTGTGTAACACAATCTATAAAGGGATTTTTAAAAATTTCCCTTCTTCTTCCTTTAGCTTGGATTGGGGGGGGGTATAAAACATGTTTCCAAGCGTAACTCTATTCAAAATTATCTCAGAAAGGCGAATATTTGGTATGTGGATGTGCTATATATATCCAGCACGCACTATAAAATGATTTAGAGAAATATCCTTATTTCTCCCTTTAAAGTTGAATGGGGCAAAAAATACGTTTCTAATTGTATCTCTACTCTAAATTATCTGAATACGGCGAAGTTTTGGTGTGTATGTTGATTATGTGTACTCAACATGCATTGTACAGAAATTTTGCAAAATTTCTCCCCTTTGACGGTTGGTGGGAGGGCGTGGGCCAAAAATGAGGTTTTAATCAATTTCAATTTTTTTTTTTTTTTAATATATTTTTATTTCATGAGATTTTTATATTATAAGTTATATCTAATTTTGAGGATTCATTTAAATATAGTGATGGTTTAAATATAGCTTTGAGATACATTTAAATATAGTTTTATACATGCCACATATTTAATTTAGTGATCTAATTTTTAAAAACCATGTTTAAAAACTTCTTTTTGTGCCTTATGAACTTGTATCTAAAGTATACTTTATTTAGCTTCTAAGATTTGCGAGTTCAAAGGGGAATTTTCACAAGTAAGAACTTTTGCATCTTACGTGAAATGATTGGATTTCCAAATTAAATAAGATGTTTCCATCAAAATTATACCTTTGGGGGTTAACGAAGAGGGAGAGCCCTCCCTGACGTGGAGGATGAAAATTGTGATGGCATGTCTCCGGGCCACCTCTAGGGGTGAGTCCCAAACCGTTGCCAATTGCCTTTTTTGCAGCACTAGTGCGTCATAAAAACCGATCAACCAAATTAAATACGTGACATGTGAAAAACCCCTTATGAAATTTCAGCTCTGGAAAATGTCTATAATCTGGTTCATTCTTTTGCCGATAGTTTTCTTAATTTTTACTCTATTCAAATGATATCTTGACAGAATATGCCCAATATATAAAGCTTTCAACATATGTAATAAAAATATTTCTATCTTTCGCGCATGCGCTTAAAAAAAGTATTTACTTTGCATGTGTATAATTTATGTTTCGGAATAAAAATTCTCTAATAATTTTTCAAGTTTTTTCATCCAATTTTTTTATACACAAAAAACTTATATCTGTCTATATAATTATGCGATTTCCATGAAAATGTATGCAAATATTGCACATAATATGTGAAATTATGTGTTAAAATTAAAAGTCATTTGTTGCCTTTTATGGAATAAATATGTTGCCAATATGTTGCCTTTAGATGGAAATCAAACGTATTTTTGTTTGTCTTTATTTTGTGGTTGGCCCCGAATTTCACTCTTGAAAAAAAACAACAGCGGTGTATATGAGGTGGTAAATGTTCTTTGTATGTCTAAAGTTCAGGCCATTTCATTATTTTATTATAAAATAGAAAAAATCCTATTAATTTCGCAAACAATTTAACTGCATTGCTATACATATTGTGCTTTCTCGCTAAATATCAGTTATTGCCAATAATAATTTTTTATTCACTGTAGCAGATAATTTTTTTTCAATATTATCTTCGCCCCAACAGTCATTCGTCAAGGAGAGACTAAAACACGTGCTTTTTCAATCTTATCAAATCACTTTTACTTGTATCTACAAGCTGTGACCAAATGTTGGATCAATGTATCTGGATGAATCAGCAGCAGCCTAACGCAGATATTTACGGTGTAATATAGTCTATATACAATTAAACCGTTAGAGTATAACAGTAACATAACATGAAATTGTAGTAGTCTGTGCTGTCAAGAATTTTCTATAACCCAGTGATGTATGTTTCCCATAACTGTGAAATTTTTATTGGTGTAATATATTCATTCGTTTGTAATATTTATTTATATGCAATAATTTCGTATATAAAGGCATATTTAAAGTGCATTTACTATTTTAAATAAATATATATATAAACGCCAAAAAAGTCGCGGAATGATATTTATTGTGAAAAGGTACAAATTTTATTGAAGCTGTCTCCTGGTAACCCTTCTAGTAAAATGTAATCGGCTTTTGAATGGCCTTTTACCGACAACCGATGAATTTATGAACGGCCGATACTTGGAATCTGATCAAGAGCGATGAATATCATCGGGAGTTAATTTAAAATGTCTCATCGAGAATAGTTGAATACAATGATTGGAACCCGATCAATTTTAGAAACTGATCCAATGAAAATCTGAGGGAAAGACTTTCTATAGAGTTTTCATGTGATTTGCCACCGATACGCCATTATTATATTTGCCATTTCTATATAATTATGCGATTCCCATGAAAATGTATACAAATATTGCACATAATATGTGAAATTATGTGTTAAAATTAAAAGTCATTTGTTGCCTTTTATGGAATAAATATGTTGCCAATATGTTGCATTTAGATGGAAATCAAACGTATTTTTGTTTGTCTTTATTTTGTGGTTGGCCCCGAATTTCACTCTTGAAAAAAACAACAGCGGTGTATATGAGGTTGTAAATGTTCTTTGTATGTCTAAAGTTCAGGCCATTTCATTATTTTATCATAAAATAGAAAAATTCCTATTAATTTTGCAAACAATTTAACTGCATTGCTATACATATTGTGCTTTTTCGCTAAATATCAGTTATTGCCAATAATAATTTTTTATTCACTGTAGCAGATATTTTTTTTTTTCAATATTATCTTCGCCCCAACAGTCATTCGTCAAGGAGAGACTAAAACACGTGCTTTTTCAATCTTATCAAATCACTTTTACTTGTATCTACAAGCTGTGACCAAATGTTGGATCAATGTATCTGGATGAATCAGCAGCAGCCTAACGAAGATATTTACGGTGTAATATAGTCTATATACAATTAAACCGTTAGAGTATAACAGTAACACAACATGAAATTGTAGTGGTCTGTGCTGTCAAAAATTTTCTATAACCCAGTGATGTATGTTTCCCATAACTGTGAAATTTTTATTGGTGTAATATATTCATTCGTTTGTAATATTTATTTATATGCAATAATTTCGTATATAAAGGCATATTTAAAGTGCATTTACTATTTTAAATAAATATATATATAAACACCAAAAAAGTCGCGGAATGATATTTATTGTGAAAAGGTACAAATTTTATTGAAGCTGTCTCCTGGTAACCCTTCTAGTAAAATGTAATCGGCTTTTGAATGGCCTTTTACCGACAACCGATGAATTTATGAACGGCCGATACTTGGAATCTGATCAAGAGCGATGAATATCATCGGGAGTTCATTTAAAATGTCTCATCGAGAATAGTTGAATACAATGATTGGAACCCGATCAATTTTAGAAACTGATCCAATGAAAATCTGAGGGAAAGACTTTCTATAGAGTTTTCATGTGATTTGCCACCGATACGATGTACTTTTTTGGGGAAATATTCCTCATCGGAAACCGATCTTATATACTGCTCTGAACTATATGTCTATGTTAATGCTCGAGCAAATTTCGAGGAGTGGATGAAAGGCCGAGCAAAATACAATCGATCAATTCTATTAGGGAATGTAACATTTGTAACAACATAATTTACCTAAATATAATCTTGCATGATAAAAATCTAAGTATATGCAGATAAATGTACACTATATTAAATCAAATCTTCACTATATCAAACCACATGATTTATGTTTAAAGAAATAAATTTTAATTTGCATGTATAATGATATTTTGTCAGTGAAGATACTGACATGTCTAAAAGGTGAATTCTTCTTAGTTAAAAAGTATAACATTAAAAAATGTATAAGCTGCCCATTAAAACAATATATATATATATATATATATATAACTATATGTATATATATGTATATATATATATTGGGTTGTTCGATAAATAATGTCGTTTTATAAAACCTTCGCTTCTAAACACCAAGGCTTCTTCGAACTTGGAATTTTTCAACTTACCGAAAGATGGCAAAAGATCATCCAACAAAATGGTCAATGTATCATTGATTAATGTTTGTTGTTAATATAAATAAATTCACTTTGAAAAACATGAAAAAAAACGACATTATTTATCGAACAACCCAATATATAGACTAATAACATAGCCTCTAATTTAAAGTGTAAATAAATAATTTAAAGTATAAATAAAGTAACATGGATTTTGTTTTCATATTCAAATTAAAAATAAACTTACTATTAATATATATATATATATATATATATATAAATTTTAAACTTCACTATTTTTTTAAATACAATATCTATTTTTTTCATATAAATAATAACAACATTAAATTTAATTTTATTAATAACAGTTATTTTTTCCCCCCTTTCTATTCTTTTTTCTTTTTTTTAAGAATTACTTGTGTTTTTATTAAAACACAATAATCCTTTATTATTTAACGCATAAAACAATTCATTTCGAAAAAGTGAAGAAATGGAATTGCTATTTGGGTTATAAAAAAAGAATCTGTGTGAAGCACTTAAGAACTCATTTGAAGAAAATCTCTAAATGCTTTTACTGTGAAATAAATATCAAAACTTTGGAGTTTTATATATCTTTTCATATCTTTTGCCAGCATCTTTTTCTACGAAAATTTGGTTGAAATGTCTTTCTTCTAAACTTTTATTTTGGAGCATTTCAGCCATTAATTTTTGTTGAGGAAAATGTACTATGTTAATTCAAAATTCGTCAATTTGTTTTGAAACTTTAAATAAATGATAGTGCGAAAGAATTTTGTCTAAATAAAAATATTTCCAAATAATTTTAATTTGATTTATCTTGAAATTTTCAATAGTACTAATGGATATATGCTTTTTTTTTTTTTTTTTTAAACGTAATTAATATAACAATTAAGTACTTAGAGGACCGAGTTCACTATGTATCATTGTAAAAATCATACGTAGTGTATATTAGAGTGCAGTGATTTTTTTTTTTTTTTTAATCAAAATACAATAACAATAAAAATTGTCTTTTATATTAAATAACAGAATACTGAGTTTCGGATTTTTCTGAATATAACTTAAGGGTGTTTACTTTTGCTACATAAGGTAAAAAATTTCAAAAAAATTTATTAGTTTTATTTTCTTTATAGCTCGTACATAAATATCTCTCCTCATGTTAACAGGAAAAAGTTGATATAAATATTATTTAAGTGCCATGCAAAGATTAAATGTTTTCTAACAGTATCTTTAAGTCCACAATTGCACCAAAAATGACATAAAAATCGATAAACTTAGTATTTTAGTATTAATTTTAATGATTTTTCATATAATAAAAGACGTTCTGTGTGGGTGGTTGTATATGTGTGTACGTCTCTTTACAGCAAAAAGCTGATCGTAGAGCTATACATATTTGCATATTGGCCGGTCCATATTGACCTCTCCTGATGCACCTGGAAGCTTGATATATGAAATTTTTATTAGATTTTTAAAAATGAATTAAAATCTCTATATATATATTTTAAAGGATCGGATTCATAGATAGAAACGTAAAAGGGAAAAACATCCCGTAGCTCGTTAGCTCGGTTACTTAGAGCGTCATTCGATAAAGCGAATGTCATAGGTTGGCCCTTCTAGGACCAAGGTCAATGTGTTACTTTTTGTAAATAAATAGAGAAGATGCCAAAAGATAGATGTAAATTTTTCATTCTCTTCACAGTATCTTAATCCGTAAAGAAGCCGAGAAAGTGACAAAAAACAAAGTTAAACTAGAGATGTGTTGGTCTCTTTTTATGTAAACGGCTGATCGCAAAACCACAAAATTTTGCACGGAAGCCCGTTTTGACCTTTTCTAATGCACCCTGAAGCCCGATTTTTGAATTGAGAATTTTATTATTATATATTATTTTTTTATTTTTTTTTCAGCTGAGATGATTGACCGGTTCTGCGACGCTGTTGTCATAGAGTGGAAATGATAATCTGCCATACTTCCTTACACTTTGTATAAGGAAGTTAAAAATGACAAAATGCGCCGAAATGCTGGTGTCAAAAGGTAATAAATAAAAAGGTTTAGAAGTAAACACCATAAATTACGAAAGCCCATAACAACTGTTTCTGGTAAAAGTTTAGCACAACCATTCTCCAGGATTTTTAAAGTAAGATTTTTTTAAAAATAATATTAACTTTTTAATGGAACAATGTAGTTTAAAATCAATAAAATATAGTGTCGTCTTTATCACATTTTACGTTATATAGTTGCAGTATAAAAATATTTAATTGTAGTACATAATCAGCCAACCTTTTTCATTTATCCTGTAATATGTTTTCGGGTAAATATAGCAGCAAAATAAACTTGCAATTAGATGCTAATGTATTTATTAATTATAAATTATTAGAGGTGTAAAGCCACTGAAATCAAGATTAAAGCAGTAAGTTAAATAAGTTGATTATAATTTGCAACATTTTTGCCGCAACCGTTTGAAAATTTGTTTCGAATATATATATATATATATATATATATATATATATATTAGCTTTTAGAAAACTGAATTGTAATGTGAGCATTTTAGGGACTATTTACTTATTATTATTATTATTATTTTATCCATTAGAACCATCTAACTTGTAGCTTTATTAATGAACTTAAACTAATAATAATGGTTTATTAGTTCTTTAAACATTATATATATATATATATATATATATATATATATATATATATATATATATGTATATATATATATATATATATACTGTATGATTCACGAGAAAGTGCTTTAATGTTGTAATACGCAAACAAATGGTTAAAAATATGGAATGAGAAAAAAAAAAAAAATCGAACTATATAATTTTTTCTAACTTAGGATTATTAACTCCATTGTATATATATATATATATATTCCAATAATAGCATTTTCTATTGGCAGGTTTATTTATTTATTTATTTATTTTATTTTATTTTATTTTTAACAAAAATCTTATTTTACATAGTTTAAAATCCAAACATTGATTTTAAATATGTTCTACACAAAATTGTAACTAAGCAAATAATTATAATTCTTTTTAATTCAAATTTTCCGACAAAGAATACGCATAAAAATTAATTAAAGAAAGACAATGTAATCCATTCCTAATCGAGTAAAATAAATATTAAGTTATATTTTATTACAAAATGCATATATTATTAAACTTCAGAATACGTTATTACAAAAGTAACATAAAATATCACATTCTTTGAAAAAAAAGTGATATGTAATCAAGATAGAACACACACACACACACAGAAAAAAAAAAAAAGAAAGAAAAGAAAAGAAAAATGAAAGTACATTTTCTCTCAAATTCTTTATATGATAAATTTAGACATTGATTTTTATGCCAGGGAAAGTTTAAGGAAAGATTAACAAAATAAAAAAAAGAGCATAAAAAATATAGCATCGAATGCTCGACTTTCTACCATAAAATTCTGTATAATGATTCTTCGCTTTCAAAAACAATATTTTATTTCAAATACATATATCGATTTTTAAGAAGAGTGAAATATTAACAAACAATTCCGGGTTACGGTTTTACATTTAGTATAGAAGGAAATAACTTATATGTAATTGAAATCAGACGTATATATAATTCGTAATATTTGATAATGATTAGAAAGCTATTATAAGCACCAGAGTTTTACGAGACATTGGCACTTATAAGTTTTTAGTCTTATAAGTCACCAATCTTATAATTTTTTTTTTTTTTTCATATGTTTTACATCTTTCAATTTTTTACATGTAAATAGTAATTTTGAACAACTACAAAGCAGTATATTCTGTTATTTCACTATTAGAATTGAATTAATGCATTAAAATGCGTTGCCACTAAAAGTATAACTTGTTTTTATATATTATTTAGCTCTAGCGATAGCATGTCTTTTTACTCATAGTTTAAAAGCTTATGCAAAAAAAAAAAAAAAATAAATAAATAAATAAATAAATCTTCACTTATTCTCATATGTTTATTATCAGTAATAGCATGAAAAGTTATATACTGTAATGGTGTAAATATTGCAATTGAATATATGAAAGTGTAATTTAAGAGTAGATTAAGTAAGTTATATTACTAAATTTCTGAAATTAAATTTAAATTTATTTTTGTTTATTTATATTTTTACATGCTATTTTGCTGTATTTTTTTATTTGTGATGAAATGAAGTTACAAATATTTAGTAAGTAAAACAGAGATGATTTTACATCGTGCATTTGCTGAGGGGAAAAAAGGTGTTTTAAATAAATCAAATTTGTTTTCATTTTCGAAATTACCCATTAAAAAGTATTTACATCAAGTAAGTACATAAGGGATAGTTGGCATCCCCGTAGGGATGAGTTCGCATAGCGTGATATGAATAAAAGACACAGCAACTTTAAAAGACAAATACTTTATTATCCTAAAGCATTTTATTTTTATTATATTTGACCAAACAATTTTGCTTAAATGTATGAAAAAACAGTAAAATAAATTCATCCGTAAAATAAATTCTGCTTAGAATTTTAGCCACCTATATTTATTTAAATAAAATTAACTTAATGTTTAATATCAAATACGAATATAGAAGTTATGCGCTCGGTTTTAAAAGGTAGGTTGAATTTTACCATGTTTTTATTAATTAGCTTTCTTGTTTGTTTGTCCAGTACAAATCTTACAATCGATATTTAGAACAAAATTCCCGACTAGCTAGACATTTGAAACTCTTAGAATAGCTCAGAACACGATGACAATGCATTCTTTTAATACTTTTATTCAATTAATAACTGATTGAAAATTTCTTTTAATTGCTCTCTTTATTACGCTATTGATCATTTTCTTTCACGTTGATGGGATAATTCATCAAAAATAAGTATTTATTAATACATAGAATTGTCAAGGTTATATGATTCAACAGAAAATTTCAAAACGTGGTACATAAAAAGTTCTTTTTATCTTGTAATTATGTAGACATTACTCTGTTCGTACAAATTTGAAACATTTTCGTCTGATCATCTTCTTTTTTTCCCTTATTGACCATGGTGGACATCTGGATCTCAATGCTATCAGTTTCGTCAATTTTTTTATGGTACTGACGCGACTGGTGATTTACCAAAACAGAGTTATTTATTTTGTAATCAGGGTGATCATCAAGTTTTTGATTTTGTGGAGGATTCGTTTTTAGTCTCGCTTTATGTAACCATCTAGCTATTTTTAGGTTCTCCGGGGTTCGTAGAAACTGACGAATGTAAATCATCAGCACTGTCTTGGCATGAGACTGAGGGTGAAAACTCTTTATCCTGAGAGATTCTTCAGTCTTTGAACTATCATTAAGGTAAGTCAAGGTATGCCACAACTATCTTATAACTGTGCTAACTAGACGAACAGAGATAATTGACATAAGATGGATTCCACAGAATCCTAAACATCACAAATAAAAGTTTATGATACACGTACGTAATCACTGTTAAACACTCTTTCAATAACCACAATAGGAAGCCCTTCAATTTGATCTACATATTTATCAGAGATACACAAATATATATATATACTTATATACGATGAAAAAATTTACTTCCCAGTCAGAAAAATAATGAAGCAGAGATTTTTCGCTCATTACGCTTTAAACGAGACTGAACATGAACTTCTTGCTATTAAAATGACAGCATTCGACCTCAACTGTGACAGAAAATAGAAGCAGAGTGCCATCGATTTCCTTATACCAAATAAACCCACTTTTCTTTAATAAAATACTTCTTCTATTAAAAGATGCACCCAGATCTTAATAAGGTGAAGAAATAATAATAATAATAGTTTCATAAATTTTCACATTCATTGTAGTATTTGAGAAATAGGTGTTGGGCATTTAAAATCGGAGATAATTTACATATAGTAAAAAAGTATGCAAATAATTTATAATTGGCAACGTGATATGTTTATTCTTAAAATTATGTATAATATTTAAAATTTCAATGTAACTGAAAGTTGTTTAATTCAGGGCTATATATGTTTAATAAAATTAAATAAAATGTATTACATTTTAGTTTATTTGATTCAATCTGGAAGTGTTAGAAAAAAAAAAATAAACCTATAAAATTTTCTGCAGCATAGGTTCAATCGCAAAGAGAAAAATGTTTAACTGAGTGTGGCCTTTAATACTTAACTATAAAGTGGTAAAAAGTTTTTGTTAAGTTTCCCAGAAAAACTACACTTTAAAAAAAAATGTACAGTTTGTTTGAAGACATCTGAACAATTTATTTTCAAAGATGTTTTTTAGAAAGAACTTCAATAAAGTTACCTGTGTAAGGCTAATTCAATACAAAACAAGAAACACGGAACAAGTTTTCCCCTTTTCTTACAATGAAGAAAAGATGAAAGATTTTTTTTCTTGAATATTGGATATATCGGGAACAACTTCCGTGTATTTGGTGTTATTTTATATTTTCTCTTGTATTATGAATAACTTCAAGATTTAAATGATAGATGTTTGATTGTTGTTTGAAAAAATTCAGAACAATTTCTTGTTTATTTTATTTTACAAGAAAAAAAGAGAAAAAAAACTTTTATTTGCGCAGTATATTATATTGCAAAAATAAACTATATACAATTTTCTAATTCTATCTTGAGTTAGCTTATGTATCAGCACAAGTTATGATATATTGAACATTTAGAAATAGGTTTTGTAGTTCATTTAACATTGTTGATTTGCTAATAACTATTTCATAAAACAGAAATAAAGCAGAAATTGACGGCGTTGTCTAATATTACGAATAATAATAAGAAAAAAGGCGGAGAGAGAAAGAGACGGACATAACATGAGAATAGAAGTAAATATGAAAGAAATTAGGTAAAATAGAAAGGAATGTTAAGGCTGAAAAATTTCCAAAAAGAATATTATTACGCTAAAATTGTTAGCATAAAAAAACGTGCGATTCTAATTGCAAAGAATTTGTATGTGTGCTAAGAGCTTCGCTAAAAGATTTTATATAATTTTTAACAAGGACACTTTTTTTTTTTTTTTTTTTTTTTTAATGTGCAAACAATATGCGGTTTCGATTTACAATTTCATGAATTATCGTATATTGGGTTTTTCGTTTTTAAATACGTTATGAAAAAAAAAGTAAGAGAAACAGGACATTTTAAATCTTAAAAAATGTATGTAAAAGAACGAGATATATAAATTAGCGCATATTTTTTTTGAAACTCTAAATAATGCCTATCTAAATATATTTTTGCAATATTTCGCTTTCAGTGAGTGTCATCAAATGTCTCTTCCAAAAACTGAAGATCAACAAGTTAAAAACCACTGACTTGAACGAAAGTTATTATTATTATTATTATTATTTTTTTTTTTTTTTTTTTTTTTTTTTTTTTTTTGAATAAAAAATTTTTGCTCTAGCAGCTTATTATGTGTTTGCATCTTTTGTATTTGTAATATTTTTAAGACGGTTTTCCAGAAAAATAATCAATGCTATTATAATTTTAAATTAATTTGAACTTAATTCCCACCAGTGAACAGGGAATAAATGCAATTAAAATTAAAGGAATATTTCACACCAATATACAATGGGTGTTCATATTATTAGATTATTGTTATTACTTTTCCTAAATGCTAAAGAAATACTACATGAATCCACCTTGAACTTTAGACATAACAAGAACATACTTAGATTCACATTCTCTAGTAAGCATTTAGTCAGGAGACAGATTAGAACACAAATAAAAATGTGAAGAAAAAAAATATTTGGAATTACCTAGAATCATGAAAAAGCTACAAATTACTTGTAAATTTAAAGAATGCTTTCACATAATTTTTACAATGTGTGTATGTTTTTTTTTCCTTGTAAAAATAGCACGAATACCTATGAAAGTGTAAAAAGTTTTCCTAAAATTGAAAAAAAAAAAAAAGAAAAAGAAAGAAAGAAAGAAGAAGAAGATACATACATTTTTAAACAAAAGAAGAAAACTTTTCAACCAAATTTTACAAAATTCGTAGAAAATTTTAAAAAGTGCTATATACATTAATCTGAAACATAAAATGCACATATTTAATTTTCGTTAATATATGAATATTTTGGACAACATTTATTACCACATGAACTAAATATACAGTATCTACCAATAAGTATACTCCTGCTCAAAAATTTAGTCAGATTTACAAATGACCAGTTTTTTTTTTTTTTAATTATTATTATTTAAAGACTTATCTCTAGATTAAATGGTGGAAAGTTAACGAACAGGACCTTCCTCATGTTTTTCAGTTCAGATTAGATTACGGTTTTAATTCGGAGACCAGCAACAAATTGAGCAAAATCAATAAAGTTTGCGATCACTTTGTATCGTTAAGTAAAGGAAATGGTCTCTAACATTTCGATACGTTAATATAGACCCAGTAGAATTTGTAGATGCACTTGTATGACGGTAGCATGCTAAATAACGGAGATATACGCATTTATTTTAAAACTCAAAAAAAAAAATCAGCATGTTTTTTATTTAAAAGATACAGAATTTTAAACGAAAATTATTCCCACTTTCAGATAATTTAAAAAACACTTTTGAAACAATATAGTGTAATTGGAATACACATATCTTAAATATTTCATAAAATATGAACATTTTTACTACGCATGCACAAAAGATAGAATTTTTTTTTATTGCATAGGTTAAAAGTAAATATATTGGACAACTTTTTTCAGAAGTTCATTTGAATAGAGTAAAAATTAAGCAAACTGTCCGCAAAAGAACGAGCTAGGTTTTAAGTATATTCTAGAGTTGAAATTTCATAAGGGGTTTTTTCACTTGCCACTTAATTAATTTGAAGATCTATTTATTTCAACCGCACTCCAAAAATACTTTATTGTAAAAAAAAAAAAAAAAAAAAAAAAAACCTTATAAGATTGTAACTCTCACATATATTTGTTTATTTACTAAGATTTGTGAGATCGTTCTGGACAAAACTTTCTCACGAATATATGATGTATAACATGTGCTTTCCAAAAGTTTTAAGATAATTCCTGAAGAATTTTTCTAGATATTTGGAAAAAAAAAAATGCTTAAAGGTAGATAGCGTAGCACTTTTTTGTTACATATATAGATTGAGAACTAGATATGTAGGGCAATTTATGACTAAAGTTCATTTTAATAAAATAAATATTAAAAATGCTATTTTCAAAATAATGAACTGAGTTTTTTTTTTTTTTTCAAAGCACTTCGAAATCGTAAGAGTTTTTCCATAAAAGGTTTTTTTAAATGTAGGTGAAATGATCAGATGTGTGTAATGAGTACTTGAAATGTGAAAAATTCTTTGTGGGCTAGTAACTAAAAAAAAAAAAAAAAAAAAAAAAAAATTAAGAGTTTATTAGAAGTCCCCCCCCCCCTAAAAATGACTTTTTGCATTGTGGCTGAAATAATCGAATTTCATGTTAAATATGCGACATGTGAAAATTGTTTATCGGGTTTAAACTTTTCGGAAATAACTAAAACATATATATATATATATATATATATATATATATATATATATATTAATTTTATTCCGTTCAACTAAACTTTTATTCAGTTTTCAACCTTGATTCTAGTTCTTCTGTTTTTTGTTTCACTGTTAATGTGCTTGTTTCTGGCTCTGTTTGTTTATGCTCTGTATCCTTTTTCGGTGAAAGAACTGTGCTCCAACTCACCTGCTGCATTAAAAAAAAAAATGAGCTTTTTTCAAACCAGTTTTCATATATATATCTAACTTTCAATCTACACTGATTTCCAAAATTCACTGAGAAATTACAAAATTAGCTATAACTCGTTCAACTTTGAAGCAGTCAGAATTAAATTTCAATATGTTGTTAAATACAGGTTGTTAAATAAAATTGCAATATGAATATTTCTAGAGTTGCAATCGCAATGTGTTATTTTTCAGCAGCAAAAAATGCATGCTATAGAGTAATGCACAAGATTTGCTGCATTATATATCGTTGAATATCGCTGGGTTTTTGATAAATAAAATCTTTGATATCCAATTCGTTACAATAAACTCGATTCATCATTTGACTGAAAATCTCTGACTGAGAAATATTGGGGACAAAAGGCATGTCAATGTCAGTTAGAACGTTTCAGTTGGATGAATATGAGTTCTATAGTTCTTAAATTTTGGCAATAATATCAAACTACTGATTCGATATCCAGAAGGTTCTGTTTAGAATTACAAAAACGTACGACGAAACCAATGATTACTCTTTGTGATTGTATGTACGAAAAAGTTTAAAAAACTCAACTCAATTTAGACCCTACATTACTGGTACCATCGGAAGATTAAGGTGAACGCCTAGAATGCACAGATTTTGCAAAAGTGGTCTTTGCGTGATGCAACTTCATGTCACAAGTAAAAATGCTTGAGTTGGCAACGTGAACTTGCTTTCCAAACAACTGATAAATAGTGTCCTAATCTCTTTAAAGAAGTATAAAAGTTTAGCCTCGAAGGCAAATAAGGATTGTTTGATTTGAAGATACGTAAAATATTATTTGGTGAGAAAAATTCGTACGAAAAAAGCAGTGTCGCGTTTGGAAGTGGTACCATTTTGATAGACGCACATATACTTGACGTTTTTCCACGAGGACCTTGAATACTCACTTCTGTAGATATGGCATTCTTGGTGCTTATGTAGGGAAGGATGGGCAAAATTAGTTTGTAGGGCAAAACATGGTTTTTGATAACCCCGCTTATACAGTGATGCCATTTGTATGTCATTGCTATAGGTTATGCGCGTGGTATCTAATATTCCTTTTCACGTGTGATACTGCTTGCAGAGTCAGAGACAGATACGCTCCCAAGATTTATGTACTTTTTATTACCCTGATATAAGGTAAGTGTGATGTTTGGGTATTTTAATTGTTAGGTTAGCTTGAAGATACGAATGTGACAGTTTGTATCAGCTAAAAGGGATGTTTTTTAAGTCAATTGCATGAGTTTTGCATAGTTGCTTGTAGGGCAAAACGGGGTATGTCGAGGTAGGGTCAAAACATAATGGTCATAAGGTCAAATGGAAAAAAGGTCGGGTGTCGGACAGTTCACAAGCCAAGACTTGTGACTCTACCCTACCAACAGGTCACGAAATATATTCAAGATCAGCACAAGGAGAAGGATGAATCAAGTCAGTGAATGTAACTAATGGGCTCATGACTTGTGCTCCAGTGTTGATGAGGACGATGACAGGTTCATATGTAAATTGTGTCTGTGAAATGTGTTAAGTTGAGAGGTACCCCATTTTGCCCTATCCGTAGGGCAAAATGGGGAGGTTTTCAGCTTTGAATATATTCATACGCAGATCATAAACTATAAGGTGTATTTCAAATCCCAATAATGCAGAATAACCGCTAACATTGTAAAATTGAAATAAATATTATTTATTGCATTTCTTTCTGTTTGTCACAGAGTTATTGGCCAGAATAACCGTAAATACCCCTTTTTTCCCACCCTTCCCCTACGCACATAGGTTTGTGTAATCGGTAACGATTTTTCGTTACAGGACGACATTGTTAGACCTTGTCGGTTCGGATGGTGAATGGTTATACTTAGCATTAATTATTCTGGAAACGTTAATTATTTCGTCAGCTCGATCAACGAATATGAATGCAGTCGAACATGTTTTGGAAGATTTATACATCTGTGATTTTTTCTCTTCAGATCCTTGCCATGCTTACAACTGCCTTGCAAGATCAAAGTCATTCTTTTTCTAGCGAACGTGTCGCCCTATCATTAACAGTATCACTTACCAATGTATGCGCTGTTTTATTTCAAGAAGTGATCGTTATCCTTATTGAAAAACTTGCCAATTTCCCGTAGCATAAAACTTATGCGGCACAATGCGGATTGAGTCGAAAATTTGTATACAGACATTTCAAAGCATGCGCTCAAAGGTTCTGAAAAAAAATCTCTCTGAAGGGACATATATCAAAATACAAAATGCTACAAATTTTAATACAAACAACTTTATTTATGACAGATTTAATTGTTATTCGTTACACGTTACAGACTGTTTATCTATGAAGATCATATTGTTCAATGTGGGCCCTATCATTAATTTGTAAAGTCTGCAGCCGATGAACAATGCGTTCAACAGCTGATCGTAGATACTCGTCAGTGACCCACCGCACATGCAACGTTATACGGTCTCTCAAGTGAGCTGAAGTTAAAAAATTTCTTTAAAAACAGAACTTTATTAATGGCCCCATAATCAAAAATCCCACAGATTAAAATCGGGGAAAAGGGCCGGTCAATGAGTGGAAAATTAACGGGTAATCACTCCGACATCTATAAATTTTGCAAAAAAAAAAAAAAAACTTTTCAAAATGTAAGAATAACAGTTTTAAATGTCGTATAGTTTGAAAATGTTAAAATAGACCACAGTTATTTATTACATAATTTTACAAGCATTTTTACGGTAGTGCTTCTCTGTATTTTGAGGTATATCTCTTCAGAGCGGAAACTTAAAAAAAATTATTTATTTATTTATATTTATTTGTTTATTTATTTGCAGAACCTTTCAGCGCATCCTTTGAAATGTCTATATACTAATTTTTGACTCAATCCCAATTTAATTACAGTTACAGAGTGCTCTGAATAGACCAAGTTTAATTTTGGCCACCTTGTACTATTTTGATGAAGGATAAAATGTAGAAGATGGACAGCATGCGAACAGGCGCATCATAACTTCAAACTGCTACTCCTCTTTGTACTGTTTTCTTTTTATATCATCCTCTTGGCGTTTGACCTTCTTTCTTTATGAAAAATTGGAATAATTTGTAATGTTTGGTTGAAAAAAAAAAACCACTTTTCTAAGATAATTCAAATAATGTTTGCTTTTAAATTGCACCCAGAAAAGTGAAACGATTATATATAAAACAATATTCTTATTTGCTTAAGATATTTTGGTTACTTTTACAAACAAAACTTTTATTAAAGGTAAAAAATCAGTTTTTATTACAAGGATAAAAAATATACAAATTACAAGGATAAAAAATATACAATAAAAGTTAAAAAACGTTTATCAAAATTTCTTCAGTTTTACCTAAGGATTAAAAAAAAAAAATCTCTTACCATTTACGGAATGAGAAATTGCCGTAGTCGAGTAGAATTTTCAAAATTCAGATTTTGCTATAGGTCTTCTACTTCCGAACTATTAGTGTTTTTTGTGTTTGTTCTATGTGTCCGTCTGTTAGGGTATTTATTATCAGCATAATTCGAATACTGGTATTAGCAGAAAATCCAAATTATGAAATCTAAATCTGTGTTATATGCTGATTCTACATGAAACATTTTACTGATATCGAATAAATGGACAGTAAATAATGACCAGTAAAAGAATTCTATTACAGTTATGATATAAATTCGGAATTTTTCATCGCTACATTTTTAGATTTTTCGATGACATTAATCATGATGAGATAAACATATATACAATATATTATATGTACAACAACTTTTTGCCTATAAATTATAATATTAAAAGCATTCATCATTCGTTAGCAAGACATCAAAAAAGTACCACAGTATATTAGGCGCTCCGGCTGTAAATTTAAGTTTTACAATACATTTTTTAACTGTGACAAATTTAAGTACACTGTGATGGATGCGTTTTATAAATGATAAATACTCTTCATATCATAACCTACAAGAAAAATGCTCGTTGTGCATACCAAAAAAAAAAAAAAAAAAAAAAAAAAAAAAAAAAAAAACTTTCCATATAGTTCCTTCTCTGACGTGAAAGAAAAATACACACAACATAAAGGAAAAGCTAAAAAAAAACCAGACGGTGAAAAGTTTTTGGAAAATGTTAATTAAAGAAAATTTAAAGACATATTATAAATATTTTCTAATTTTTATTGTTTGCTTTTGTTCTTACCACAAACCCGATTTTTTACTTCTAATAAAAGTTTTGTTTTTTAAAACAACAAAAAGATCCTTAAAACATGTGCATATAGCTTTTATCGTTTACTTTTTCTAGGTGTCGTTAAAAAAAAAAAAAAAAAAAAAAAAAAAAGTTTGTTTAACTTCAAACACTGTTATTTTTCAATCTAACCTGATAATTTTTGTATATTGGGCTATTACTCCAAGTATTTAAAAAATAAAGGGTTAAAAAAAAAAAAAAAAGGTAGAAAAAGTGAGCGAATTTTTTAGTTCCAAAAAGTTTGTAGGACAAGAGAGCGATATGGAGTAAAATATGTCAGAGCAGCGTTAAGTTATGATTTCCCCCACACTTTTTTCTCTCTTTCTCACTTCCAATTCATCATACATCAAAATGTAAAAAGATGTTTTGTTGAAAATTTTGTATTCTTTGAGATTTTCAAACTGTTTGTTTAAAAAGTGAAGAAAAAAATATTTAAAAAAATTAAAGGAAGGGGAGCATTTTTTTTAAATTTTTAGTCGATTAATATTTAGTCTTTCAGTTTTTGCGACTCTAAATCGTAAAGTAAGCCAATTCTCAGAATCACAATGTTTTTTTTCAGTTAAAATACATTATTCCCTGAACTACTATTTGTCTGTTGTTTTATATTTAAAAAAATGTATGTAATGTATATTTTGACTTATTTTCGCTGAATTCTAGATTTAACTTTTTGAGTAAACGCTATTGTTGTGAATGTTAATTAATTTTCGGAAACCAGTTCATGTAATTACAAAAATGCCATACTTTGCTTGTGCAATATTTTGGTAGTCACCTATTTGCACTCCTGTGTAAATCCCTAGTGGAAAATATAGGTCCATGAATATTCTTTGCTTGTCTGGAGTTCAAGGAAATTTTATACATTATTTTCTGAGAAAATAGAAAAAAAAAATATAATATAAGCACTCAGTGCCATTGCATCAAAAAGGAAGAAACGTATCTTGCAGAAATCTGTGCCTTTCGGAAAAATTGATATGTGAATTTCACAAAACAACATATTTAGTTCCCCAAAGTCATCTAAAATATGAAAAATTGTTATTGGCAATTACTATTGCAATTTATTGCCAAAGGAAGTTATCAAAGACAAAAATGGCACAAAAGAGATTTAATAAATAAATAAATAAATAAATAAATAAATAAAATAAATAAAGCCCCCCCCCCCCCAACTAATTTATCGTACGTTATCACAGAAATATAGAACTGGTGCCATTCTACTTGTAATAACGTCTAATGTTTACTTGGATTTTACTTAAGGTGTCGTCTACATATTAAAATTTACCTCATTTCATTTTTTCCAATACTAACACTCATTTTTTATTGCATGTTCGAATTCCTGAGATCAAGGCGATTCGGTAAGTAGAATGGTTTATATACTTTTAATTAATTTTTGATGGATTCATAAGCGAAAATGTGTTAGGGGTAAATCTCTATATTTAAAAATATTAAATTAAGATCACACAGAAAAGTTTTATATCCATTCAGATAACAACTGGAAAAGAAGTATGAAGATTTTAAATAAATAATAAACTAGTGTAGTAGTGCTAATTAAGAAATGACGTGTGCATCTAAACTTACTTGAATAATTATTTTAAATCATGTGTATAGTCGGCAGCAAAGTTATTCGAGCGCTAGCAATTGTCCACATATAAAAAAGGTACACTTAATACTGCTTTGTAAAATAAATCCTTGCTTAGTCATTTTCTTAGTCAGTCTAAGAACATGATTCGATAAGGATTTATTTAACAAAACAGTATTAAGTGTACTTTTTTTTTTTTTTTTTTTTTTTACATAGGAATTATTGCTAACGCTCGAATAATTTTGCTGCCGACTGTATGCGAAGTTATAGATGACACAAATGATAACAGGTGACAAACCCCTAAGAGCAATAAAAATTAAATTATCACTGTAACTCAAAAAATAATTCTACAAATGAGCTGTAAATTTGGAAACCCATATTACAGGTGATGCCCGTTGTATTCGTGTAAAAATTATTGCATGTCATAGTTCGTTTTTTTTTTTTTTTTTTTTTTTTTTTTTTTGTAATATGAATTTATTAATAATTTCCATGCTTCAAAATATGTTTTTTAACGAAAAACATGCATGAAATATATTTGAGTCATTTTATTCTAACACTTAAAAAAATGAAATTTGAATGTAATAAATTTTCTAAAAGATACGAATTAATGTTTGTAACTTTCATTGAAAATTAGCATCCCCATACAGTAGGCAGCAAAAGTATCCGAGCACTAGCAAAGATTCCTATGTAAAAAAAGTACACTTAATATTGTTTTGTTGAGAAAATCCTTGTCGAATCATGTTTTTTGACTGACTAAGAACAGGATTCGACAAGGATTTATTTAAACTTTTCTTTCATGTTCCAGTACTGGCTGAAGGGTACTAATTTCTAAACAGGAAACCAGAAAATAATGTCTTCAAATAAAAGTCGCACTTGTCGACCAAAAGTCGTTCAACATTTCAATGTTTTTCTCTGAAAATCTCAGTAATGCCCCATAAAATACTTCTGAAAAACCCTCACTGAGGATATTTCATGCAGCTCTAAGTCTCTTGTTGAGAAAATCAAACTTAACCACCATACTGCTTTATAATTTATTTAGACATTAAAAAAAAAAAAAAAAAAAAAAAAAAAAAAAAAAATACTGTGATATTTTCTAGCGAACAAACTTTCAAATTTTTTGTATTTATTGGCAATTATATTCACAAAAACATACTATACACAAATTTAAATTTAATCTAATCCACTATATATGTATATTCCCACTGGTCATGCTGCTTGTTTGCTGTACTTATCTGCAGTACTCTTTTCTCTCTCTTTGTCAGCTGTGAAATTAACAGTACAGTGTACTGTTAATTTCACTAATCAAAAACTACACTATCCCTGAGTGCTATAGGCTATAAATAATTTTAAGAAAATTATTCATTTAAGTCGAAATTTCAATATTTTAATTGAAATTCTCATAAAAGCCACGAAAGCTGTTTCAGTTGTGAACACCGTGGCTCCAATGTAAAACATCCGGCTACAAATCCTGAGATCGTGAGTTCGATCCCCGTCAACTACTGAACCAATTAAAAAAAAAAGAAAATCATTATTCAAAATTAACACTAACCGTAAGTGCTATGAGCTAATTAATTTCGATATTTATTTATTTATTTAATTCGAAGTTTCATTATTTTAATTAAAATCCCCATAAAAGCTATGAAAAAAAAATTGTAATGAAAGCTGTGTCACTTGTGAACACCGTGGCTCCGAAATAAAGCATCGGGCTACGAATCCCGAGATTGTGAGTTTGATTCCTGTCAAAGGATATTAATTAAAAATAGTTTCTGTTTAAATCTAAGCTGTTAATTTCGCATTAATTCATCATGTCATAATGTTAAATTTCCGGTTAATGTTATGTAATTTCTAGACTTTTCGTATTCTAGAATATCTATTTAAAAAAAAAATTATTAATTGTATATAAACCGATATAAAATTCAGTTGTGTTGGAAAATAAAGTCTCGAGCTGAGCTTTGTTATTTCGCTTTAGTGTTTCTCCCCAAACAATTATCCAAGTCTAATCTACGTGACAATATTTAAAATCTGGGTGATGCCACTAGAAAAAAAAAATTACGCGTTACTTTTCTTTCTTTCTTTGTCTTTTTTTTTTTTTTTTGAACATGAAAAGAAATATATTTATGTGTAAACAATAATACTGATATAAAGCTTTGAGAATAACTAAACTTGCACTGTAAAATTATATCTTTTATAGCTATTATATCTTTTACAGCTATTATAGCTATAGCCAAATTATGGCTTTTATAGCTATTATGTTATTATAGCTTTATTTATGTTATTATATTTATAGCTATTATATTATTATAGTATTTCTTTTTTAACCGACTTCAAAACAGAAGAAAGGTTCTTAATTCAAACCGTATGTTTTTTTTATGTTTTTTAGCTCATAACTTCTGAACTGATGCTCCGATTTTGATACTTTTTGCTTTGTTTAAAAAATCTTGGTCTAAAATAGGTCCCACTGTAATATTTTTATGATCTAAAGAAAATACAGGGTGCCCAAAAAAATCAGTCCCAACTCTTTTATCTGCAAAACGGCTGCAGCTATAGTGATAAAAATGGTATGTAAGTATAGCAAATTGGCCATGCAGTACAAGGTTAAACCGCTTGCAGCGCCACCTGGTGGAAAATAGCGGAGTTAGTGTTCCTATCTCGAAAACGGTTCTAAAGCAAAAGTGAATTACAAAACTGAAGAGTATCACCGATTTAGTACAAAAAGATAGGTTAGACATTCATGCTAACGTTCCTATCTCGGAAACGGTTCAAGACAGGGTGGAAAAGTGAATTATAAAATTGCAGAGCATCATCGATTTAGTACGAAAAGATAGTTTTGTCATTGATGCTAAAAATGCAAAGCTAAAAACGTGCATTTTTTGTTCGCAATTTCTTACACTGTACACACTTGAGCTACATTGCTCACGTTGTAGCGTAGCTAGTGAGACATACGCTATATAGTTCAAAATACGGTTACTTGATACTTTTTGTTTTGTTGTAGAGATCTTGGTCTGAAGTAGGTCCCATTATAACAGCTTTAATATCTAAAGAAAATAAAGCGCCATCTGGTGAAAAACAGTGGAATTAGCGCTTCTATCTCAAAAACGGTTCAAGATGGGAGAAAAGTTAATTACGAAGTTGTAGAGCATCATCAATTTACTGCGAAAAGACAGTTTTTAGACATTATTGCTAAAAATAGAACGCTTAAAACGTGCAGTTGTTTGTTCGCAATTTCCTACACTGTGCACACTTACACTACGTTGAACTCTTTGCAGCAAAGCGGATAACACGTATACTCTGTGGTTCAAAGTACTGTTACTGTAAGCGGTCACATCGATTAGCGCAAAGTCGTTTTCAACCAACTTCAGAAAGGAGGCTGTTCTTAATTCGAGTTATGTGTTGTTGTTGGTGTTTGTAGTCTTATAACTTCGTAAGAAATGCTCTAATTAACTGACTTCAAAAAGGAGGAGGTTCTCAATTCAAAGCATGTGTTTTTTTATTTTTGTTTTTGTTTTTGTTTGTTAGCTCATAACTTCTGAACGGATGATCCGATTTTGATACTTTTTGTTTTATTGTAAAGGGCTTGTTCTGAAATAGGTCCCATTGCAAGATGCTTGCGATGAAAAGAAAATACAGGGTGCCCAAAAAAGTCAGTCCCGACTCTTTTAACTGCTGAACAGCTGCAGCTATAGTCATAAAAGTGGTATGTATGTATAGTAAAGTGGACATGTGCTACGCGATTCAACCGCCTAAAGCGCCACCTGGTGGAAAAGAGCGGAGTTAGCGATCCTATCTCGGAAACGTTTCAAGATAGGGGAAAAAAGTGAATTATAAAATTGCAGATCATCATATCGATATAGTACGCAAAGATAGTTTAGACATTAATGCTAAAAACAGAACACTTAAAACGAGCATTTGTTGGTTCACAATTTCCTATTTTGTGCACACTTGAACGACATTGCATATGTTGTAGCGTAGCGGGTGATATTTATGCTATGTAAAATTCAAAGTATGGCTATTGTAAGCGGTCACATCGATTAACGCATAGATGTTTTAAACCGACTTCACAAAGGAAGAGGTTCTCAATACAAACCATGTTTCTCGTTGTTGTTGTTGAAATTTGTTAGCTTATAACTTCGTAAGAGATGATTTAATTTTAATACTTTTTTTGTTGTCGTAGTGATCTTGGCCTGAAATAGATTCTGTGATTTCATTAAGATATAAACAAATTACAGGATACTCACAAAAGGCTGTTCTCACTCTAACTGCTGAAAGCTAAAAGTAAAAAAAAAATCGTTAAAAGTAAAAAAAAATCGATAACTTTGTGTTAAATTATCACAGATTTATAGTGCAACCATTCCTTTTAAAGGTATTGATGAGACTTTTCGAAAGATACCTATCTTGAAAATTTACTCCCCTCGTAGGGGGACTCCCCCCCCCCTCCCAGGGGGGGGGATGGCGAGGCGCCTACACATACAAAAAATTTTACCCAGTTGACTATCTCTGTTATAAACAATTCTTGTAAATTTCATAATGATTACTAAATAATAATTCTCTTTATGCACATTTATGCAAAATTTTGTCCTATATCACCAAGTTAAAAATTTAGAAAAAGCGGGATGGCAACGCAACCTCTAAAACAATTTTTACCAAAAGTTGATAGGCACTAATTTATGTCACGGTGCAACTACATACCAATTTGTATAAATTTCTGTGCAGTAGTTCTTGAGATACAGTTGCCACAAATTTTTGTCTCACACACACAGACTGACAGACAGACAGACAGACATTTTCTAAAAATGGTCAAATTGTGTTCTACAGCTCTCAAAACGTGTAAATCCATCAAAAACCCGAGGTCGAAATTTTTTACGAATCGAATACTTTCTTCTATTGAATATAGAAGAAAGTAATAACTTAACTAAAATAAAAGTGGCACAACTGTCTCTCGAGTGGATAACTTTCTAGATGGAGATGTAACTTTTTTGTTCACATTGGGTGCATTGCATGTATTTTTCAATGACATGAACCATTTTTTGAGTAATATCACTTTTCTTGGAAATCGTGATTTGTGAAATTTCCGTCGAACGTCTTCTGATGCTCTGCTATATAAATAAGTTTTCACTGAAAAGAGAAAAATAAAATCTTTTTATAAAAAAATAGAACTGACTCCAAAAAGGATCTACTATTCAAACAACTAAAAATGAAAGAAAATTAACAGAAAATGGAAATGGAAATTGCGCCTAAAAGTATAAAATAATTTCCTTCGCCAAACAACCTATAACACTGCAATTAATCATAACTTTTGAAGTCGGCACAAAATGAAATAAAAATTGATACCATTATTCAATACAAAAATCAAATAATATTCAAAATACACATCTCACATTGTTACCTGCAAAACGCAGCCGAAAACTACTTTGATTCAAGAAAAGAAATAAGATTTCGTAAGTAGTAAAAGTTGGCGAAGATGCTGGTATCTGACGTCCTTGGCGAAAGAAAAATCGCAAAATTATCTGGCAAACATATTTAATTTCTTTGGGATATCTTGATTATTTTGTTAAGATATATCAAGAGAGTAATCAAGAATATGAAACAACACATTGTACAATATATATTATGAAAATATACATCTGCGTGTATATTTTTGCCTTACGTTTTAATCGCCAAATCCGAAAGCCATCAAGGATAATAGTTATCAAAGTTATACCAAATTTACAAAGGGAACTCTAACTTCGTAGAAACATAAATACCGTATTGTGAAGAATGTTCGCTGCTCTATGTAGATGCTGCTAATGGACCAATTGTATACAGAGATAAAATAATAAAGGAAACATGAAAATGGATCATTCGAGACAACAGCATTTGTTGCTACCGATCTAAAGACAAACCTTTAAAAACTAATTAAATTTTATTTAATTTTGCGCTGACTTCAAAAGTTATGATTAATTGTAGTGTTATAGGTTGTTTGGCGAAGGAAATTATTTTATACTTTTAGGCGCAATTTACAGTTCCGTTTTCTGCCAATTTTCTCTCATTTTTAGTTGTTTGAATAGTAGTACCTTTTTGAAGTCGGTTCTATTTTTTTCAAAAATATTTTATTTTTCTCTTTTCAGTGAAAACTTATTTATATAGCAGAACATCAGAAGACGTTCGACAGAAGTTTTCTAATCATATGATTTACTAAAAAATAAATAAATAAAAAATATTTGTATATATATTTAAATATTGACGTTAAAATAGTATTATAAATTATATTTGTTAGTTAGCATTTATTTTTGAAAAAAAAAAAAAAAAAAAAACATGTAATACTTCACATAAGCAATTTTTTAATTTAAATTCTTTTACATTATTCTTAATACATTTACTTTTTTTAAATAGACTAATCACTAAAATGCATGATTTATTTTATTTTTATTTATTTATTTTATTATTATTTATTTATTTGTTTGTTCCGTTTTGTTTCTCGCAGCTAATTTCCAATTAGGTGATCTTCACGCAATTTCGAGCATTTGCTGATTAACACACATGACGTACATATCAGCTTAATTTTGTTTTTAACTAAGGTTGGTTGGTTGGTAGGGTTTTACGTCGCACTAGTGCTGCGCAGATGGGCAATTGGCGACGGTCTGGGACTCACCCCTAGAGATGGTCCGGAGACATGCCATCGCAATTTTGATCCTCCACGGAAGGGATGGCTCTCCCGCTTCGGTAACCCCCAGAGGTATAATTTTTGTTTTTAACTAAGAAATAAATATATATTCTTTACATATGCACATGTATAATAAAAAAAGATGTGCGTATGTGTGTGTCCGATGCTTTTTAAGAAAATGGCTGATCGCAGAGCTACACAAATTTGCATGGAGATTTGTAATGACCTATCCTGATGCACTTGATGCCCGATTTCTAAATTATTTAGTTTTTATTTTTATTTTATTTTTCAAAATAATTAAAATATGAAAATAATACCCTTATAATAGCTTTAATATTAGATATTTAAATATTAGCTTTAATTTAATTGTTGCCGAAAAAGTTTACGAGCTATTTTTTTTTTTTTCCTACATAAAATCAAATATATTTTCACGCGAATAATGAAAAAAATATCAAAGTTAAATTTGCTTATGCATATGCAAATAACAATAAAAATTAAGTAATAATAATACACTTAGAATTATCATGTTTTTATTTTATTTTTTTTTTTTTTATTTTTTTTTTTTTTGACACCGTTGTATATCGGACATTTTTCGCCAAGAGTCTACTTTCGCGACAGCTATTTTAAGACAAGTAGCGCATCAAAAATATAAATAAATTATAAAATATGGAAAAGAAAGAAGAATGAAAGAAAGAAAGAGGAACAATATTTGAATAAATAATCTATTTTTGTCTCCCTATATCATTTGATATAGAAAACAAAAATGACACTTATAGTTCATAAGTCGGCATCGGATGCCATAATAAAGCTGTACCAGGATCCGGTTTACATATTTATTTATTTATTTTTCTATATGACAACCATTATTAACCATAAAATATTTAAAATTGAAAATATATATAACCGTAAAAAAATTAGTTATTTCATACTGCAGATTTATAGCATATTGTAATATTTTATTTGGTGTAAAATTGATCAATCAAATAAAATATAGGAAATAATGTGGAAGTAAATATTTTATATGGTACTTAGAGTGTTAGTCTTATGGAATTGGGATTTATATATAAAAGGGCTACTTCATTCTTTTGATACTCTCCATCTGGAAACTGTCATCCGAAAAGCACCTAGACAGAAGCCCACGGATAAGTCATTGTCGCAGGCAATAAGGACACGTATCCAAGATCTTTTAGGAGCGAGGAAAGAGCTGCCGAAGGCAGCAGTGACCTAAAGCGAGCTTTTAAGAAATTTCAATGGATTTCATTTTTATATTTTGTTTATAAAGCGATATAAAAAAGAGTGATTCTGTTTTTATTTACTTTTAAAATATATTCCTTTAAATATGCTAGCGGCCAAAGCCTGCTAGAACAACATAAATATTTGATTTAGCTTAAATAAAATTGAATTATATATGTATAAATATTAATTTTAAATCATAATATAAATAATTTATGTAGATCATTTAAAAATGTTTGATAAATATCAATAGTTATATATATTTTTTTCACCTAATAATAATAATAATATATATATATATATATATATATATATATATATATATATATATATATATATATATATATATATATATATATATATATATATATATATATATATATATATATATATATATTTATATATATAAATCATCTTCACTTTTTCTTTCTTATCATATGATCTTGCACAGGTTTTGGAAAAAATTGGGCGCCCGTAAAACTTGTTTAACCTGCTCAAATTCGTCATAAGACAATGTTGCCTCTGCGTCTTTATATTGTTATTTCAGTTTCATTTATTTGAATATCGCTCTTGTGTCACGAAATTTTCAGTTCTTATGTTAAATATATATATTCGTTTCTTGTATATATATATATAATGCAACATTCATGCGCTTGTATAACCTACAGTCGGTAACAAAAGTCTCCGAACACTAGCAAAAATTCCTATATAAAAAAAGTTCACTTAATACAGTTTTGTTAAATAAATCCTTGTCAAATTCTGTTCTTAGTCAGTCTAAAAACAGGATTCGACAAGGATTTATTTAACAAAACTGTATTAAGTGTACTTTTTTTATATAAGAATTTTTGCTAGTGTTCGGAGACTTTTGTTACCGACTGTAGAATGCTTTAGAAGATATCTTAAACCTATTATATCTCATAAATTATTTTATAAATTTCTCATAACTAGCGATAGCTATATTTACTTGTTTCATTGACCTTTTCTCATTGCATTGGGAACTAAATAATTTATAACAGATAGTTTCCATATATCCTTCATACTACTACATTCGGATCAATAAATACTAGAATATAATATACGAACAAGTTATAATTGGCAAATAAATGCTTATCACTTATGATTTGAAATTTATTATCTGCACATAAAGTATGTTACTGTTTTTACTGCATGAGGAATTTAGTCAGGCATTTTCGGATATGGAATTTAAGCACACGCCTGTTTAAAAATTTAGCAAAGTTTACATTTCACTTCATTTATTAATATTTATATGTGTTTAACTCATTAATACAGTTTTATTAGATACAGTAATTCATTGACTTATAATAAAAAATGCACTTTGTGAATATTTCCATATATATATATATATATATATATGCAGTCGGTAACAAAAGTCTCCGAACACTAGCAAAAATTCCTATGTAAAAAAGGTACACTTAATACAGTTTTGGTAAATAAATCCTTATCGAATCCTGTTCTTAGTCAGTCTAAAAACAGGATTCGACAAGGATTTATTTAACAAAACTGTATTAAGTGTACATTTTTTACATAGGAATTTTTGCTAGTGTTCGGAGACTTTTGTTACCGACTGTATATATATATATATATACAGTCGAGATATATATATACAGTCGAGAATTTGTTTCTTGAAGTTCCTCTTTTTCTATTTTCTCTGTGACTGTTTCCGCTGTAAACACGTATTCTTGTCTTTTTACTAAAAAAAATGTAGTAAACCCTTGAAGTATATTGTTTACTGCTATTCCATTGTGCTGCTATCAACATTTCTGTGTTTAATGAGTCCATTTAGGCGCTTTCTCTAACATTACTCTGACAGCGCCATCTGTAGGAACATGTTGAAACTACTTTTTTCCTCCACTACTGAATTTCATTGCCTCACGATTGCTCTGGTAAAAATTCAAATCGCTTTGATGGGTAGTTTTAAATTATAGTATTTAGAAATTGTAACTTTAGTTACATTTACCCTGTATGGTAGAGAAAGTATTATTTTGTGGTAAAATTTTCAGAATTGATTTATTGTTATATTACCACGTTTTGAGGTTCTTTGAATCCGAAAAAACAGTTTTTCTAGCTTTTGATTTGTGTGTGTATATATGTACCTATGTGTGTGTTTGTCTGTGTGTATATTATCAGCATATCTCAAGAACAAATAGCAGCAGGGTATCCAGACTCGGTGTTCTGTATAACATACAGATGCTACTCTAAACTATTCGTTGTGATTAAATAAATGGTTCGTGTACGGGGACATCCAAGATAATTCAAATACATTACGTATGAGGGGGAAATTGCAAGTAAGTAGAGTTTAACGTCTATAGACTACACTAAACCAAATAAAATTAATATATATATATTTATAGGCATAAAAACATGTTTCAAGTGGAATATAGTATGAAAATCATTCACTATGCATTTACACGGCTACACAGAAGAACTAAAATATAGTGGGATAACACTTGGAATTTCATGGAAGTGCATTTCAAGCTGTTCTAGATGCTATTAATATATGATTATATTTAAGTGCACATTGTGGTTTCTACATAATTTTTAGAAGATGTACAGGGCTGCCAATAATTAATCGAAAACTTTTTTTTTTTTTACTGAATGTAATTAGTGGAACTGCTTTACTATAATATTTTACCATGTTCAGGAAAACTGCTCAGAAGTTAAATTTAATTCCTCCTACCCATGTGGTAAATACAGTATTTTAAAACTAAATATTTAGTGTTTCTTTTTTGTATATTGACACTTTTTGGGGTTCCCTGATTATTGAAGTCATTTTTTAAACATTTTATCTTAGTATGTGACTTTTACTGGAATAACTTAAAAACAAATAATTTCAGGCAATTTAAATGTTGTATTTTGAAGTTAACATAAGGTTGTTACTTTAAAATTTTTATAAAAATTCATAAGTTTCATGGAAGGTTCGGGTGAAAGCTGCCTGAATAATTAAAAATGAACGTTTAAATTTAATAACAGCTTTTGAATTTTCTTTAAATGTAAGTAGAATATCAAAACAGGGGTTAAAGGGGGGTGGTAGCCCCCCTTATACAGAATTATTTGTCAAATGAAGCTTTTCCGAAGCTTATTTTAAATTGTTTTTAACGAAGGTTTATATAACAATATTCGTTATTTTATCTCTTACTGGCTTTATGGTATTGAATATCCGGGTAAGAGAAAGTTGCGTGAGTGCCACGCCAGATTTTTTAAAAATTGTTACATTATTTTAAATAATTAATTACAATTTCTCATGATATTCTTATACAAATAAAAATTATACATGATTTGTGCTAACATTTCCTACAGTTACAGATAATTTTCTACTTTTAATGACACAATTGATTGCAACCATTATTTTTTACCCAGTGTTGCCATCCCTCTTTATTAGAAAAGAACAGGGTTACTAAGCGTAGCTTTTAATTATTGATTTTTTAAATTATTTATTTTTATTTATTATTTGATTTTATTTGAAACTTTTAAGTGCAGCTTTGAACTATTTTTTACCTAATGTTGACGACTCTCTTTATTAGGAAAGAAAAGGGTTACCAAGCACCGTATTTAATTATTCACGTTATTAATTTTTTGTTTAATTATATTTAAAACACTTAAGCATAGCTTTAAGACATGCATATTTGGCTATAAACTTTCTGGTGTTCTCAGTTTGTAGCTTAGTTGTAGTTTATTTTTAGCGGGAGCCTGAATTTAGAGAAAAAATATGTGTGGCTCCCAGCACCAACGCAGGGAAAGTTGTCTGTACCTATTGCGTAAATTAGTATAGCTTTACAATTAGTTAAATTAAACGAAAATATGACACGCAGTAAAGGGTAATAAATTTTATTGTTACCAGCAATTTTAAACACAGTAATTAACCTCGTACAGTCGGTAACAAAAGTATCCGAACACTAGCGAAAATTCCTACATAAAAAAGTAGAGTTAATATTGTTTTGTTAAATAAATCCTTGTCGAATCCTGTTCTTAATCAGTGCAAGAACATGATTCGATAAGGATTTATTTAATAAAATCGTATGAAGTGCACTTTTTTTACATAGGAATTTTTGCTAGTGTTCGGATACTTTTGTTATCGACTGTAGATTCCGGTTCTGAATTCGGTCTGTCAGTTACATATGGAGAATAAAATCTTCTTTAGTAAATATATAACCATTAAATGGAAACTATGCTTATTTAGAAACTTATTGGGATGATTGCACCCATGCGTCGCAAGCAGTGTTGATATATATTTTTAATGGCCCAAAAACACTATAATCCAGTGGCTGCAGCTTCTGAACGCAGTGAGGTAGAAGTGAACACAACGTGAAGCTACTTTCTTTAAAGAAATGCAATTCTTCAACTTACAAATGAGAGTACTTGTTACAATAGGCATCAAATGTATCGTAGCACTAGCGATAATCCCTGTCTAAAAAAATTACACTTCATACTGTTTTGTTAAATAAATCCTTGTCGAATTATGTTCTTAGTCAGTCAAACAATATGATTCAACAAGAATGTATATAACTAAACAGTAATAAGTGTACTTTTTTTATATCGGAATTATAGGCTAGTGCTCGGATACTTTTGCTGACAACTGTATCTATTAATAATAATAATAGTGTGTGTTTTGAATATCTTATATATTGCCCAAAATACTGGGGGACCATCTCCAGGGGTGAGTCCCAGACCGACGCCAGTTGCCCATTGCGCAGCACTAGTGCGACGTAAAACCCCACGAACCAAGCAACCCAAAATACTGGGCGAATTTGTCAAAGTTATCCTCAATCATTCAAACAATGATCCTCAATCATTCAAGTTATCCTCAATCATTCAAAAAGTTAAATTTAAGTGCTACAAGCAGAGACATAAGTGGAAATAGTCCTCTAACTTTCTCTTTCAGCTGATGTAACCCATTATGTTTGCTTAAAATATAAAACAATGCAATCAGGAATTTGAATCTCGGAATTTTCCGTTTCGTCTATGTTCCAGATATCAGCACTTTACAAAATTAAATGGTTTAAAATATTTTGTATATTTCTAAACAAATTTTGAAATGGTTTTATGGTTGAAACTCGATGCTTGTACTGGACTTATCACCCGTATTGCTTGAATGAATAGTGTTTGATGTCTCTTGAGAAAAGCGATGAATAAGTTCGGCCATAGCATTTTATAAAAATGCCAAGTTTTAAGCATACTGATCCAACGCCTTTAAAATACTGGTATGTGAATTAGTTAAATTTTCTGAATAAAAGGCCATAATACAACAACAACAAAAAAAAAAAAAAAAAAAAAAAAAAAAAAACGACGCACCAAGAATAGTTAGTGCAAAGTGGACATGATATGATATGCATACAGCTTTCGACAGAAAGTGCAAAATTTCATAGTTTAGCTGTCATTGAATGAATATGTGACGCTGCAACGGATCTTAACTGCGGAACTGGCAGAATATTAAAGAGGAGAAAATTCTATTCCGAGTTATAAATCCTTTAATAATTTTATTCCGTCTATTCAGATATACAGTAAATAGGCCTCGCATACATGTGCGTGAAAAATATACGCAGATATCATTAAAGAGAGAAGTGTAGTTGGGCTCACAGAAGCCGTTTGGTGTAATCGGCTAATCGTTTAATATTTGGGTAGGAATGATGCTACTGTTAGACGATGTTGGCAGGTATGTGTGAACCGTTGCCGAACAAAGCGTCAAGACGCGGTCGTCCTAGGGAGAGGACAAAACGTGAGAACCGATCAATCATCAGAGCGTTTATTGATCATTATCGTTGATCCTACTTGTAATTTAGTACTTCGGTGACTTCAAAGACCATTAACCGTCGCTTTCCTTAGACGAAGGAGTTACGGCAGAAAAATTGCTTTCAGGTGTTCTTTGGCACATTTGGCGAAAATCACCAGCACCGCACCTTTTTGTATTGTTTTAAGTTGCAACATTCCACTGGTTACGTTTGCTATCTCTGGCGAATTAGCGCACTTTTTGAATGAGGCGGACTTAACTTAATTTCAATTTCAAAATGAAGTCAAAACGACGACATCTTGAGAAAGTGAGGGTTAATAGGCGGCTCTAAGAAAGGAGGTTGAGCTCGCAAAGCCCCTTGCGCCGACCACTATTAAACTCTGTACACCGATAAGTCCGTTTGCAGTGGAGTCGGGCACGTTCAACTTGTAATAAAGAAGAATTGTCTTCCGTGATGTGTATCGCTTCGAATTGACCCAAAAAACCAGAAAAGACGTTTCTGGAGACAACCCGGACAACGGGAGGGATACCAACCTGACTATCGCCCGTCATACGGCCCGACAATCAGAAGTGATGATCTAGGGTGCCATTTCATTTCATAGCAGGCTATCTTTGGTAATCATCCGTGGCACTTTTACAGCACAGCGGCACGTCGACGATATTCTACGCTTCGTTGTGTTTCCCTTCATATCATGCTGTCCTGGGCTTTCATTCCAACATGATAATGCACTCCCACACCCGGTTTCTACTCATTGACTTCGTTCTTCCCTCACACTGCCTTGCCCAGCATGATCGCAGATCTCTATCCCATTGAGAACGTTTTGAGCATTATGAAAAGAGTCCTACAACCAGCTCAGGATTTTGCAGACCTGACGCACCAATTGAACATAATTTCACACTATATCCTGCACGAAAACATCCGCAAACTCTATATCAATCAATGGTAAGCCGAATAACTGCTTGCAAAAGGGCCAGATTGTAGAGATGGGCGTTATTTCACATAATAAGACAAATATTACTGTTATTGCATACGAGCCTATTAATACTGTAATATATTTTTGAAAAGATCATATTAAATGAATAACGCTTTCACCTTATGTCTCTGCATGCAAAGGAAAAAAAAAAAAAAAAAAGAGAGAGAGAAAGAGAGTCATATCTCTGGCAATGTGCCAGTATAACACAGACAGAATAGGTTATTTGTTGGAGTGAACGTTATTTTTTTTTTTTTTAACAGGAAATGAACGATGCAGTGAAATATACTCTCAGCATTCATTTAACGACTTAAATAAATATTATTTATTGATTTCGCTCGTTTCATTTGAAATAAGCAATAATTTTGATTATTTAATATCTTCCCACTATAAGAAAATTCTTGAAATTGTTTTAAAAAAAATGCTTATTTAATTTGAGGAAGACTTCGTTTGGTTTAAAAAAACTGGAGTTGGAAAAAATAAGGTGCATCCAGGGGAGGGGGGGAGGGGGAGCGTTGACATTTTTAATAGGACAGAGTTCTATGTTACCTCGTTGGAAACTTAGGATTCTTTTTAAGGAAATTATAAAAAACGTTTAAATTTATATATATATATATATATATATATATATATATATATATATATATATATAATTTACAGTAAACATATTTTATCATTTAAAAGGTTGATGTTGTTTAGAGTTCTTCCCTCTTCCCACTGAACAGAAAACATTAGAAATTCTGAAAATGTTAAAAAAAAAAGAAAAAAAAGTGCTTTATCGGTTTGAAGGAAGCTTTATTTTGTTAGAAAAAATGAAGATGGTGAGAAATGGAGGAATCCGTGGAGGGAGGGGGAATAGAAGGGGTTCTTTTAGCTCGTTGGAAATGTCTTCTGAAATTCTTTTTTCTTTTTTTTTAAATTCGCTTTAGGGAAATTATATCTGATTAAATCTGTAGTGATAAGTATAAAGGATTTAAGTCCATATTCTTGATTTTTCAGGAGACGAAAAATAAAGTTTAACTAGCTAAAAACAAATCAGAAGAATGGATTAGGGAAAAGGTATTTCGTTGATTTTTACCCTTTATACCATTCAGTGGTTGTCAACCTTCATTTAATAACGGGAAAAATTGAATTAAATATTTTATACCATACATGAATGGTAAATTTCTAAATTGGTCCTTTTTTTACCAATGGATTTTCTCAAAGACTAAATGACATAGAATTAAATCCTTTATACCAATCGATAGAGAATTATTTTCTGAGTCTGACTATGTACTTAACTCAAAATCGACATTTTTGGACTTAAATCCTTTATACTTATCAGTACAGAAATATTTCACACACAGACACACAAAATAAAATAAATAAATAAATAAATAAATCACTACCTCTGCTCTATATTTTAGTGAGAGTCGTTCTCCCTATCATTTTTACAGAACATTTTCAAGGATGAGAAATTTCCGCCTTTTTTACTACGCCTAATTTCATATAGAAATATTTATTTTATTTTTATAGCAATGCATCGTGATTAAATTCGATAGATAGTATTGCATAAAAATAGCGGTAGCAAAACTTTAAAAAAATTTTCATCCTGAAAAAGGCCTGAAACAATAGCGCGGATTACGACCGCTGATTTCAGGAACACGGCGAAATATCTTAGAATTATAAGAAGAAAAAAAAGAGAGACGTTTTTTCTTAATGTAATGGTGAGTTTAGATTTTTAGTTAATTGGGGGCTGTGAAGGCACCAGAGGAGCATAAGAAGATGAGCTTTGAAATCTCAAATAGGAGTGTGTTTTTTAGCTCGCTGAAAGATCTTCTTAGAGATTCAAATAAAATTTGCAATTATAGACGTTTTCTACGAAAATAAAGAAATGAACAACTTTTATCAATCATAAGCTTCTTAAAAATTCATCTGAGGCTTTTGTTTTTAGTTGATTTTTTTTATAAGCTTTTTCAAAGAGGTAGCAAACTCCTAGCATTTCAACGTTAGCCCCCTTAGATACAAAAAATAATAAAAATGCACCTGGGGACTAACGTTTATAAGAATTAAGTAAAAAAAAATATATAGATAAAGACTGGTGCATTGCAGCTTTGTCTGCAGTACTTGTTCTTATTTTGTTCTCCTGACGAAGGGTTGTGTGTTTTTGTAATCCGAAACAACCACTGGTTTTTTTAAATACTTATTTCTTAAAAACACCCTGTACTCTTACACCCTTATTTTATAAAATGAAGCGTGGTTACCCTTAGGTTCACTGAATAACATTTTTATTGCTCTCATATTTTCCGACTTTATCACGAAATGCAGATTAGAGGGTGGGGATTATTTGCAGTATATATATATATATAATGATAAGACAAAACAAATTTCAAAATATACTTGTTTTGAGAAAACTTTTCCAACGAATTAACAAAGAACTCCTCACCGTTTGAAATTTAAAAGATGGCCCCCTGGTCGCATTGGCAAACTCTATTTCCAAACAGCTCCATATTTTTAAAACCAAATGATGTCTCCCTCAAACTTATTAAGCGTTTCTATAGCTTTAAGAATTTAAAAGTTTTCTTAAAATTCAGTGTGATAAGGGTAAAACTGTACGAAAGCTTTAATCTGTCATAACCTCCTACATAGTACTAGAAGGATAAAACTTTTTTTGCCAAAATGTTTGTTTTGAAAAAAACCTTTTGACCGAGCTATTAAAAGACGCTCATTTCCCACTTGAAAATATGTTTACGCACCTAGCGGCAGCCCTGTGCTCCCCAGTCCCAATGTTTTTTAATTAAATGAAATCTCCTCAAACTGATTGATCATGTGTTTTACAATTGTTAGAAGATTAGACGCATTTCCATGATACTGGGGTAGAGTTGGACTTTTGATGGACCCTGTATGTCTGTGTATATATATGCATCTACTTTTAGCTTCTATTTTATTGACATTATTTTACTAATATATATAATAATATATTTTTTAATTGTACATTGCTTAATGGAAAAATAAAATTTGCTTTAATTACACGAATTAATTTTTATTAAAGTTTCATTTTTTCGTGAATTTATTTACTTTTTTACATGAGTTCATTTGTATTTAAACAAAAAGCGTTATTTTACTTTTAAAACACTTTTTGAATTTTAATACTTAAATATTTACTCCTTTAATAGTTTTAATGAACAATCGGAAAAACATTGAGTTGAAATTTTAAGTTTAATAACACGAAATTTTATTGAAAATACATATGATATTTCAGAGAGTAAGCATAGTTTAAATCATAACCTAACCAATAAATATTATCCCAGTTTCATTTATCCTTGATTCAGATTATGTGTATTAACATAATACTGTATAAAGTAACATTTATGAACTCTTAAAACCTGTAAAGGTACAAAGGATGTTTTTGTATTATCATCCATCACGAAAGCTTTTGTACATTTCTGAACATTTCAATAGAACTACAAAGAAATAAAGAAATATTTTATGTTATTACTGTCCTCTTTTCACCGTATTGACAAGTAAATAATTTATAACATATATTCCACACATTATTCATAGGGCTATATTCAGATCAATAATCACTTAAATATTCTGCATAAATAAGTGCCTTTTCAACAAATAAATGCAGTATAAATTGTATCTGGAAATTTATAATATATGCTAAATGTACTTTATTTTGGGTCTGTTCTTGCAATATACGTATATTTAAATAATTTTAATCTTCAAAATATAAAGAAATTTCTCCCATTGCAAAGAATTTAAATGATATACATGAATATTATATCAATATTATAACTTTTATTTTTATTTAAAGACTACTACAATTTTTTTTATCTGTACTTCATGCGTTAACTTAGAAAAGGATAATTGAAATAGGATATATTAATTACAAATAGATTTTTTTCTTCAAAATATACATATTTAAAAATATATATAATTTTAAGCTGTTTTTTTACTACTTCGAAAAATAATTAAAAAATAAATTAACTATTATGAATTATTTTTTAAATGGTAGATTATATCGTTCGAATTAAATGTATGTTTGCCATTTAATTAAAAGTACAGGGTGGCCATAATTAAACTGCAAGTGTTCAAGGGGTGCTGGAGAGAAAACTACTGGGAATATTCCAGTGAAATTTTGTATCTACACGTTTCAGAACATGCGCAAATCAAATATGCAAAAAAAAAAAAAAAAAAAAAAAAAAAAAAAAAAAAAACGCCATTTTCACCCGATAGATGGCGCTGTACGTATTTCAACACTCACCGGTGGCATATACAACTTCCAAGACCGATAGACAGAGCATAATGACATTCTAAGAGGCATATAAACAATATAAAACATCACTTACAGTTCATCAAAATTCCATACAATTCGCCTCAGTAATTAAATTTTTACAGTATCATGTAATCAAAAATTAACGTAAATTAAGATCGCAAATTAAACAATCCATAATTTTTATAAACTGTAAGTGATATTTTATATTGTTTATATGCCTCTTAGAATGCCATTATGCTCTGTCTATCGGTTTTGGAAGTTGTATATGCCACCGGTGAGCGTTGAAATACGGTACAGCGCCACCTATCGGGTGAAAAATGGCGATTTTTTTTTTCATACTTGATTTGCGCATGTTCTGAAACGTGTAGATACCAAATTTCACTGGAATATTCCCAGTAGTTTTCTCTACAGCACCCCTTGAACACTTGCAGTTTAATTATGGCCACCCTGTACCTGGATGCAGAGCCTGATTAAGGGGGAAGCACACATTATCTCTGCTCTCACCGGAATATTTTTACAATTATTTTTTACTTCATGTCATAGAAATTCCACGCTTTGACGAGGAAATATTTTTTATAAAAAACGAACGGTGTAAAACAATCCAATTTACTCACCGTTATTAGACACCAGAATTCTTTTAAAATAATTTTTAATGAGAATTTTCTGTTTATTATAGGAGGAAAGTATTTGTTAAAAAATAACGGTGTAAGTATAAATAATGTGTGCTTCCCCCTTAATCAGGCTCTGCCTGGATGACCGAGTTCACTCGATCTCATTGTAAAAATCTTTCGCATTGGATATAAAGTGGTTTGTTTTCAGAAATATATAACTTATCATTTGTTTGCCCCGAACGCAGAGAAAACTAATTTTCCTGGAGATAAGGAAAATTCCAATCGAATTATCATCTCAAACCCCTAACTAGACATTTTTTTAAAAAATGAAAATCGTTCAAGCAGTTCCCTAGAAATCCAGGCTTCTGTGTTGAAGGAAAATCAAGGGTTACCAGCTTATTCTAATATTCTTGAATAAGAAAAAAAGTCAGATCACTTTTTCATATCAATATATAATATTTTTTTTTTTTTTTAATCGTTGCAGTGATTAAAAAAAAAATCTGCGTATCTTTTCCAGTAGGAGTGCGAATTATCAATGAACGTTAATTATCCAGATGATGAGGGAAAGGCCAAAAACCAATTTAAGTGTCATCTCAAAAACACCCTAACTGAAAATTTCTATCGAAATTATTCGAATACTTCCGAAGAAAACGAAGTTTACAGTTTTTTTTTTTTTTTTTTTTTTTTTTTTTTTCTATAATGAAAATCAGGTTTCTGGTAAACGCTAGTTGTTTTGAGAGGAGGGTAATTCAGATTGAATTATAAATTCGAAATACACCTAAATCTAAATTTTTATCACTAATTCAAGTACTTTCTAAGAAAAACAAAGCTCTATCATATCATTCAAAATTTTCATTTTTTTTTTTTTTTTTTAGTATTGTATTTATGATTTCAGGTTGAGTGGGTATTGTGTCGCATTAATGATAAGCAAAGGGCAACTGACAATTGTTTGGAACTCACTCTAAAGGGTAGTAGTCCTGCAAAGATTACAAAAACCATACTGCTTTCCATGTGTTAATAATGCAAAAAATATTGTTAAATCGGATAGGGCATGTTAAATAAAACTGTCTTTTGCAGGTTTCTACTTATCTATATTTAGATCACGTCCTAATTAAAAATTCTAAAATATCTTTGTAAAATTCTATTAAAAATATGTTTATATATACTCTGTTATTTTTCATAAAACGTATATGTAAATTGTCTATGGGAATATTGCATATCATTATTTTTGTAATGTGTCTTTTTTGTCAATATCACTCTCAAGAAAGTAAAATAAAAGCTTTCATAGTAATGTAAGAACGAACATAACAAGCCTTGCATTCAGACATGCGAATTTGTTTACATAAAAAAAAAAAAAAAAAAAAAAATCTGTAGTAGTTCTTTAAATCCTTGCGAATAACAATTTAATTTATAATAAAAATAATAAATTAAATTCACAGAATTATTTTATATTAAAATAATTATTGAATTTATTTATTATTGAATTTATTTATATTAAATTCACAGAATTATTTTTATGTTTTTTTATTATTATTATTATTATTTAGAAAAGAGATAATTCTTTCTCTCAAACCTTCTCACTTTCTAATTTTGTTTTTAGTAAATATTATAGTTAAACTATGAATGTTTTAAAAATTATGTGTTTAGTGAAGAAATAACTGAACTGTGCTTTATTCCATGAAAAAAAAAAAGTTATTCACTATAAAGTACATTATGATACAACAATTATAAACTGTTTTCAAATTCTCTCAAACTACGCAAAAAGGTTTTTTTTTTCTTTTTTTCTTTTTCTTTTTTTTTTTTTTATAAATTTCGGAAATTTATTTTGAAATCCTTTCTTCCAGAATACTGATTGATATTTGCTCACATTAATTCAATTTATCAAAATAAAACTAACTTTTCTACTTTCTCAAAAAAAAAAAAAAAAAAAAAAAAAAAAAAAAAAAAAAAACATTTAAAAAACTTTTTTCACGATAAATCACCATAAATTCACTATAAAGCTGCATAAATAAAATGAATGCCATATCATCAGTAAATAAATTTAAATGTAGTTCGACATAACACAAATTATGTAGCCAATTAATCCAGTTCTTTTTTTTTTTTTTTTTTTCAAAATCTGGGCATTAAGAAACTGTAAACTTTATTATAGACTTATTTTTTTTTAATTATACATGATAAAAGCTTAGATTTAGAGGTTTATAACTAAGCAAAGTATGACCTCTTTATGCATGAACTGATGCAGAAAAAGTTTATACATTTTTATTAATTTATTTTTTAGAAATTACCTATGAAAACTAATATCAGAAACTTTTCTGTATCATGTTTGTACAATCTTGTACGGCAATATCAAAAACAAGGAAAACAAAATAAGCTGTTTAAAAGAGAATAAGACATCGCTTTCTGCATTTACTTCGGGATGTACAGACGAGGGGAAAAATGCAACTCCCGCTGTAATTTTGTTATTAATTGACACATCAAAATCTACTAGACGTCATCTAACAGGAAATTAGGTGCACTCTTTGAAAATGATGTGAAATTTTGAATTAAGTGTCATCTGCATATTAAAATAAGAGCCAACTTTTTCAACAGCAGCACGGAATTTTCGCTTCATATTTGAATTTCTGAGATTCTGGCAGTTCGGAAATGTATACAGTTTGTATAATTTATCTTTAGTCTTTATAGATTTAGAACCAAAAATATGTTATTATAAAATAAAATTAAGATCGTACAAAGAGTAGACAAAATTTTATTGTTTTACACCGGAAACTTTTCAAGGGAAAAAAAATTATAAAAATAAATGATAACCAAAACATCATCTTTGCAACATTTTGGCTATCCTAATTTTGTTTTTTTAGACAAGTATACATGGTTGCCAACATTTTCATTTATTCCGGAGCATTTTTAGCTCCGCCTTTATTTTGCACCACTATATTTCTAGTATATTTTTCTTCAATACATACTTACGATAAAATAAGACAAATTTACTCCTAAAACAAAAGTGCTATGGAATAAAGGCGGGGCTAAAAATGCTCCGGAATAAATTAAATTGTTAGCAACTCTATGTATATAATTAAATACTTTATTAGATAATACATTTTAGATATATTTAAATATATTACACTTAAGATTGATCTCTTACAAAAATGTGCGTTATTTTTCAATTAAAAAATGTCTTTCATGGCTATACTGATCAGCAATAAAGCTTAAATTTTCTTTCTAATTTTTTTGTTGTGTGACATAATATACGAACTGATATAATATAGCTATATAAATCTACAACAACGCATGAACTAAATCTTTTTAGATCAATTATTGTAAGGTATCATGAAGTAAACATTAAACAGTGTTAATCGTACTTGCCAATTTTGGGTCAATTTAAATCTTTGAAAAAGTACGATTTTTTTTGCAATTTCTATGGAAATATAGTTTCTTAATTAACGTATATTAATACAAGTAATTTTAAGACTAAAGTATCTTTAAAATAATAATCAACCTATCCCCCGCCCCCCAACCGCAAAAAATGAAGCAATATATGAACTAAATGATTAACTCTTTAACTATCACGGTACTTAAGAAGCGATTTCACAAGTCTGCCTTGCATTCCAATTCCTTTTTTTTTTTTTTTTTTTTTTTTTTTTTAAATTGACAGTTTTTATGTTCCACCTATTTTTCTAGTTTAAGTAATATTAATTGATTTTTCTCTCATAGTGTTCGTTTAAATTGATCATCAGTAATCGATGAGGTAAATACCACTTGCATATATTTTTGCCAACGGAAATTAAGGAATTTAAAACCAATATGCATAGTCCCTTTTTCTTTTCTTTTTCTATATTGTTTTATTTTAGAAGAACAATGAATGCCGGCGCTTGTTTTCTTTTGATTTTCTGTCACTCATGTGTAAAAATAATATTTTTTGCTTCATTTCTTTGCGTTTGACGTTGTTGCTGTATATAGTTTGAAACGTAAATGAAAGTTTAAAATATTTTGTTTTATTTTCTCAGATATTTTTAAAGCTTTTCTTCGTTATCTCATGCAAAATTTCATAAGAGACGGCCCACTAAGCCACTCAATATATATATATATATATTTGTATCTCGAAAACTAATAACTGAAATGAGCTGCAAATTTGCACACCTGTATTTTTCAGAATTAGGATTCATTTTATGTAAAAATTAATATGGGTTATAATTCATAACTGTTTTGAATATGAATTTATTAATATTTTTCACAATTAAAAATATTTTTAAGAATTAAACGTTATCATGGATTATATTTGATTTCCTTGACTGTATCTCGTAAAAGAAAAGTTATATCTATCAAGTTATTTTTTGTGAAGATATTAATAAATGTATGAGGTATGAATTTAACATTAGCACCCTCAAATTTTGAACGTTTATAACTCTATAAAACAAATAAGCAAAATATACATCCAATATACATTTTCGTACTGCCGAGACCCCAGAAATTCAAAAATAAAATAAAACTAAGGTATTGTATGTATGTTCGGTTTATGGCATCGGGTGTTGCCTTCCGACAGAATCCACAAGTCTGTGCTAGGTCTTCCGATCATGGGTCCACTCTTCTTCCAGACCCCTATCCCTCATCACTTTTTTTACATTGTCCATCCAAGTCTTTCTTGGTCTTCCTTGTTTTCTTTTCTGATTTGGTATATAGTTAAAAGCGATTTTAGGTAATCTTTCATCGTTCATTCTTTTAATATGACCAAACCAGATTAATTGCTTTTTTTGAACCTCATCTAATATGGTTTTCTTTATTTTCATCATTTCCCTGATTCTCATTTCTCACTCTCTCCATTCTTGATATCCTGCATTATCTTCTCAGAGCATCCTTTTCAACAGCAGCCAATTTCTTTTTTTCCGTCTCCATAATTGTCCATCCCTCTGCTCCATACAACAATATGCTTTTTACAATGTAGTACAAAAAGAAACTAAGGTATTGCCATTCAAAAAATCAAAGTTGATGCTTGTTTTCCTATGTAGACGACCCCCAGTTCAAAATGTCACTTCATTTTCTAAAGGTACTCATAATTCCCCGTCGAATGATACCTGTTGCATTTTTGTGCATTGATTAGCAAAGAAGTTAGGTCGAGTGTTGCGTTTTTTTTTTTTTTTTTTCTCCGACTGCAGAATTTCCTTCAATATATCTCTTTGATTTTGTAATTAATTACTTATATCAATATTGCACTTACGTATGGAAAATTTTGTTTCATTCTCACAACTCATTCTTCGTGCGTAAATATTCATGGCTATGAGAGTATTTATATAGTAGAATTTACCTTAAATTACAGTAATAATGAGGTATTTAATGCATAAATTGCCGTTGTATTACCAGCACGTGTTGTGGAGAAAAATACAAGACGCTAATCAAGCACTGGCACGGAAAAAGCAAGTTGTAATATTTATTCTTCTGTTCAATCGGTTTTATGAATCAGCACAATCTCATGTGACCAGAAGTTATTGTGTTAAATAACCAAAATACATTTATTCAAAATCTTTATATTAAGATGCGTTGCAAATCTGTAACCAGCCAAAGATACCATAGGGGGCTCTTAAACTTAAAATGGGGAGGGAGGAGGTGGAAAATTAAATCTTATATAAATGAAATTAGTTAACCATTGTAGCATTTTAGTAGTAATTCTGAACATAAAAGATTTCAAATAACAGTTACACTCCGCGACAAAAAGATAGATACAAAGGTTTTTTATTTAATTTTTCATAAAATAACATTATCTAAATTGTGCTTATCATTTATTATTATCATAAAATAACACTATTTCAAGACTAATTTTTTTTTAAGACTAAGAAAAATTTTAAGACTAAAATTTTTCTAATTTAAGACTACACTCTGCGACAAAAAGTTAGGTGCAAAGCTTTTTTTTTTTAATTTTTCTTAAAATAACATTATCTAAATTGTACCGATAATTTATTATCATAACAAAATATTATCATATCAAAAACATACTAAATATTTGTATCATATTCAAAATATTCATATTCAAAATAATCATATTCAAAAAAAAAAAAAAAAAAAAAAAACTTTGTATCTATCTTTTTGTCGCGGAGTGTAGTTTTAAATTAGAGAAATTTTAGTCTTAAATTTTTTCTAAATTATTCTATAAAAAAATTAGTCGTGAAATAGTGTTATTTTATGATAATAATAAATCATAAGTACAATTTAAATAATGTTATTTTATGAAAAATTAAAGAAAAACTTATTATACCTATATATTTGTTGTGGAGTGTATACAAAGCATGTTTTTGAGAAAATCCTAACACTAAGTTTTAATTTATGAAAAAATCTTACATTAATAAACAAAATTAAAATTTGTTTGTAACAGTATGTAACTGTGGTGCCACCTTATTGCAATGAGCAAATAAATTTTTCATTAAAAAAAAAGAAGTTGCCACACACACAGTTATGTAATGAAATCTCCATATAATATGACGTAACCTGATTATTACTATTATTGTTTAGGAAGTTTGTTTTTCCTCCTTAAACAGGAGAAAATCCTTGGAGGTTTAGGAGTCCATTTCTGGAATATGTTTCATAAAAAGAGAGACTGACTCACTTTTTTAATTAATATTTTAACTTATAAGGGATGAGACCCTGAATTCGACTGATTGAATTAGAATGCATGAGTAAAATTTCTGTGTCATTGTTGCTTTAGATACACATTTATTGCATTTTTTTTAAAACTTCTTTTCGCCGGTAATAAGGAAAAAAATCAGTAGGAAAAATAAACTGCTAAAAGTATTCTTAAGTGTCTACCTTTTTTTCATATGCTACATCGCTGGCTCAGCCAAACCCAATGTTATTCTAAAAAGAAATTTATTTTCATAATTATTTACTAATCGGAAAACAAATTATATATATATATATATATATATATATATATATATATATATATATATATATATATATATATATTAAGTAATGAAAAACTCTCCTAACGAATTTTCCAATACATTAACATAGGATTTGGATACCGGAGAGAAAGCTTCCCCTCAACACCACAGTGATTCAAGAAAATATTAATAGTTTCGAGCTATGCAGTTCTTGATCATGACTTTAGCTCTAAACGTCAGTAAATAAAATGTGATGCACCCTCATCGTTATTCTAAGGAGAAATTTACTATCAGAATTACTTATTATGTAATATATTTTTTAATTTTGTTTTTATATTCTGAAAACGCATAATTGTTAAATTAGTTTTTGCTTCCCCCTTCCTTTAAGAAAAAAAAAAGTGCTAAAAAGTGTGAAATATGCACACTAATTTAACGGGAGTGAATTTTCTGAATGCAATGCGAAAACGGAATATTAAAAATATATATTAAGTGCTGAATAATTCTCATAATATAGAATAACATAGGGTTTGGTTGCAGGCGAGGACAAATAGCGCACTCCCTTAAGACCACAGTTATTCAGCAAATTTTTAACTGGGTAATATCTAACAGGGAGCTGCCCCCCGCTCATCCCTTTTGGAGTGATGTTGAGCTCTTCTAAGGGGACTACTCGCAGTTTATTAAAAAAACAAAACAAAAAAACAAAACATAAATCGTCAGGCCTTACCCTAGAGCCGGCAGTGGGCGATGGTGTGAGAATTGAAAAATTTCAGAAAAACACCGGAATAAAACCAAACCAACAATGGGCGTGAGCTGATGAACAACGAAGTTTGAAATCAGAGATGACTGCTGATAAGAACAGTCTGATAAAAGTTCTATCTACAAGAAGTCCGTGTATATTTTCCAAGTTGCGCCGTGGATTTGCTCTTCGCGACAAGGGTCGCTATGGAGAAAACTGTTTAATGCAGATAAGCAGTCATATTTTTGATGTTGTTGAAGTTGTGTGTAACACTCTAAAGAAGATAAAAACTACAATATTAAAGATGAGATGAAACAGTCTTTCGAAGGGATGAGAACAAAATTTTGTATTTGCAGTGGGAAATCTTAAAGTCAGATTCTTTTAAAAGTGGGCTGATTGCAGCAGCGAGGGGGGGAGTACAGAAATTCACGTTATCGCACACATGCTTTTAAAGGACAGACAGAACACTCACACACTCAGACCATACAGTAAAATCTTAACTAAAAAATAATAATTATTATTATATAAATTAAAAATTAAACTTTAACTCCATTACTTAGTTCTATTTGAGATGTCTATCAAAAGATAGTATATTCTTTTCAATTTATTTAGGAGGGAAGGACGTGTAACAATGTTTTCCAGCCAGCCCTCGTGTCTCGGCAAGGGATTTCTAATATGATATAGACTTGTAAGAGGGCATCTATAGTAGTAATGTTCTAGTGTGCCCTCCTCTCCGCAAGAGCATACGGGCGTGCGTCGGCAGTGGAATCTGTGTAGGTACTTTCGAAATGGCCCGTGACCCGATAGGAAGGCAACAGACTCGGGAGAAAGTGACCAATCATTTGCGGTCGCATGCGGGATCAAGGAAGAGGTATATCTTCTATTTCTGAGTCCTCCCACCAGGCCTTCCATTCGCGAAGCATTGAGAGTTTTAGTGTACTTTTAAGGTACGAAGGAGGTGCAGGAAGAGAATAGTCTATGCTATTATTCTCCGTTGCACCCTTTGCTAAGGAGTCGGCCAATTAATTACCGAACACACCCCTATGGGCAGAAACGTGTGCCAGGGACGTTAGGAAATTTAAATCTTTTAAGAGTTCCTTTATTTTAATAACTTGAGGGTGTCTGGCCCTATGTCGGATTCTAGCCTGCAGACACGATAGACTATCGCTAAAGATATGGAATTTTTTATTGATATCATGTTGGGCTATGATCCACTCCAGGGCCTTTTCTATTGCGAAAAGTTCCGCTTGGAAGACTGAGTTATAATCTTCGAGTCTGCATGCCCACTGATGGATGCATTCATTGTTTTTTAGAACACAGAAGGCAGCCGCAACCTCGTGTTCTGTTTTAGAGCCATCAGTATAGATCGCCATAGGAACCGACGGAGAAAAACTATTTTTGGAACATGAAGTGAGTAAGGACGCAATGTCCTGAGCTGGGCGGATTTGTCAGCTGAGAAGGAGATGGTGCACTCTAACGCCAGGAAGAAGTAAATTTGAAAGATCTAAGAATAACGGGCCCAAACAATACCCCTGGGGACAACCTTTAGATTGAGGAAAGTCTTTTGTATCGGGTAACCAATTGATGGAGATTTTCCTATTAGAAACAAACGGACGACTCCCGCCAAGTTGCTCGGGCTAGTTAGATCTTTAAGAGAATTTAGAATATGTAGCCATTCAATATTATCGAAGGCTGCTTTGATGTCAAGTGAGATCACAGTGGTGTGTTCTTCAGACTGTATGTTAACGGCGCAGGTGGTTAGTATTTCTTTCAATGCATGTTCACAGGATCTGCCCCCTCTGAATCCAAATTGAGAGGGATGAAGTAAGTTGTTGGATTCAAAATAATATTTTAATTCGATCACAATTAATTTTTCTAGCAATTTTCCTAATGTTGGTAGAAGGAAGATTGGTCTATATGCTCAGGGTTCAGATGGTAACTTCCCTTGCTTTAAGAAGTACGCCACTTCCCCTCTGCGTAGTGTTAATGGGAAATACTGGTGTTGCAGGCAGAGGTTTGACCATTTATGGATGATGTGCGGGAAAATCTTGTAGGTATTTCTAAGAATTCTGAAGTCTATATTGTCTGGGCCAGGAGCCTTCTTAATAATAAAACTAAAAAGAGCCGACCTAACCTCTACCGCAGAGAAAAGTATGTCGGGTGGAGCTGTAAAATTAGGACTTTGAGCCGAGTCGAGATTGCTCGGAGGGCATAGAATAGAGGTTAGGTACTCGAGGTTTTCTTTCTTGGAGGAGTGAGGTGGAGGAAGTTCAAGTTTTAGCTCAGAAGGGGTGAAGAATTTGTTTGAGTAAATTTTTTGTGCTATGCCAAATGGGTCTGTTTGTTGTGTGCAGAATTTTTTCCATGCGGCATGTTTGATTTGGTTAATTTGTTTTCGATATGTTGCTGCGGGCTGTTTAATTTGTTGTTTCTGCTGTGGTAATGAATGAAGAGTAATGTACTGTGTTTGCCGTCTGAGTGCCGTGAGACGATTCCGCATGGATCTGAGTGGGGAGATCAAAAATTGAAGGTGCGCTGACGTCCTGTTTTTTTTTAGTTTAAAGGCAGAAGCTGCAGCTCATTGGACTGAAGAAATTAAAAGAATGGTAAAGTGTTCTAGTTGTTGTGTATTAGAGATTAAATTTAATTGTTCTGTAAATTTTTCTGAGAAATTAAGAAGGTTTTACAAAATTTGCTAAAGTTACCACGTTTAGTTTGGAATATTTTGCTTGAGAAGGATTTGGGGGGGGGGGGGGTTAAAGAGTAGGTAATGTATTTGTGGTCTGAGCATTTAAAGATATCCTGGACAGTCCAATTTGAAATGTGAGTAAAGGTTTTTGGATTAACTAGTGTGAAGTCTGGCCCCCACGCGCGTTATTCTTCTGAAAAGTAGGAATGGGGTTTTCTATGTTGGCCAGACAGTGACTATTAATAGTAATGTATTCGATTAATCTGCTACCCCTGACGTCCTCTTTTGGGGAATTCCATAGAGGAGAGTTCGCGTTAAGGTCGCAGCCACAAAGGAAAAATTTTCTGTGTGTGATTAAGTGATGCCACTCTTGCATACAAAAGTCAAAGTCAGAGGACGGGGCTGCATATGCGCTGCCAAGAATCAACTCACCCTCATTAGTGGTCAGTGCAATGAAAACACAATGTTCCCCAGTAAGGAGTTCAGTGTAGACGAGGTTTTGAGTTCGTATAACAATGTGTGAGGAATGTTGTGCTGAGCTAAACTTGGTCCAGGAGGAAGGAAATCCATACAGGTCACCCTCTCCAGTGCAGTGGGCATCCTGAAGCAGTCCGATGTCAGTGGAACTTTTGTCAATTTAATCCCGAGCCGCCGAGTTAGCCGCCCTGCAATTGTAGAGGTTAACCTGCAGGATTTGAAGACTATTTAAGTTAGGAGGGAGAGTTTCATTAGAGGACAGTGCTTCCTGGGAAGGAGAGGAGCGCACACGTTTGGAATTGGACATAGCAGTTTTATGTTTGAGTTGATTGGATTTAAGATAAATAAATAAATAAATAAATAAAAATGGGAAAAAGGAATAAAAAATAAAAATAAAAGTTACCCTCGTACTGCTGACGGGTGGCCCAGAGTTGCTGAGGAGTAGTCCAGAGCTCCAGATGAGTAGCTCAGAGGTCCAGATGGCTGTAGAAACCGCTGATTACCCTCGTAGTAGTTGTTGTGCTAGAGTTTGTAGCTATTTGTTGCGCATTATTCTGAAGATAAGGCAAGAAGGGATTGTAAGGATTGAAAACCCAAGGATGTGTACTGGAATTGACTTGTGCTCTCTGCTTTTCATATCCCAATGGTCTTTGTCGTTGAGGACGGGCATTATTTGCTGTCTGGCGTATAGGTCTGGCGTTGTTTGAAGATTGCCTTGTCTGTTCTTTTAGGGGTTCGTTCGATGCACTATAGAATCTCCTGTCCAATTCCTTTCTACATCTCTTGTATTTTTGTTCTGAGGTTGGACATGAGAATTAGTATGCCGGGTGGTTTGTGCTGATGGGTCGTATTCCTTTCGAGGCATTTTGAGGTTGAACCTCGAGTAGTTTATGCAGCTCGGCTCCTCTTGGCATTTGTCAGTTTTGTGCTTTTGTGCACAATGTGAGCAAAACTATTCTTGCTCACACTGTGAGGGAGGGTGATCCAAGCCCTGGCAGATTGAGCAACGTGTCACTTGCATGGTTGGTCTAATTTGACATCTCTGTAACCCAATCTGCAGATTTCTAATTTTAATAATGGCTTCTGCAATCGGGATGGGAGCTTGTAGTATCCAATGTTTTAGGCCTTGTCCTCTTGATGACGTTAGCCTGACAGTTTTTAATGTGTTTTTGGTACTACTTGTTAAATGGCCGTGGTCCTGCAGCTTTTGCTTGATTATATCTTCCGTTAACTCCTCAGGAACACCTAGAATTATGAACCGTTGTTGAGGGCAAGGTTTTAGTTTGACTTGTAGTTTCTCACCAAGGACCTGTCAATTGAGTATGTCCTGGATCAGGGATTGAGCCCCATCTTCAGAGTTACACAAGAGATCCAGTGACCTTCTGAAAGTCCTTGTGTCGACAATATTTGCCATGGTTGCCACTCTATTTTTCCTGGGAGTATGAAGAATTGCATAGCCACTAGTTGTGGAGCACTTTGAAGTTATATAAATAGTTTTTTGGGCTGTGTGGAATTCGTGGAGTGCCTTTGAAAAGTTTTTGTTAGGTAGTACTTTTGGTTGTGTAGTTATGTAAGAAGCCCCATCATGGAACCTGCTTGGAGGGAATCTGTTAGGGTAGCGAATTCTATCTCCTTTAGAATTGTTGGCTGATTGCGAGTTTCTGTTTCTGTTTCTTGGATGACTGGTGAGTCCAAATTTTGTTGCTGCTGATTTGTTGGTGAAAGTGGCCTTGATTCTTTAGCTGAGGGCAGAGGGTGCTTTCCCAATTTCTTTAAGATCTTTTCTTGGTGAGTGGAAATCTTTTCCAGCTTCTCGTTAATTTGTTGATGATTTAGCTTAATCAATTCATGGAGGTCCTCTGGGAATTGTAGAATGGTTGTTTGAGCTTGAGGAGTCGATGGGGAAGCACTGATTGGTTGAGGTTGAGATGTCACTGGGGAAATATTTGGTTGGATAATAGGTGGTGATCCTGAGCTTGCCTTGGTCCTGGCAATTTTACTGAGTGTCTTTATGCGCATGTAAGCCTTGGCGAACAGAGTAAGCTTTCCGATCCCTATTCCTTACTTTAGTAATAATACCAATTGCTGCTTTTGCCACGGAAATAATTGTTCTGCAATTACTGAAGTCCTCGTTAGGGTTATATGTATCTTTTGGAGATATGTCACCTACTTTTAGGAATTGTTTAGCAGACATTGAAGTTTTTGATGATTTTTTCTTCTTTTTGGATGTTTGGGTTGGCTGGTTGAGTTTTACGGCTCACTAGTACTGCGCAGATGGGTAATTGGCGATGGTCTGGGACTCACCACTAGAGATGGTCTGGAGACATGCCATCGCAATTTTGATCCTCCACTTTGGATGTTTGGGATCTGGTTGAAACACCGGACTTTACTGAGTGAATGGAAGCATTGCTACAGGTTGAAGAGTCCGTTGCTTCACCTTGATCATCCCCATCCTCTGTTTAGAGATGAATTAGGTCGCTGTCCGACATGTTTATGTGGCAGGATTTGCTGACTGATTTTCTTGCTAGGTTAGCTTTTAGAAAAGCTTTTTGGTTTGTTTTAGAATGAAGAAAGGATATATTAATAAAATACTGGACAAAACACTATAATAGCAGAAGGGACTCATCAGAGCGCCTGAACCACATCATTTAAAAGGAGAAAGGAAAGCAAAAACCAGGAGCCTAGACTCCCGAAAGTACCTAACAGTTTTAACTGGGTTCGAACTTCGAACTCTGCAGTACTTGATCATGCATAACAACATTAGCTCTAATCGTCAATGAAGAACTTGTAATTTGTCTTTGTCGCTGTTCACTTCTAAAGTGCTGCTTTTATGATAAGAGAGTACATTAGTTAGTTTGAAACTAGTAGCAGTTTTTCTGATCCATTTTAACTATGTAAAGTTCTTTATCAGGTTATACGTTTTGATTTTAATAACAGTTTTAATATGCATGAAGCAAAAGTAATTTTATACACTTAGAGCGACATAAAGAATATGATATGAACTGGTTGTTGAGATAAAATACACTAAGAAAAATTTCTGTAACTGACATCTAGAATCTAAATTGTGCCTCTAGTAAAAAAAAAAAAAAAAAAAAAAAAGTTCCATGTCATCCGTATGAATTCTAGTGCCATTTGAAAGCGAGGTCTAGAAACCCCATTAGAATTCTAGAGCGTTTGCCTATATTATCGATGTCAAACGTATTTAAAAATCTCTGCAAATAAATGCGAGTATAAGAAGCGAGTTTTACCAACTATAATCATGGTTTATGACCCAATCCTAGAAAATCCAGCGAGAATTTCTTGCAATACAAAGGATTCGTAACATTCAGAATACTCAGACTATTGTTTCACCGTCCAGAAATGTATAGACGATAAATTCTCGATCATTTCGTCTATTCAGCTTAATGGCGTGCCTTATACACATAGCTTAGAAATCTATATTTATATTACTTACAAACTTTGAATAAACACCATAAAATGCAATAAACTCGCAACAATTGTTTCGGGTCGAAAAAACACACGACCCTTCATCAGGCGAATAAAATAAGCACGAGTGCTGCAGTCAAAGCGGCAACGCACTGGTGCGTTCCCGCTTTGACTGCAGCACTCCTTTTGAAACCAGTTGATTTATAAAAATATATCATTTATATCTAATATATAATTCCTTTAATCTCTTAAATATACGATAATTCTTATTCAGTCGCTCAGTTGAAGTAATAAATATTAAATTATAATAAAACTACTTATTAAAATGCATGATTTAAATATTTCAAGTATCAATGTAAAAATATTTTGACATTTCTATAAAAAATTTAAAGTATTTTCTTAAATATCTATAGAAATTTTATCATTTTGAAGAGCATGCATTCATGAAAAATGTAAACTGAGAAAACGCAATTTAAAAATTTCAGATCTGTAAAAAAATGTTTCAGAAACAATAAAAATTGTTGCCTGAATATATATATTATTGAACAAACCTATTATAGATCAATTTATAAATATTAAATGGAAATATAAGCTGTTATATGAAATCTTCATAGGTGTCAAGTCCCCTTAAACAATAATAAAATCAAATCGTGGGAATATTTTTTTAATATTGTTACACTGTAAAAAAAAACCTATTACCAGCTGCAATCTGTGATTTATTTTATCCAATCACAGAGAATTTCTTGCAAGAAATTCTCTGTGATTGGATAAAATAAATCACAGATTGCAGCTGGTAATAGGTTTTTTTTTACAGTGTATTTTTTAATATTAATAGTTTTTGATACATTTCTTAATGTTACATTTCAATGCATGTGCATGAAAATTTTCATTAATTTTAGACAAAAAATAAAAATTTGTGAAATCCACCATCCCATTACAGACGATCTTATTAGCTTTTAGTTTATTTATTAATTAATAATTTAATATATATGAAAAAAAAGTATTTTAGCATAAAATTGGTAGGCCATTTTCTTTACAATAAAATGCTTTTATAACAAAGTATTACTTCCGAACACATTTGTAATAGTATCAAATGTACAATCTCGTTTCTAAAAAAGAAGAGTAATAATATGTTATTAATATTTCCCTTAGATATTAAGCACCGTTTTTCAAATCTTATCTATGTAAAACTAAGGAATTTGATTTAATTGCCCTGGTATCATAGGTTGCAATAAATTGTTTTTAATTTAAATTTCAAGTAATCATATTCACCATGGTCTATATTTATTCCCAAGTAATAAATATTAGATTATTTATAAAGTTTTTTTTTTTTTTTTAATTTGTAGCTACATATTGTATTATATAACAGATTAGAAGTGTTAACTGTTATCTGTCGACATTTTTTACTATAAAGTAATGTATTGTGTTCAAACATATTGCTACCCCCTCCCCCCCCCCATACAGCAAATAGTTCATTGTCCGACCTGTCTTAGTTATACATATGAAAGTTATCCCTCACCTTCTTTGTGTGTCTTGGCGTTTACGATAAGAACTTGTACTTAAAAAATACATTAAAAATAAAACACACAGGTAAAGAAAGTCATTAATTTAACAAAAGGTGAAAATAGCTGGTGCCGATCAGATATAATATTCTTGTCATCAAATCACGCGTGTTACTCTTTACTTTCGTTGTAAGTCAATAAGCTTAACTTGAACGAACACTAGAAGACACATTTTTAAAAGTCGGTCGCTTGCTTTATTTTGCTGCGAGATCAAGGCCTGGATTTGAAAAAAGTTTAGAATGTCACCTGGTCGGGAAGCGCGAAATAACAAATCCTTTATAAGATGCGAAAGTTAACGTTATTTCTTAAATTTCTAACAGGCTGACAGATGCATTAAAAAAAGTTTAATGGATGCGCCCATTTAGGAAGAATGTTCTAAGAATGCACCGGCAGGGGCAAAAATACCTTCTTTTTGATGTCCAATCGCCCACCGTCCAATTACACTATTTAAACACCTGCGGACAGCGGACACACAGTAGAAAAAAAAAATAAAAGCTCTTCTCCGATTCTTTTGTCTATGTTAAATAGACGTGGCCCGCTGTGACACTTTCCATAACTCGATGTAGTCAGTCATGGCTCTTTTAAATATAGCCGTGACCCTCCATCACTACCCTACCCACCAGCCGCCCTAAGCAAAAATGGATTGTCTGTTATCACAGAATACTTTTAGCATTAAATGATTTCATATTTGGGTTAAAAGATTGAAAAAATGTATTTATTCTTAAACAATACTTGTCAGCGAAAACCTATTGCAACAAAATAGTGAATTTAAAATTAAATGAAGACAAGTGCCAGGGGGGGGGAGGGAGGTGCTCCAGAGTTTGCTAGAGGAGTCTCAATCCGATTTCCACCCCTCAGTTTACGGTTATAATGCGTTGAAACATGTTTTTAACAAACAATTGCTGCTTTTTAAGGAAACATGTCTTACCACTGCATTCACCAATAACTGAAACTCCCGGTTGAACACGAAAATTTGAAAAGCGTATAAAGGCGGAGTGCAAATTTTCAGAAAATTTTACGCGTTGTTTCTACCATCTAGCGGAATAATTATTTCGAGATTTTTTTAGGTGAAAATAACCAATCAAAAATTATATGGAATCTTTCTACGCTAGATGACTGTAACTGTGTGCCAATTTTTGTTGGAAAGCTGAACTCCGCCTTTAGACGTTTTTCAAGTCATTGTTGAACTTGATCCAGGAGTTGAAGTTGGTGGTGAATACGGCCATTACTGTGTTATCGATGGTATGGTGGCGAGAAATCGTGATGTAAGAAATTCGTGAAATCAACAATACATTTTTGATACGCTTCAGTCTTTCTCCAGTTTTCACTGGTACCAGCTGGGCATGATCATAAACTCCTCCACTACTTTATACTTGTTGAAATTGAATCGACTTACGATGCTATTTTCACTATGTCCTGCATGCCTAATAAACGCACATGTGTCCGCCTTGCAAAGGTCGATTTTGCAGCCATTTAAGGAACTGTTTGACAAAGAGGATACTTCGTTTGGATACACATCACTTTATCTTGTTATTTGGTTCTGCAAGCCTTTCTGTATTTTCTAATCTTATCACTTTTATTGCTGTTGCAGGTTTTCCTGCTAAAATCTATATAAAATGCTTATTTATAAGGCTTATAAGTATTTTGAAATTTTGTATTGCTTTAAACGCTTGTGCAAAATTTAAACACATTTTTACTAAGCTCAAGAAAGTACTCCTAAGAAATGGCTAAAATAAAAAATAAATTAAAATAAATACACTAAATTAAGTTTCATAAAACACCGTTTCCTTTGTGAAATAACTCTTTGAGTAAAACGTCTGTTTAAGTTTGTCTGCTCTACCAGGGGCTGAGTGGTTCTGCTTTCCAAGCTGATATACAGGGGGTTCCAGGTTTGAAACGAGATCGCGCTCATCAGCTTAGCAATTCGTAGCTTTTCATATTTTTCTCCGAAACTCGCTAAATACGTCTATGATCTCTTCTAAAGACATGAAAAACATTAGATTAAGTGCAGTATGGGTTAAGACCAAATTATCTACTCGTAGGACCTAGGTCTGTAGGATATGCTCTCTGGTGCATATGATTATATATGCTCCAGAGAAAAATATGCATCTGGAAAGATATGCTCATAGAAAGGTATTCATCTGGAGCATATCTTTCTATGATTTTCTAGCTCTTATTCATACCAGTTTTAGAAACAACAATAGAAAATTCTGAATGGCAAAGTGGACAAGCGCAAACTGAATCCCGGCCCCTCTCATCTACCAGTTTTGGGCAATCGGTCAGATAATTAAAAGTGCATTATAATAATATAAATTAATACAGTATTTTGAGACAAATTATTCAGAAGCACAAGAACACGTTTCTTATACAATATGATGTGTTTTGCAGAAATAATTTGTTTACATGTCAAGAAAAGAAAAAAAAAAACATGAATACAATAAACTGCATAAGTGGAAATTATTCGAAGTGCAATTTCAGTTATGAAGTTTTATTCTGCTGTACTAAAACTTTAGGGCATTAAATAGCGTGTAAAATTATTTAAAACAATATGCAGTGTACACGAAATCAATCCACATTTATGATTGCGTATATCTATAATTAAGACCACATATATTAACTTAACACCTTTAAAAATTCTGAAAAGTTTTTGTGACTTCAATTATCTGCTTGTCCGTATTTTACACGCTTCCTTTCTAGAAAATGTTTATAGAATGCTTAGAAACCTATGTATGTCATCCAGGTAAATTATGTTTTTCTACTATTGAGGTAAATAACACGATTGGTTGGTTACTGAGAATCTGAAAAAATTTCGGATATAACACAGTTTATGAAAATTATTAATTTAAAGCATATTATGTTTTTTATTATACAGCAAAAAACAAAAGTGAAACGAATTATTGCAATGCATGTTACCTATACAATATATTTTGAATAATCTGGCTGCAGAAAATCAGACATGCTTCTACATCAGAACTTCTTTGAACATTAATTCCACATTCAAATGTAACTGATCATCCACTTGATTTACAGTAGGTAGGTTGGGTTTAACGTCGCACTAGTACTGCATTATGGGTTATAAACGACGGGCTGGGACGAACCCTCTAGGGATGGTCCGAAGACATGCCATCACAATTTTGATCCTCTACGGAGGGTATGGATAATCCGCTTCGGTGACCCCCAGCCACCTCACTTAGAAAACACAATAAATTTGAAATCTAATTGTAACAATTATAATAGTAGAACATTCCTGATAGATTGCTATAAAAGTATACATGGAATTATTTTTATTGAGTCAATCCCGAAAAAATATGCGTTCTGTTATGACGTAATTAGCTTTTGTACTATTTAATATCTATCAGCATAATTAATGTTATACTGGTATGAAGCTTTTTGTAAATTCGAAATATTTATAATGTCCTTAAACTTTGTATCTAGATATCTTCTTAATTAAAAGCTTGTGCGTAGTTTTTACTTGTATTTATATTGAAATATTTCAAGAAGTCGTCATCATGTTTTGATATTAAAAAATCCTTCGATACAGCTTTCGAAACATAATTATGTTAATATCACGTGTTGATAAATACACATGCACGCACACACACACACACATATATATATATACTAGCTGACCCGACAAACGTTGTTTTGTCATATAAATTATTTCTAGAGAATATTTTGCTAGAAAAAAATAACTAACTTATTGTAAGTGTGTTAGGATGTGGTATATAAGTGGAAGATGCATGGAGCGCTGTGAACGGTGAAAGAATATAAAAATAACACAACACCAATAATTTATTTTTTTAATTTATTAAAATTGATTCTTTAAAATTATATACATATCGCTACTTATAACAATATTACTAAAAAACAATATCATTCCCTTAATGCAACAGAGTGTACAATATTTTCTGTTATCCCATCTTTCGCCAATACAAAGAAACTGGATGGTTTGCCCACTCGAGAGCCACGTATAATTGTCCGCGTGAAAAACATGATGTGCTCAAATCTAAGCCACAGACAGACATCGTTTGGCCCTGAGACTTATTGATAGTCATTGCAAATGCCAATCTAATTGGAAATTGAGGGCGTTTAAATTGAATTGGCACATCTGTGGGTATAATAGGAATTCGCAGTAGTAATATATTTTCACCTCGGAATTTGTCATTTAAAATGATGGCTTCGATAACATTTTTCATTAATTTTTTTATGACTAATCGCGTGCCGTTGCACAGCCGTGGTGGGTTCAAATTACGAAGCAAAATAACCGGAGATCCAACCTTCAGTTGTAAAATATGCGGTGGCATGCCTGGTAAATCCAATGAGTTTAAAATCTTTGTTGGATAATTTACAGCTTCGGTGGCATCGCAAACTGTATCATTAGATTTGTATGACACCAAGTCTCCTGATAACAAATGTTGTATCTTGAGATTCAATTCGTTGACGTCCACATTTTTTGCTGCTAAAATTGCTCTTTCTGCCAGCCACTCATGATTTGTGTATCGTCTGTGTACATCGGGAAATATCTGGTCAATAAGAGCATCTTGAGAATCAATGATTGTGCAGAAATCGGTCGGTAATTTTATGCATCCAGTTTCATCTGTAGTAACTTTTTCATCGCCGATATCTAACAATTGTTTTGAGAATGTTTCAGCGGATGGATCTTGAAGCTTTTGAACGCACAAATTTACTTTCAGTTGTACTTTTTCAACATTAAGCCACAATGACGATGATTTTAAGCACGCGTTGATCTCATCAGCGTATGTTGAACACAGAATAACGGGAAATGCTTGTCTGAAATCACCTGAAAAGAGTAACAGAGTGCCGCCAAATAGTTTGTCGTTGTTTTTTATATCTTTCAATGTCCTGTTCGACGCCTCAATCGAATGTTTGTGTTCCATAGTGCATTCATCCCAGATAAGAATTTTACACTATTTCAGCACTGTGACCATGGACGATTGTTTTTTTATGTTGCACACTGCGTCTGGGTTATTTTGAATATTTAGTGGAAGTTTAAATAATGAATGAGCTGTTCTGCATCCATCCAATAAAAATGCCGCAATGCCAGATGATGCAACAGCCAATGCCATGCCATTATTTGATCGTATTTCGGCGAGAATTAGCGAACTAAGGAATGTTTTGCCAGTTCCACCTGGTGCACCCAAAAAAAAAAAAGAATCCACCTTGTCCTGCCAAAACTGCGAGCATGATGCGGTCGTAAATGGTTCTTTGTTCTTCATTCATTAGTGGGACATTGCGAGCAACAATCGCTGCCATTTCTACAGTATTGTATTGTAGTTCACGATTCAAAACAGTGCTTATTAAATCAGATGCATTTCGATTTGTTGAATGCATACCGAAATGACTGAGTGGTAAGTTGGCAATGATAATACAAAGATCTTCAATAGCAATCAATGCTTCATTGTACATAGCGTCACTGAATACTATCGTTAGATCGTTGCACCGTGAACGATGTTGATGCAATATATCATTAGTCATTGAATCTTTGTGATTATCCCATAATGTCTCTGCTTTGGCCGAGAAACATGTAGTCAACACTATAGCGAATAGTAGACGAATTTGTTTTGCTGTACAGTTCAGTCCTACTTCAGCAAGTATACACTCCCACTGGTTGTCGTCTTCCAGCAAGCCGAGTGCATGGCATGCATCTTTATACGTTGGATACTGTTGTCCATTCACTTTACGTAAATCTTGAAATGACAAAGGGCCGATAACATTAACCAATAACAGTCGAAGATAAAAGCACTCAGTCTGCCTTGGATTGACCGTAAATACTCGTTCCAAGGTGTTTGATTTGAATAAACCGGGACATGCATCAATCGGCGTGCCTTGCTTGCGGGGCATCCATTTTTTTGTTATAGCCCATGTGAAATAGCGTGGTACTTCTGAATAGAGTAACGTCCGTGCAAAAGCACCAAAAGCATCCGCACGATTACACAATTCAAAAAATTCGGTGAGTGTAGTTTTTGGTGGATTTATAGCACGATCATTCGCTGTCTCGCTCGTGAAATATACGCACTGGCCATTTTCATGATCTAAATGAAGAACTGCTGGATCCCGTTCATGAATTGGGAAACCAAAGATACGCCAAACAGCTTTATTGGAGCTGGCGTACCGGCCAATTTGGTAAAGTGTTATTTCATCGTTGTTATTCACCGGAGGAGCATTCACATTGGTATTTTCAACTCGAAATACAGCCATATCACTGCCTTTATTCACATACTTGCAAATGTATTTGATGCTCTTCACTGAACTGCAGAACGTAACATTAATATGAGCATTGAATGTTTTGCTCAGCAGAGGCGAATATAGACCACCCATCGGTTATCAATGTCAATATCTATGTTGTTGACATAGATGACCGCCATAGATGATAAGATTGTCCGCCATTATCGGGAATTCTTCGACGATATATTGGATATCCGTCAACATTTGTGATCGTGAAATTTTTCGGAAAACTTTTAGTACATTTTCCATCTGCACAAATAATAATGGCCTAAAAATTCATTTTTCATTTTAACATAAAATAACTCCGTCGGATATTGACGAATATTTTAAAAGAATATACCATTTTAACTAATTTTAACATTTTAACAATATTAACGTTGAAAAATATTTTAAACACTTACGGTTAAAAATTCATTTTTCATTTCAACATTAAATAAATTCTGACATCGTGTTTACGATTCTAAAAATATTAATTTTGAAAAAATATTTTAAACACTTCGTAAGATACGGTTAAAAATTCATTTTTAACACGCTTTTATTAGCTTCACCTGTATATATGTATGTATGCATGTTTGTTTGTAACTTCTCTGGGAGCAAACAAAAAATTTATATTATAAAAAAAATACTTTCCCTACGTGAACGATGCGGCGTCAAGGTAAGGCGCTGCGCTACGAATCTAAAGGTCCAGCGTTCGATCCCCGTTGGGGGAGATTTTTTAAAAATGGTTTTTGTTAATTCTAAGTTATTTTAATTAAAGATTTAAATGTATGTAAATATTACGGTGTGTCACTCACACGATTTTCTCTTACCCTGAATTTTAATACTAAGATAGATATTTCGTGCTTTTTAGTTCACATTTCTATAAAAGCGTGTTCTTTAATTTTTTAAAACTATAATATTATTCATTTCAACATTAAATAAATTCTGACATCGTGTTTACGACAACTTACGCCATCTAGGTGGAAAAGTTGTTGAAAGAGTTGGTTAAAAATTAATTAAGAAAGAACTAATTAAGTTACAACTTTCATTTGTAAATCTAAACCATTCTCGAATCCACCTGAAGACACACAAAAAATTTCATTAAACTCCGTCCAGCCGTTTAGGAGGAGTTCAGTGACATACACACGCACAAAAGAAATATATATATAAAGATATATATATATATACACACATAAAGATGTATGGTTGTTTCCTCAAATTTCATTTTTACAAGAATGATGTTTGTGTTCGATTTAAGGAAAATTTTCTGCATCAGGAACCAGGGCCTGAGATGGGATACCCTTCGTGGGGTGTCTTCCTAAGCGGTCTTACTCAAAATCACGCGAGTTTTGGAGAAAACTCCGGAAAACTACGAAGGGCTAGTTCGACGAGTGCGACCTGGGATAGAGTACGGCACTTCTCGTTTACGAGCTAGAGCGCAGAACCTCTGGGCCACTGGTCAACCCCTTTTTAAAAGAATAAAAATATATACACATTAAGAGTTTAAATCTATAAATTAATTTGAAACATGTTTTTGTCTGTCTCCACGATATTGAGAGAACTACTTGGTGTAAAAATTTGGTTGAGGTGTCTAAAAAAAGGTCTTGGTCTGTAGGTGTGCTATTAGAAGAGAAAAATAAAAAAAAGTCGAACGGTTTCCCCCCCCCCCCCCCCGTGTCTAAAAAAAGGTCTTGGTCTGTAGATGTGCTATGAGAATAGAAAAATAAAAAAAAGTCGAACGGTTTCCCCACCCGGGTGGGAAACCGTTTCCCACCCGGTTTCCACCCACAACCGTTTCCCAACCGTTCTCCGGGGGGGGGGGAGGGGGGGACGGGTTAAAAACACGTTTACGTGCTTAACTAAGCTTCAAATTACTTCACGGTGAAGAAATTGTACATATGGGGACTAGAGTCGAATACTAAAAAATCACTTTCTGCAAATTTGGAATTTTCGATTTTAAAGGGGGAAAAGGGCGAAAGTAGATTTGGAGGGGGGGAAGGGGGGAAATTAGTTTGAGAGGGAAATCCGTTCTAGACCCACGCATGTAGCACCTCATTTTAAAGGTCTTGAAATTTCATGTCGACTGGGGATGTTTGCATACAATATAGTGCGACCGCTGGTGGTGAAAAATAGAACTAGGTGATTTTATAGTAGACCCTATCATGTTATATCTTATTTTAAAGGTCTTGGTATTTCCTGACCGTTGGTGATGTTCGTACAGAACACACTGCACCCCCTGGCGGTAGAAAGTGCAACTAAAGTATTTTGCAGTTGACACCACCATGTGACACCTTATTTGAAAGGTCTTGGAAATCCAAGGCGATTGGTGATAGAGGTCTTGAAATTTCATGTTGATTGGGGATGTTCGTACACAATATACTGCACCCCTGGTGGTTAAAAATGGAACTAGGGGATTTTGCAGTCGACCCTATCATGTTACACCTTATTTTAAAGGTCTTGGTATTTCCTTACCATTGGTGTTGTTCGTATAGAACACGCTGTGCCCCATGGCGGTGGAAAGGGCAACTAAAGGATTTTGCAGTTGACACCACCAGTGACACCTTATTTGGAAAGTCTTGGAAATTCAAGGCGATTGGTGATGTACGTATACAACTTACTGCACCCCCTGGCGGAGGAAAGTGGATTTTGCAACGCGTGCATAGCATGCATGCCTGCTATACAGTGCAGCAGTCACCGGCAGAGGTAACACGAGTCAGAGGTTCGCTCGGTTCAAGGATAATTTTTGAGAAATTTTTCATGTTATTAGCGGCCTGTATATACGCTACCGCAGCCACTGGGTCACGAGCCCAAGTTTCATTCTGTTTGAGGTTTTTTTTTTTTTTTTGTTACAGATGATTTTTTTTTTTTTTTTTTGGTGATGTTTTCATTTAAAAATATAAATTCAAATAAAATCGAGTTAAAGATATAAAATCATACAAATTTAAGGTTCATTTAAGGTATCATGGGTCCGGGCAACACCGAGCGGGTTCGTTGGGTTCCATGTTAATTTTTGGGAATATTTTTATGTTATTAGCGGCCGGCGTATGCGCTACCGAAGGCACCAAGGTCACAATGCAGAGTTTCGTTCGGTTCGAGGTTATTTTTTTTTTTGTTACAGCTGATTATTTTTTCACGATGCTTTTATTTAAAAATAGAAATTCAAACAAAATTGAGTTAAAGATGTAAAAACATACAAATTTAAGGTTCATTTAAGGTTATTACCATGGGCCGGGGAAACGCCGGACGGGTCAGCTAACATGTAGTCTTAGTATTAAACGAAATAGAAAATAAAATATAGCAACTGTTTATTTGGAGTCACATTGACTGTACTTTGTTGAAAGTGATGTCATATATAGTATTTCTATTTATAAGCATTTTTCTGACTTTCTTTTTTTTTTTTTTTTTTTTTTTAAGTGAAATGTCGTAAATTATATTAGATGTTTTAACTTGAAATACATTTAAATAATGATGCGATGTTTTTTGAAACATTACGGTCAATAAAATGATCGTCGAATTCGACGGGTTCCAGCTAGTAGTTTTTAAACAGAAACACATTTCACGATGATTTTAAATTACTAAGCATTTTACGTTATTAAAATTTAGGCAGAACTACAATAATAAAAAAAATAAATATATGTTATTTAAAAAGAAGTTTCTTGTATAAAAGAAAGAAATGTAGTCCCATTTTCATATCTATCAAATACAGTTTTAAAAATCGATTTCCTTTCTAAAAAATGAGTCTTGACGTGATGAAACATAAAATGAAAATAGCATAAGGGTTGCTATTTTGTGGTCTAGGAAATATGAATTCTGCATTTGACATGTCCTCTCAGTGATGAAAATGTTCTCTTTATAGAGTGCCTTAAGGTGTTTAGTTCGAAAAAGCTCTTTTTGAAAATTCACTGCTTAAAAAAATCTGATAAAATTACTTTCCAATCATTTCGAAAGCAGTTGTGATGCCTCTAGATAGGATAGAAAATAATATTTTATCGCGGGTGTTTTACGAAAAACAAATTTGTTTTCATTTTTTGTATGATAAATTGTGAAATAATTTTAATATTTATTTAATATAAGATAAGAATTTAGGTAAAAATATGAACAGAATAAACGAAACTGTTTCGTGATTTTTGATTATTATAATTACTTTCCGAACACTATAGTGAGGAAAGTATTGTAATCATGTCAAAAATCCGAATTCGAGATTTTGATGTTTCTATACGTTTTGAGGTCCCCTGAGTCCGTTTTCACTATTTTTACGATGATGTATGTATGTGTGTGTATGTGTGTATGTGTGTATGTGTGTATGTCTGTGAGTGAACACGCTAGCGTCTAAACGATTTGTTCAATTAACCTGAAAGTTGGTACGCATATTGTAAGTCACCATAGTACGAACCCTATAGATTTTGGTGAATCTAGCACTTATAGTTTTTTTACAGGGACACAAAGAAAAATTCTTTATCATTATGGCCTATGGGAGCAAAATCTTAAAAGTGCGATAGCATCTAAACGCCTTATTCAATTGAGCAAAAAATTTATACACATATTATAGGTCACAAATACTCAATCTGTATAGATTTTGGAGAATCTAGCACTTATAGTTTTTTTACAGGGACACAAAGAAAAATTCTTTATCATTATGCCTATGGGGCCAAATTTTTAAAAGTGTGATAGCGCCTAAACGCCTTATTAATCTGAGCAAAAAATTTGTACACATGTTATGGATCACAGTTGAACTAACTGTATAGACTTTGGTGAATCTAGCACTTACAGTTTTTTTACAGGGACACAAAGAAAAATTCTTTATCATTATGGCCTATGGGACTAAATTTTTAAAAGTACGATAGCATCTAAACGCCTTATTGAATTGAGCTGAAAATTTATATGAGTATTATAAATCACTGTTGCACTAACTATAAGCATTTTGGTGAATTTAGCATTTATAGGTTTTTACAGGGACACAACGAAAAATTCTTTATCATTATGATCTATGGACTCAAAGTTCAGTAGCGTTAAATAAAACATCGTGTAATAGATGGAGAAAAATACTCAAACACTCTATTATGGTTTTCTCTCTTTTGTTTGTTTAACAACTCCTCTTTCTTTACTTTATCTACAAAACTGTTAATTACTCAATGTTCGGAAAGTCGAGTGGAGTCACTCCAGATTTTTTTTATTTTACTCTTTTTTTCTCTTTAATCAAAGAGAAATTCCAAATACATAAATTTTAATTTTACCATTTAGTCTCAATTTATCATTTATAAGAATTTTGTTTAGCTTCTTTCCGTATGAAAAGTCATTATATTGTCATTTTATTATATGAATTGCCATGGGTATTATATGAATATCATTATTTCTATAAAGCTCTCAATTATTAAAACAAAAAATGAAGCGTATGATTATTGGTCATATAAAGCACTTCCTGCAATGTCAAGAATATTATTACAAAATATTTCTATTTGATCGCAATAACTTATGTTTGTGTTAACTGCTTTTTCTTAGACCTAAATAGCATAAATGTATTTGGAAAAAATTATTTAGGAAATATCAGTTAATTTTTTGAGTCAGTGTCTACAATTAATGAGGAAATATTTCTACAAGAGGATATTCTTATAATATTCAGTAGAAACATCAATACAAATAAAAGTCATATTTAGAATTTTGTATCCAATTCGGATATTACGTTACATGTAAAAAATATTCAAAGAAGCAGCGCTAAATTTAATTTCAAGGGAAATACCATTTATATATAACTTGAAAATTAAACTACACATTTGTTTCAGTGCAAAATAGGGGGTATTTCAATTAAACTAGAAGCAAAACATAAAGAAGCAGTATGTTGTCGATTTCGATTAGCATACCTTCTTCGTATAAAGAAATAAAACTGATTTTTTTTAAGTACGTAGCTTTTCGTAAAAAAATATTATGTGTTTTTAAAGCAAAATATCTTCATTTTGAAATTCGTTTTAAATAAGTACATTTTTTTTTTCTTTAATTTTCCAACAGTAACTGCATATATTATTTCACATTCATTTGAGAAATCATGTGTACACTTTATTGAAATTATGCAAGCCTTACAACTTACAATTATTTAATTTAGCGCGAATACATGGTTCAAGAAACAACTTCTAAACATTTGTGCTTACAGTTTCATGTGATATTTTAGGAGGAAGCATTCAAACGGTGTTTTCTTTAAAAAAAATTAAAAAAAATGTGTTAGTGATTTTTTTTTTTAACTTAACATAGCATAGTATGTCTACATATCTTTCTAGATATGTCTACATGTTTCTTTAGTAATTAGTAATACACCGAACGATATTTAGGATTTAAGTTTAATCTTTTATTTATTTATTTATTTATTATTATTATTATTATTATTATTTTTTGCGAAAAATTGTATCCGGAGGAGAAAGCATGGTTTGAATGTTTGCTCTTCATTTATTGTCATATTCTTCGTTCCATGCGATAGTTGTATATGTGATATATATTTTCATATCCTTCTACATTGCATGATTTTATTGAATTTTAATATAAAACTTATACCAAAATGGGAAATTCAGTTTCATATGTTATGTAATATAAATTGTAATGCGTGCAACTTCTTTCCATTTTTGTAATATTCTATAAGGGTTTACGTACGTCACATAGTGCACTGACATTTATTGGCTGTAAAAACTTTAGTTTTTATCTACCAGTTGTGCACTAAATATAAGAACAGAGTGAATTAAGTTTTAATAAAGTAATAATCTGTATTACACTGTAATATGTTTGTTCTTACAAAGAGATAGGGAAAAATATAATGCATATTTAAATGAAAGAAGTTAAAGAGAAATATCTGAATGTTTAATAATTTTCTCTATTGTCGTTGTAGTTATCTGCTTTACTTCGTAAATTTTCCGTCATTTCTCAAACTTTACAATCAGCGTATATATATATATATATATATATATATATATATATATATATATATATATATATATATATATATATATATATATATAAATATATATATACATACATGTGCCTTACATTAGAGAATACAAAGAATCATCAACAGCTTAACCAAAATTACGATGAATTATTAACAAATTTTACAGCATCATTCTGACAGTTTCTTCAAAATTGAACTTTTTCATGTTTAAAAAATATTTGTTCAATTACTTAATTACTTTTTTTAGATTCTAATATGTATTTACATTAATTGAATAATTTCATTTCGTGGGAACTTATGTATCACACTTTCAAAATTTCATAGATTAGAGAAATTGTTATATAACAGTTGTCAAAAGTCACGGAAAAGTAAGTATTCACCGTAGCCCTATGCGGTTTTCACGGAAATGCACAGAAAGACATGATATTTTTTTAAGTAGCAAAAGACTCATTGCCAAATCAGTTTAAATATTCTGCATCAATTACCGCTTTAATTGTAAAATTACATTTTAACAGTGGCGCAGTACATTCAAATACACGGAGTACAAATGTTCAAAAACTAGGAGTACAAATGTTCAAAAACTAGGAGTACAAATGTTCAAAAACTAGGAGTACAAATGTTCAGTGTGACGGTCGTCATTCACGACAATGGCTGTCAGACGTTGCGAATTGGAAATTCTCAAAATAAAGCTAAACTAGCAATTATTTATCTCTTAACATTATCACGGTTTTCTTTTCAGATCGATTAACAGCAATAATAAGCAATAAATGCTTAATTTAAATATTCGTTAACATCTGAAATCATGTGTAACACGCCAGTGTCCAATTAGACAGTATTAGCAATAGGCGGCATTGGAAAAAGAATCTGTTTAGTGAGAGTTTACTGTGAATACAGCGATATCTGTTGGTAAAGAATTTAACTCATTTTTTTTTCTTTCAGTACAAATAATAAAAATATTATGTATTATGCATTTCAAAGAAAACCGCAGAGTGCTACGGTGAATACTTTTTTAATGATATTTATCTGTTATTTTTTCGCCGACTTTTGAAGCTCACGGTGTATGAGTAAAAAGTTTTCACAGGTTTAAATATTTATCGCAATTGTGTAATATCTTTAAGCCTTTACTTCGCTGCAAAGAGTTTCATATGCAGACAATAAAAATCGAAAAAAAAAAAAAAAAAAAAAAAAAAAAAACCTTGCATTAGATACTATGTATATAAAAATATAATAATAAAAATAAAAATAAATAAATAAATACAGGAATAAAACTTCTTAGAAACGTCATTAAATTAGTGAAATACAACGCGCATTAGAATGTAATACCTTACTTTATCAGATGGATTCGCGTGCTGCAATTATAACCAGGTACATTGAAATGGAAAAGTTACAGAAAAGGTGAATTCAGAATAAACGAAAAAAATAAAGGAGATATTAGAAATAAGGAAGCATTAAGAAATACAAAATATCAGACAAACGGGGAAAATGTACGCTGAAATAAAGAGTAACGTGTCTTGATCTTTCATATTGGTTATAATGCTTTCTTTTTTCTTTTTCTTTTTTTCTTTTTTGAGATATCGCCGACCCTATATGTATTACCAGCACTGCAGCTATATTTTGAAATTTTTTTAATATATCTCTGCTTTACATGAATTCTCTGGCTACCATACGTATGAGCCCCAGTAACACAACGATGGAAATCGATATTGGACAGTATTGGTTTCCATCGCTGTGCTACTGGGGGATAACGGTAAATCCCCTCACATTGCGTAACCTGTTCGAACACTTCTGCAGAACAGCGTTTTTTCAGGACAGAGTGGATTATTCTAATTCTCTGGGTGAGGCTCTTAAAAGATCTTAGCAATCTATAACATTTTCTGCGATTTATTTAAAGTTAAAGATGGACCAAAAATATATTTTAATTTTAGTTAAAGAATACCAAGCGTGTTTAAACTATCCACATTTAAGAATTACAACCACTATGAATGCCTATTGTTTTCCGCATACAATGCTTAGAGCGAGGGGATCGATGCTTATACATATATGCTATGACATCATAGCGCAACATGTGCTTTAAATAACGTTAATGGAGCTTTTATTTATTTATTTTATTTATTTATTTTATTTATTTTTTCAGTTTCTTTTGTCGTGTTATAGAAGATGTTGAGCGTCTACGACTTTTCATATTTTTATTATGTTACTTAAATTTAAGTATCTGGGTGACTTTATTCACTCTGTCGCATCGTAAAAATCATTGAAATTGTAAATTGACTGACGATTTTCGGAAATAAATTTCTTATTTGCTTTTGCGGGTGGAGCGTGGTTTAACAGTGAAAGCTAATTCTCCTCTGGAGATACGGAATATTATAATCAAATTTTAATTTCGAACCCCTCAATCTAATTTTTTTTTTTTTTTTTTTGAAAATAGCTCGAGTTTTTTTCTAGAAAACCTTATTTGTGCTAAATATTGTTCCAGACGAAGCATGGATTACCAGCGATTGTTAAATTTCCTGGAGAATGCGATAAGTCATACTGGTTTAACATAACACAAACTCCTATTCCGGCTGTTTTAATCGTTCCTGCAATTTACAAGAAAACTTAGTATTTTTCTCCGATGAATTAGAAGTTAACGCTAATTATCTTGTAGATGAGGGTGTTTCTCTCCAAACTGTCATCTCTAAAACACACTAGCTTTAATTTTTTCTATAAAAACCGTTGAAGTACTTTAAAGGAAATGAAGTTTCTACCATATTTTTACCATTTTATGTGCGGGTTATCCACTAACGCCTCGGAGTAAGGATAAGAATGGAGTAGGCGAGAACCGGTTTTCAATGGAGAAACAGTGAAGTAACTGTAAGTCCCTTTAACTGGACACCCAAAACATTCACTTAAATTGTATTGCCGTGAGCATTGAGCTCCATTAGTAACAGGAGAGTCAAGTTCCCGGTCAGTCGTCTGCTAGCCGAATTACATCCCGATGAAGCAGCTTGGGAAAAGAGAAAATATAGTTCCTTTACTCTAGCCTAGAACATGCTAAATTCTAATTTATTTTTGTTGTAGTTTATATTTCCGTACTTGATTAAACCGTGAAAACAGTACAAAACACTTAATATTTAAGGCCAGGGAACATTTAATTAATCTGTACTAAGTATTTATTTGAATTTTTCTCTTCAAATAAATTATTTAGAAATGTGTCATTGATTGACGGACTTTCGTAGCTTACGCTAGAAATGTTCGTTTTTAAGGTATCGGAGATTTTTTTTTTTTTTTTTTTTTTTTTTTTTTAATTACAGGAAAGGAGCGATGCTTATTTATATAAAAAATATTTTTTCTGGTTGACTAGTACTATTAGAGGGTGATTAGCCACATTTTAATTCTTAAAATATGCATCTATAAGCACCTTGCAAAAATATTTTAGAAAAGGGGAAAAAAAAAATAGTTTTTGCACACATTGGTATAATTTTAATTTATATATTAATATAATTTTAATTTATATATTAATATAATTTTAATATATATATATATAATAATTTTAATATATTAAAATAATGAAATCCAATTTAATAATAATAATAATATATATGTCTGACAAAATGCATGATAAAATAATATAACATCAAAAATTGCATAAGGGTTATTAGAAACCTTAAAATGTGATAAAGTCAGAGAGAAAAAATAAGTAGACTTGGAAATCCTAAAATAAAAATAACTTGGGTTGGTTGCGTGATAAAGGTCAATTGCTCTAGGGTAGGGGGGGGGGGCTTGTCTTTCGAAAGGGTCTTAGCCCGTAATTACGTGAGTTTCGGAGAAAACCATGGAAAACTCCGAACGACTAAGTTGACGAGCGTAACCTAGGATCGAACCCTGCACCTCCCATCTTCTAGCTTTTATCGCTGAACTGCTCGGCAAGGTGGGGCCTACAACAACTTAAAACTAGTATGTTGTGGCCACCACAAGGCTTTCTTCTATATTTTCCTATACAAATTCACTCAGTAAAAATAATTTATTAAAATTATTATTAAAAAAATATATATCTTCTATGATAATGCAGACGATTTCCATATTAGAAAAGTAGTATAACATTAATTTTAAAAAAAGTCCATTTTATTCTCAATATTAAAAAAAAAAAAAAAAAAAAAAAAAAAAAGATTTTTTTTTCCTAAGTTTTTTTTTTTTTTATTTTTCGTGAAAATTTTAAAAAATTGATAACTTTGTTTTAAATTATCACAGAATTACAGTTCAACCATCCGTTTTAAAGTTATTGACAAGACCTTTCGAAAGATACCCATATTGAAAATTTACCCCCCCCCGGGGGGGGGGAAGCGATGCCCCCACACGCACAATTTTTTTTTCCTAGTTAACTACTACTATTATCACTAATTCATATTATTTTTACAATCACAAGTTTAAAATAACGCTCATTATGTACATTTATACGAAATTTTGTCCTATACTGCCATGTTAAAAATTTAGAAAAAGCGGAATGGCAACGCAACCTTTAGGACAATTTTTACCAAAAGTTGATAGGCACAAATTTATGTCAAGGTGTAACTACATAACAATTAGTATGAAATTCTGTGCTGTAGTTCCTGAGATACAGTTGCCACAAAATTTGGTCACACACACACACACACAGACAGACAGACATTTTCTAAAAATGGTTAAATCGTGTTCTACAGCTCTCAAAACGTGTAAATCCATCAAAAACCCGAGGTCGAAAATTTTTACGAATCCAATACTTTCTTCTATTGAATATAGAAGAAAGTAATAACAATGTATCTTTGATTTTATACAAAATATTTTTTAAACTTTTTTTTTTTTTCTACCATGACTTTTAAATTTAAAAAGTGGTGTTTGTACAGTCTTTTTAGTAAAACCAATAATATAAAAAAATATTATCACATTTCTTTTTCTACAATTTGATTTTTGTGAAAAAGATAAAAATTTTTCGTATTAAAATAAGCTTGAGTACTATTTTATATCAGATACTTTGGATTTGTGAAAACTGTGGTTTGAACTAAAAAGTAATTTTTGGCAGAGTTTATCAAACAATGTTAAGACAAAATTCCAAATATTCTATTTAAGACTTGAGAGGTTTTATTCTTACTATTCGAATGCATATCGTCAAGTGCATATTTTATCGAGAAGTACTAAGATACTTTGTGAAAAAAGTGTGGGATCAATTTCGAAATATTTTTTCAAAAAGTATGTCATTATTCAAAAAGTATATCTTGTAATACACATAAGATAACTGCTTATGGAAATTTAATAAATATAAAGGAATAGATAAGTTTATTCATACAATAATATAACATGTTTATGAACTTCTATTTTAAAGACACACATTGGGCATTTGAGATTAAAGGGACAAGTTGGGCATTTGTACTCGATAAAATAAATGAGATATTTTATCTATGGAACCTAAATTTCTTTTCTTTACCCTAGCGATTTTTACAACCATACGCTGCACAGCTCATAACCATGATTATTCACGAATTATGTCCTAAAATTTAAAAGAAATTTGAAAACAAAATATACGGATACATGTAACCCAATAGGACACACGCGCTGTTTTTCCCAACCTTCTCTTCCGAAACCATGGTACTGTATTCATCCGCTCTGACCGCTAGATTACATGATACCAGATAGGAAGCTTGCTCTCCTGTTACGATGGAGCTCAGTGGCCGTGAGCGATAAACGTACAAAAAAATGATAATTATTTAGCAAAATAATTACCACAAATAACGATTTATCCTTCAAAAATACTGAGAAATGTTTTCTTGTTTAGTGTATCTTTTTTCTTTAATAATGAAATAAATTAAAGGTGCATTTTAGCATTAAATATTCTTTTCCTTTTCTTTTTTCATGCCGTAAAATTACACAGTGGCCTGGAATAACTTTCTTATTTAAAGTTAAATATCACATTGAAAGAACTCAAAACTGATATGAAATATATTCTTTAACCCTACAAGGCACCCAGTTCCATATGTGGAACACCGACTTTAATCGTTCCTATAGCTATAAAATTATTAGTAGCGACATCTCTTGACATCTTGATAGAAGCTACTGACATTTAGCAATGTAGTAATACGAATCTTTACCTAAAGATGTCGTTCGTGTTTTTGTTATAGTGCACTCAGTTTGAAATTTGAATGAAAGTGATACGTTAGTCGTTTGTCTGAATTCAAAAATAAAAAAAGAATAGTTTTTGAACAGATTTGACTCGAAAAAAATACTGTGTGTTATAACGAGGTGTATATTTTGCAGAGGTAAGTTGTTTTTTTATATTACAACATTAACCTTTTAGTAAATCATATTTTTATGTATGTTCCAGATACGGTACGTTGAGCTTTAGTGTCCGTTTTTACTTATACGTACTTACGATAACTTTCCTTATGAATACTTCGATTTTATTGCAGGTAATGTCGCGAAGAAGATTATGTGATGAAGATATTGAGGGTTTCTTGAATTTTCCTTCTGGGAAAGACCTCAAAAGACCCTCTCTAGGAAAAGACCTCAAAATACCTTCCATAAAAGACCTGAAAAAGGAAAAGGTTCAGAGAGGTTATTTAGAGCAATGGGTAGCAAATTGTGATAATACAGATATTGTCACCGTTATGTGGTACGATAACAAACCAGTCGTTTTATCATCGTCTTTTGTGGGTCAAGAGCCAATAGAAACAGCAAGAAGATACTGCAAGAAACAGAAAAAGTATATACAAGTGGATTGCCCCCAAATAATCAAAACATATAACCAGCATATGGGTGGTGTGGACCTCCTAGATTCGTTCCTAGGGAAATATAAAATAAAAATTAGGACCAGAAAATAGTACTTGAGGCTATTTTATCATCTTCTTGATGTAACTCTTATCAATTGCTGGTTATTGTACAGAAGAGTCGGGGAGCAGCAGCATACGCCAACCCCAATGAAACAGAAGGACTTCAAATTGAAGTAGCGAAAGTTTATGCATGTTTGGGCTATCGATAAACAAAAAGAGAGGTAGACCAAGTTTATCTGATGAAATTGAAAATAAAAGGCAGAAGACAAATACATCAATCCTACCTCCTCGTGATGTAAGACGTGATGGGTTTGAGCATTTTCCTGTTTGGGGTGAAAAAAGACAACGATGCGAATATCCTTGTTGCAAAGGAAAAACATTCTTATCTTGCGACAAATGTCGCGTAGGACTTTGCCTAAATAAATATAATAATTGTTTTAGATCTTTTCATCAATAAAAAAATAACAAATTTCTTATATTAGTTATATGATTTTGTTTGTTAGTTGCAATACATAAAAAAGTAAATTATATAATAGTTATTTCATTTTGTTTAAAATAATAAGTCACTAATTGAAAAAAATTCAAATAGGAAACTATTTCCAAAACAATTCAATTGTACTAGTTTAATACCAAAAAGCATAGTTAAGGCTCAGTGTACCGTATGTGGAACTGAAATAAAAAGTTGATTTTTCCGTAAAATATGGTTTTATTTTTATTTTTATGAGTTTTCCCTATCTTCTGATCACTAATTACAACCTATATATTTTTGTCGCGCACTAAAAAAAAATTGAGCCTTGTAGGGTTAAGAATATCTCAAATATAAAATAAATTGGCAATAATATAGGTTGCTTTCTATTTGATTTAATAATGATTAAAAAAATGATTTTTATTACTTTCTTCTATTCAGAATTAGAAAGTATTGAATTCGTGAAAAAAATTTATATCTGGTTTTTGATGCATTTACACATTTTCCAATGTCTTGAAAATTATTTGACTATTTTTAAAAATGCATGTCTGTCTGTATATCGTGCTTGTGTTATCAAAATATTGTGAGTGCTTTATCTCATTAAATAATGGGCAGAATTCTACAAAACTTTATATTTAGTTACATCTTCATATGAATTGGGACTGATTGTATTTCGGAGTAAATAGCCCAGCAGATGGCGCTACTATGCATATTACCCCCATTTAAGATAAAGCTATATTTCATCTTCTATTGTATATAATTTCTTAAAAGTTTGTACTTAGTTGGATCTCCATGAGAATTTATCCTGATAACACTTTGTAGTAAATCTCCCAACAGGTGTCGCTGCTATGCTGTAATTTCTTGCTTGCTCATAAGGAGAGGCAAGCATATAAGTGTAAAAAGACTTTTAAAAGGTGACAAAAGGAAACAAAAAATGTGTCAAAATTGACTTAACCCTTTAAAGTCACCTATATACAGTTGAACCTCGTTAACGTGAATTACTTTTAACGTGAACTGTTTCCACAATGCCCGTCAAAATGAAGATTAGTTTAGTTATATAAAAATTAAATACTGATAGTATGAACTACTGATAATATGAACAAATATTTTATCCCTCTTGAGATTCACGTTAACAAGGTTCGACTGTATTTTCTTTTGAATGTTAACTAGTTTCAAAAGTGGCATTGGTGTTTGAGTTAAGACCAGTTATCTACTCTAGGGATCTGGGCCTAAGGATGGATGCGCTCGTTGAGTAGAGGAGTCTTTCTAAAGAGTCCTATTCCTTTTAGGATAAATAGGATAAATATTTGTGCTTTTAAATGTGAAAATCTCTATCAAAAAGACGAATAAGATCAAACTGCTATGTTTAGTCATTTTATTTTATTTTTACTTTCTTCTATATATATATATATATACAGAAGAAAAATTTTTGCATATATGCATTATATATATATCTTATGAGTTTAATATAGGGAGTACAAAATCCACTGTTTACTGGCCAGGTCTAAAAAGCATTAAATTCAATTTCTCACAATGTCACATATCCCCACCAGTGGCAAAGTGGTTTTGCGATCAAAGCTGGTAGACGGAAAGTGCTGGGTTCAAGCCCAGGTCCGTACGTCATACAAGTAGTTTAGAGTTTTCCGTGGTTTTTTCTGAAACTCGCGTAAATACGGACTAGATCCCGTTAGAAAAACCATCAATGGAGGGTACATCCCCACAAGGGTAAAACCTTTGTGTAGTCAATTGGCCTTAATCCTAATATTAATACCGTTGAATAAAAAAATGCTAAGTGTTTGGTTTCAGGGCGGAAGCAATGAACGTTAAAGGGTTAAATGACATACGGGATCAGGATACTTTTCTGTTTAATTTCTCTTCATTCCAATTTTAAGGTAAATTATGTAATTAAGATAAATAATTTTGTTTTGTTTTTTAATGTGAAAGAAAGTCCTTACTAAAAAGCAGCATAAGATTAAACCTCAGTGTTACGACATTTTATTTTATTTTTACTTTCTTCTGTATACATAAGAGGAATGGAATCCTCCAAAATTTTATATTTAATTAGACCTTGAAATGAGTTAGTACTGATTACATTTTGGAGTAAATTGCCTAGCATGTGGCGCTGCTAATCTGTATTTTCCCTCCATTTAAGAAATGCCTCTATCGTAGCTTCTGCTGGAACTTCAGAGAGGTGACTTTTTAATAGAGGTTCAGAAAATAGTGATTGAAACAAAAAATTCTACAAGTTACATAAATTTAATTTTTCAGATATGCATTATTTGTCTATATAGCTTTCTACTTCTAATAATTATCAACATTTGTTTAAATTTTAAAAACTTCTTAGTAATAATTTTATTTTCCAAGAATTTTTTATAATTTCAACAAGCTGTTTAGCTTAGCATCATATCTGCAAGGGAAAAAAAAAATACTAAGTTAATCTATAAATTTCCATTAAAGTCCCTGCCAGGAAACGCAAATTTGAGCTTTTAATTTTAAATCTGAGCTAGATTTAAATAATTTATTTTATTGTTTAAATTCATCAGTATCATTTATATGCTACTGCATTTAAATTTATTAAAATAATAATCACAAGTAAAGAAAAATAAAAGCTCACTCAAATAGAACTCAATCTACTTAGCCAAGTTAAATTGATAAATATGTAAAAATAACTGGCAGAAAAGTTTCTGAATTTGCAACAAAATTCATTTATTATTATTATTAATTTAATAAAGTACAATTTCTTAAATCTTACAAAAGTTCAATGAAGTAGCCTATGAAAATTTATTTTATAATAAATTGTTTTATATTTAAGATAGACATTTAACACCCCATCCCGTTCACATACACGCGCAGACATATTAAAAAAAAAAAAAAAAAAAAAAAATGAATATTTTTATGCTGTCTAATCATAAAAAATGAAACTTACTAAACATTAAAAAATAATATATTCCGAAAATTTTTAAAGTTAATATTTATAGATTATTAAACATTCATATGATTATAATTATGCTAAAAAATCAAAATGAATGCCTTGATTCTAAGAAATAAGCTAATAAAATCTGTCATAATCTGCACTATACAACGTGATTTAGGAAACGTTTTGGGTAGTCCAATATGGCTGAACCGGTTACAGTTGAGACTTCACTTGAACTAGCTCTCGCCCACTCCATATCTATCCTTCCTCTTAGACTAACACTATATTTTCTGACGATGTGGGTAATTTGGATAAGATTTTACATTTCATATACACTAACTTATTCTTATCCTAACTCCTATAATCATTCATGTAAATTGTGAGAAAACCAAACTTTTGCCATATTTAGCTGTGAGCGGAGAGAGGATTAACCGTGAACGCTAATTTTCATGAACATGAGGATAGGTCAGTTTCGTTTCTCCTCTCGATAAACCCTTAACTCAAAGCTTTCATTAAAATAGTCAGATCCGTTTTTGAAATAACCAAGTCTTTACCATAGTTTGTAAAAGAAAATTTAGGGATTCACAGTAAACACCATATTTCATAAAGATGAAGAAAAGTTAGATGGGTTTTTCATAGAAAAAGAAAGAATAATCTTTAGATTTTATCAAATTTGTAAAATCAGTTTCTGAGAAAATGGGTGAGTTTCTACCATAGTTTACACAGGCGGAGTGAGGATTAACTGTGACAAAATAACTTTCCTGAATTAGAGAATAATTCAGATAGAACTTTCTGTTCCAAAATTTTAAAACCTTAAATATTTATCGAATTAGATCGAGGAGTATCTGAGAAAACCAAGTTTCTGTCATATTTTAGTACCAGCGATGTAATGTTTAACGTTAATTTTCCTCAAGATGAATATACGTGAGTTTGTTTTTATTATCTTTAAAATTTCCTAAGTTTTTATTAAAATCTTAAGATCCATTTGTGAGAAAATCAGGTTTTTGTCTTATTTTTTGTAGCTCGCGGAGTGAGATTTAAAAAAGAGCTAATTTTTGTAAAGATGAGGATAAGTCAGATGATTTTGTCATTCCGAAACGCCCTTATCCCTAAATTTTTACCAAAATAGTTATTTCCCAGAGAAACAAGATTCAGTTATATATTGCAAAGAGCCGTGTAAAAGTTGACAGTTAGCGGTAAATTTCCTAAAGTTGAAGATAAATCAGATACGTTTGTCATCTCAAAAACTTCTTAGGCCTGAGTTTTTATCAAAATCGTTGCATCCATTTGAGAGGAAATCGAGTTTTTGTCACATTTTGCAACGGGCGGAGTGAGGATTAACAGTATGTGCTATTTTAAAAAGATGAAGATAAAATATTAAGGTTTATCGTCTTAGAAAAAAATAAGCTTTGATTAAAATATTTAGATCCATTTCCGTGTAAACTAAATTTCTGTTTATATTTTGGAACCTCCGGTGTAATTTTTACTGCGATCGTTACTTTTCCTAACGATGAAGAAATGTTAGCTAGATTGTCATTTCAAAAAACATTTGATCCTAATTTTTACTGAAATTATTAGATCCGTTTCAGAGAAAACAGGGTTTCTGCCATATTTTGCAGTGGGCGGAGTGAGAGTTAACAGGAGCACTAATTTATGTAATGATAAATACATGTCACTTGAGCTTGTCTTCTCAAAAATCACTTAATCTTAAGTTATTATTAAAATAGATAGATCTCTTTCTGTGTAAACCTAATTTCCTCCGGAATTACAACCAGCGGAGTAAGGGTTAATACCAACGGGGATTTTCTAAAGATGAGGATAAGTCTAATTCGTTTTTATCCCCAAGAACTCTTAAACTGTAACTTATATCAATATCATTAGAGCCCTTTCCGAGATGCTCAAGACATATATGTACCGGGTTTTGCATAAGTCACTTAAAAAATAAATATTATTTAAAAGTATCTATGCAGGTTTCCCTGGAATATAGAGAAAGGCGAGATTTTTTTTTTTTTTTTTTTATTTAGAAAATATTTTTCGCAAAATTAATTTAATTTTTCTTTTGAGATGGCGCTTCAATTGTACATTTACATTTTTCCAGTAGCGAAGTACATTCAACAACGCAACTACAATTATAAATGTTTAGTAAGACGGCCGTCATTCAAGAGAATGGCCGTCAGACGTTGCGCATTGGGAATTCTCATAATAAAGCTAAACTAATGATGCTTTATCTCTTAACCATATCATCATTTTCTTTTCAGAATTATTAACTGCAGTAATAAGCATAAAATGTTTAGTTTAAATATTCGTTAACATACGAAGTGATATGGAACATGCCAAAGTTTAATCCACGGAGTAGAAAGAATAGGAGGGGAAAGTCCAATGGTGCCCAGCCTTTGAAAGTGGAAGACGATATTTTTGCAAATATTGAGGGCGCTGTAGTCTACTTTCTCCCGGTTTTCCTTGACAGGAATTTTCGGTTTCCGACTGCTTTTGCTGCAAAATAAACTATTATTATTACTAAAAGATATTTTAATTGACACAATTTTATTGTTTTCTCTTTCAACTTTTTTTTCTTTCTTGCTTATATGTTACGATCTTTTCTTTTCGTTTATTTATCAAACTCCAAGTCCCTTTTTTAATATTTTGCCAAATAGTGTATACTTTTTCCATAAAAATTCAAAATAAAGTTTTTTTTTTTTTTTTTTTTCTTGTTGTGTTGGTTTTAAGCATCTGCAACTTTCTTTCATTTTAATTCTTCCTGTATTTGGATTATTATTATTTTAATTCTTGCTGTATTTGACTTCAGGATTTTTTTCCAAACTCTTATATATATATTATATTAATAAATGCTCATACAGTATCGGAATTTTTCGTAATGTGTGAAACTGGATAATAAATCAATAAATATTTTTCAAAATCGTTTAGATTTTCTTTCTTTCATCAAAAATATGTTATCTTAAAATAGATTAAAAAGATTTTTTAATTTATGTCTTTTCTTGTATCATTGAAAGCCATGACAATGAAAGAAATAATAATAATAAAACTTGCGACATTTATTTTAAGATCATTTATATCTTTCTCTCACTTATTTTCTTCATAGAATTTGCTAATGATTTTAAGCTCAATGATAAGTTATTATTATTCAAAAGTGCAGATCACTTGGTAATGCATTTAAAAAAAGAAAGAAAGAAAAGGAAAAGAAAGAAAGGAAAAAAAAATTGGGGGAAAAAATCGTGAATTAAATTTGATTTTAATCAAATAAAATTTTCAGAGATTACATTTTAAAAATTGCAAAAGAAAATTTTTTACGTCGTTTCTCCTTTATTTTTAAATTCTTGCCACACGTGTGGTGGAGAGATTCTGCTATCTCGAAGCTAGTAGACCGAAAGTGCGTTCGTCAAGATCGCGCTCGTCAATTTGGCCGATCGGACTTATCCGTGGTTTTCTCTGAAACTCGAACAAATACACAGGCTTGGAGACCTTAACCCTCCGTCGGGCGCACCCTGCCTGAGAGGCCCGTTCTGGTTTTTCTTCTCTAAATATCCTACACATGATTTTTTATTCAAAAACACCCCATATGGTGACCTTATTAGGAGTGAATAGAAAGTAATAAATGAAAATTTGATGCATAAGTACGAATTTATTGATTGTAGTACAAGTATTTTAACAATATAAAGTAATTACCTGGCCTCTCAGGCTGGGTGCGCCCGATTTTGTTCGTCCTAAGGATGCGCCTGACGTAGGGTCAAAAAGACTTTCACGGAGGGCACATTATTCAGGCCTAAAATCCTCGTGTAATCAATTAACTTCTAAGCCCCCCCCCCTCTACACACACACACACCCAAAAAAAAAAAAAAAAAAATAATAATAATAATAATAATAACTTTCTTTCAGCATATAACGGGTGATGATTAAACAGTTGACAGATTAAAAAAAAAAAAAGTAAGCAAACACCACAAAGTACTAGAGAAAAAAAAAATGTTTGTACGTTTAAATTATTTTTCTTTCTTTTTTTCTTTTCTTTTTTAGATAAAAAATGTATTATGTACTTATTTATATAAAATAATATATTATATAATGGTAATATACTGTATAATGTAATATATTTAAATAATGTTATTGATAATTATATTTATTTATAAAATGTCAAAATTTTTACCGATTTGACATAATATTACTTTCTTCTATATTTAATAGAAGAAAGTATTGGATTCGTAAAAATTTTCGACCTCGGGTTTTTGATGGATTTACACGTTTTGAGGGCTGTAGAACACCATTTGACCATTTTTAGAAAATGTCTGTCTGTCTGTGCGTGTGTGTGTGTGTGTGACAAAATTTTGTGGCAACTGTATCTCAGGAACTACTGCACAGAATTTCATACAAATTGGTATGTAGTTGCACCTTGACATAAATTAGTGCCTTTCAACTTTGGGTAAAAATTGTCTTACAGGTTGCGTTACCATCCAGCTTTTTCTAAATTTTTAGCATGATGATATAGGACAAAATTTTGTATAAATGTGCATAAAGAGAATTATTTTTTAGTAATTATAAAATTTACAAGAATTAATTATAATAGAGATAGTCAACTGGGGAAAAAATGTTGTATGTGTAGGAGCCTCGCCACCCGCCCCCCCCCTGGGCAGGAAGTCCCCCCCCCTCGAGGGGAGTAAATTTTTATGATGGTTATCTTTCAAAAGAGCTCGCCAATACCTTTAAAACGAATGGTCGAACCATCGATCTGCGATAATTTAAAATAAAGTTATAGATTTTTTTTTTTTTTAATTGTAATAGTGACAGTAAAATTGACTTTTTATGGATATTTAGTGTTATACTACTTCTCTAGTATGGGAATCGTCTGCATTATCATGGAAGATAATTTTTTTAAATAATGATTTTAATAAATTATTTTTACTGAGTGAATTTGTATAGGAAAATACTTCCTTCTATATTCAATCGAAGACAGTATTGGATTCATAAAAATTTTAGAACTCGGGTTTTTGATGGAATTACACGTTTTGAGAGCTGTAGAGCACGACTTGACCATTTTTAGAAAATGTCTGACTGTCTGTGTGTGTGTGTGACAAAATTTTGTGGTAACTGTTTCTCAGAAAATACTGCACAGAATTTCATACAAATTGGTATGTAGTTGCACATTGACATAAATTAGTGCCTATCAACTTTTGGTAAAAATTGTCTTACAGGTTGCGTTGCTATCCCGCTTTTTCTAAATTTTTAGCATGGTGATATAGGACAAAATTTTGTATAAATGTGCATAAAGAGAATTATTTTTTAGTAATCATTATCAAATTTATTACACAATTTTATTTATTAATCATTATTTGAAGAATTATTTATAATAGAGATAGTCAACTGGGAAAAAAATTTTGTATGTGTAGGAGCCTCCCCCCCCCCCTCGAGGGTAGTAAATTTTCATGATGGGTATCTTTCAAAAGAGCTCGTCAATACCTGCAAAACGAATGGTTGAACCATCGATCTGCTATAATTTAAAATAAAGTTATCAATTTTTTTCATTTTTACCAAAAAAAAAAAAAAAATTGTAATATTGACAATAAAATTGACTTTTTTTTTGGATATTTAGTGTTATACTATTTCTATAGTATGGAAATCGTCTGCACTATCATGGAAGATAATTTTTTTTAAATAATAATTTTAATAAATTGTTTTTACTGAGTGAATTTGTATAGGAAAATATAGAATAAAGTCATGTGGTGGCCACAACATACTAGTTTTAAGATAGTTTAGAAAATTAAGTGGTAAAATTGGATATTGGCAGATATCCTGGCATATATATGTGGTGGAACACAAAATCGGCGATAATGCAAAATCGCAGATTTAAAGAAATAGTCCTGCCGTACGAAAAAGCATTTTCCTGTAATTTATTACAAAAATAAATTTAATTATATCTATATATAATTTTTAAAAATTTCGTTCAGTAACGTACATTATCAGGATTTTTTCGTTACTATAATCGCAATTAAAAAAAATGGTATTATACATACCTTTTGGAACACGAGAAATGCCGGGTTCGAACCCAAGTCGCATTAGTCATTTCAATCGTTTGGAATTTTTAATTGTTTTCACCAAATCTTACATGGATATAGGCTAGGCGTTCTTGGTTTCTTAGAAAGATCTCGACAGAGGATATTCTCCCCACGCCTAGCTCCTTCGTGTAGGCAATCTAGCTTAACCAGCACACCACTCCTCTATATATTTTAAAAATCTTAATAGAATTAATACACAGGTACAAAGTTATAATATAAATCAAAATATTTAATATTTGAAACGATAATTAAATCAATTAAATCACGTAGATTGAATTAGACCTGAAGAAATCCACTTTCAACACTCGCCACATGGCGACTTAAAAATTGATAAAATCGCCATTCCCCTCTTCCCAACTTTCATAAGTATGAATTTCCTTAATCGATTATGTGGTTGAGAGGTTCAGCTCTCAAAGCTGGAAAACAGGAAGTGCCGCGTTCATTGCAGGTTGCGCTCATTAGCCAAGCCGTTCAAAGTTTTCTATGGTTTTCCCCGAAAGTAGCGTAAATACGCATTAGTACACCTTAAAAAGATCCCCACAGAAGTCTTCCCTAGTAACTATAGAAAAATACGAATGGTTTCGTCGACTAACGTAACCTGTATTCAAACCCGGCACTTCCCTGTCTACCAGCTCTGATCGCAGAACCGCTCGGCCACTGTTAATAAGGTGGTGGTGGTGGTGGTGGTGTGAAGGTTAAGGCCAATAGACTGGACGAGGTTCTTAGGCCTGGGTGGTGTGCCCTATGAGGGGTGTCTTTTTGAGGGTATTAGCCCGTATTTATTCAAGTTTGGGCAAAAACCACGGAAAACTCCGAGCAGCTAAATTGACGAGCGCGACCTGGTATCAAGCTCGGCGCTTCACATCTACCAGTTTTGGACGCAGAAACATTAGGCCACTGCTTAATAAGATGGTGGTGTTACTGTGTGAAGGTTAAGGCCAATTGACTACACGAGGGTCCTGGGTCTTGGTGGTGTGCCCTCTGTGATGGTCTTTCTAAGGTGGTGCCAGTCTGTATTTACGTGTGTTTCGGCGAAAATCCATAAAACTCTGAGCAGCTAGGTTGACGAGCGCAACCTGGTATCGAACCAGGCACTTCCCGTCTATCAACTTTGAACGCCAAACTGTTCGCCCACTGTTTAATAAGATGGTGGTGGTGTAAAAGTTAAGGCTGATTGACTACCCGAGGATCCTAGGGCTGGTAGTCTGCCCGCCGTTTTGGTCATTCTTAGGAGTCAAAGCCCATATTTACTCGAGTTTTGGGGAAAAAAAAACACCGAAAACTCTAAACGACTAGGTCAGCGAGCGCGACCTGGCAACGAACCCAGCACTTCCCGTCTACCAGATTTTAATGAGAACCTCTCGGCCGATGACGGGGTTTTTAATAAAGATAATTAACGTTTTTAATAAAGATAACTAACTTACCGAGACATATGTAAATTAAAATAGTTTAAAAAATTTTTAACATTAAAAAACTATTGATAATTCAGTCAGATATTTACATATAGCACATTCGTTAAAGATGAATGAGTTTTAAAATAAAAATAATACATAGTTTTAAAAAATCATATTATCCTATATAGTAAAAAGAGGTGGGGATGAATTTCCCTGTAATTTGTTGAAATGAAAATAAATTTAAATATATCTCCACACAATTTCTAAAATTCCTCAAATAACAGAAATTATCATAAAATTTTTACTTATATTTACGTTTAAAAAAACTAGTCTGTTTTGGCCACCACATGACTTTCTTCTTTATTTTCTTATACAAATTCTTATACAAATATATCTCCATAAAATTTCTAAAATACCTCAAGTCACAGAAACTATCATATATATATATATATATATTTTTTTTTTTTTAATTTAAATACATATATATTATATTACCTTAAAAAAATTAGTAAGTTCGTTAATTTTCTGTATTATAAATAAATCAAAATAATTCTTATTAAATTTAAAAGTTTGAAAAATAAATGGATAAAGTACAACAGATTTTATTTAATTATTTATAAATAATTTTCTTTTCTTTCTTTATTAATAATTTTCGTCTATTTATTTATTTTTTCTTTCTTTCCTTAATTTTTAATATTCCTTATTAATGACATTTTTTACTTTGTATCACAGATTATTTGTACAGTACTGAAAAATTTTAAATGTCTTTTATTCTGATTTTAATCAATACGATCTCGTATTTTGTATAACCTCTTACAAAGTAATGAAAAGTCCCACCGTTATAAAAAAAATATATGTTATTAGGAAGACCTTATATAGCATTATTTCTGTTTACTTGATTTTGTTAAAGTTAAAACTTTCCATAAAAAAATTAAATTAAATGCCGTTTTTTGCCATTGAAAATCATTACGGGAGCTTTTGGAAAGGGAGGTCCTCGACTGTGGCGCCATCTGTTGTGGTAAGATAAAAAAAAGCCAGATTTGGAAGCCTCTTTCGCATCCTCTTCTATTAATCCGTGGTTTAATCAATCAGTAACAACAACATGGCGTCATTCGAAAAGACGGATCTGTATAAAATGTAAGACACTGCGATATAGTGCCATCTGTTGGTGTAAAATGAAGCTAATATATTTTCGTGTATTTAAAATAGTCCGAAGTTTTTATGCGAACTTCAGGTAAAACCACATTGTACAGACAATATTATATTTTAAATAGTATATATATTTTTCTTATGTGACTTTTGGATGAACCTGTATATTTTACTATTTAATTAAATTTTTATTTTAATAGCAACAGTTATTTTATTTCATTTCGTTCAGATTTTTATAGGTAGAAGTGGAATATGTGTATACCTTATAACTGAACTTATAAGCTAAATTTGTACCTAATAGTGAACATACCTTATTGTTTGAAACTTTCGCTGTTACTTTTAGCCTTTTATAAAATAAAATTTAAAACAGTGATTGTTTTAAAAGTTTGAAAATTTGTTCGCGTCTCTCTTCTTGATAGTGCCCCTTTCAACACTGAGAAAAAAAATATACCGCCTTCCTCTAGAATGAATAAGTGGTCATTTTCTAAATCCCTTAACTAGAAATATAGCTTACCGAGCTATGTGCATAAGGCAAGCCAATAAACTGAATAGACGAAATGATCGAGAAATTCTAGTCTGCACATTTCTAGATGGTGAAACGATATTCTGAATCTTTTGCATTGCGAGAAGTTCTCGTTTGATTTTATAGAATTGCGTCATAAATCGAGATTATAGTTGCTGAAACCCGCCTCTTGAATTCGCATCTGTTTGCAGAGATTTTTAAATAGGTTTGCCCTCGAGAATATAAGCAAACGCTCTAGAATTCTAATAGGAGTTTCTAGAACATGCTTTCAAAGGGGACTAGAATTTATAAGGATGACATGGTACTATTTTTACGAGAACCACAATCTAGATTCTAGATGTCAGTTACAGAATTTTTTCTCAGTGAAAATTTTAATATTGCATTTGCTGTACTTATAGAGTAAATTATATAGCTTTTGGTAAGGAAACTGAGTTTTGTATATAGAGTCTGAATGGAACTTCCGATTAGTTCTATTTCTTAAAAATTTTGGTTTGATAGATTTCATTTACTCCAGGATTTTTGTAGATCGGCTCCGTGTAATCAGGGTTATTGTAAGCACCTCAGCTGCATCACTTATATTTTTATATGTTTGATTTTTCTGTTATGTCATTTAATGTTCAATGAAATCTATTACTTTGATCAATTTTAAGATTTTTTTTTTTTTTTTTTTTGAAATATTTAATTTTTTAAGACATGAAGTACTTGTTAAAGGTGTACATAAAAGTTCGCAAATCTGTGACGAATTTAGGTATTTTAAAAGTTCAAAAAGTTTCAGATTTGTGAACAATTTCACTATTTAGACATATATGCTCTAAATATCTTAATGGGCTATTCATAGGCATCAAGGTTTCAAAGGGTGGTTAAAATTAAACTGATGATATTCATAGTTTCGTAGTTTCGGCTCTACTAAACGGATCAGAATTAACGGATCAGTTCAAAAATATGCTAAAGTACATCATGCGACCAATGTTTCTGTCGGAAAAAAACAATTTTAAATTTTGACGATAAATGGTGCTGTACTGCGAAAAGTATGATGCAAATGAGTAATCAAGCAATATCGTTATAAAATTGAGACGTATGGTTCGAAGAAATCTTTCTCTTGCTTGATCATAAAACTCTTTTATCAGAATGAGAGAAATCCGTGGTTTTTCGTGAATAAAAGACTGAAGAATAGAGCTTCAGTGTTTCCAGATCTGGCGGAATTTTTAATCAATAGTCACCTAAAATTTTTTATTATAACGTTTGCCTAATTACCTCGATTATTAATCGTCTATTATGTATATCAAATATCACTTTTTAAAATTACTTTTGACTATTAATAAAAATCCGCCAGATCTGGTAACACTGTAGGGCTTATGGTGATGTTATGGGCCTATAACATCATGTGATAGTGCATTTAAAGGCATGATTCGTAAAAAAAATTGTTCTTTTGATGTTGCACCTGGTAGAGGACATACTGAGCCAGCGATTGTGGATCAAGTTGCAATTATAATTGCTTCATCAACTACAAGTTTTTCAAATGCTAGTGTGTCAGTTTCTTGCCAATTCATTACCTTGGAAACCGGTTTAACCTCTTAACTTGTCGAAAAAGATTTGCTTTTCATTTTGATGAATTGGGAGAAGAGTTTAAATGAAAATTGTGCCTTGTGATTCTGTATTATTTAGTGCTTGAATGCTGAATTGGCTTTTAGAAAGTATTGAGACTGAGTTAAAATTTGTACGTTTTAACCAATTAATAACGTGATAAATTGCTAAATGTTCAGCCTGAAAAACGCAGTTTCACTCGATAAGAAAGCCTTTCATGTATAAATTAATTTGCTGTCATAAAATACGCAGAAAGAAAGACCTGTGTTCATTTTATATTTCTAAAAAGTGTAAATGAATAATTTACCCTTTGTATTTACTCTGTAACATTAGTTTCATTCATTTCCATGAAAGACCTAATATTTTTTTTAGAAATTTTTGTGCTGTATTTAGAGAAAAATCTGTCCTTCATTGAAGACTGACGTTTCCAGGGAAGCGAATAGTCCTCATTCTTCTTAACTGAAATGTAATAGCAAGATATTAAATTTTTGCTAATGTCTCATCGAAATTTAAAACTTCATTGAGCAGATTATACAAATAACTTCATGTTTTGTAGTCATTTCACCTTTTATGAAAAGTACAAAAAAAAAAAAAAAAAAAATCTGATGTGGGCACGTCGTGACTTTTTATACACCCATCAAAACGTACATACTTTTACGTAAACATTGATATTTTTGTGTGTGGTGACTGGATAGTAAATAAACAGGCAATTTCCAATCCATGAATACTTTCGAAAAGAAGCCAAGAAACGTATTACCCCAACCACAAAAGTAGAATAATTCAATGCAATTAACTCCAATGTAGACGGCCGAATTTTGTACTCTTTATCCTTCGAAAATTAATGGCGAGAAATTAAACATAATACATAAAGTTAAAATTTAACTCCATTAAAATTGAGAAAATTTATAGAGATTCTGGCAACCCTGAACTATTATTTCCCGTAAAATTTGGTTCCTGATCTCGCCAAGTCGCCAAATTTGACGTCAATTTAAATATCTGCATTTCGACAATCTTGGCGACTTAACGAGATTAGCGACCGAAATAGTATTTCAGGTTTGTTAAAGTTTGAAAGCTCTATCTTCAAAAGGAACCCAATTCTGGAAGTTTCCATATGTTTAATTGGTTTGTAGTACAGAGCTAACTTTCTCAAAAGTTCTATAAGTCACTAACAAGTCTATAAAGTGTGAAGTACCATTACTGATGATTGTAGACGAAAGACCTGCCTGTTTCTTTACGTATTACTTTATATACGATATTACATTATATTATTTTATATATGACATTAAAATGGAAAGAGATGGTAATTTTTTTTATTTCCACGAAGGTGTGTGTTAGTTGCAGAATGTGCAACTCGGCGTAAAATTAGTCAATTCGGCACCCAGATTTCGTGAAAAGTCGTAATTTAGGATTTTCAAAATTTGGAATCTCCAGCTTGAATAGGAGCCGAGTTCTGAAAATTTCCTAAATGATTCATAGATTTCTAGCGCAGAACTACCTCAAAAATTCCATAAACCACTGACAAGACTCTTGATGAATTAATTTTAATTCAGGCTTCAGACTGAGCGGTTGATCATTGTCCATGAATTAGCAAAATTCCTGCTCTGAGATGTACTTAATGCTGTTTACTTGACTTTTGTGGTACAAATAAATAATTTATTGGATTGTTTCGAGAGTATTTATATATTAATAATTTTTGTGGTACTAAGAACAGTTGTATATTTTCAGAATAGTCTTTAAATAAAGTGCATCCATCAACTAAGATCTGATTATATATTTATGAACTACTTTCTACAAGAAAAATGTCGATAAATTTCTTAACAATATCATTACGTGCTCTATCATTATCTAATGTTGAAATATCTATGGTAGTCCATTTATGGCCAAAAATTTTGTATTTTGGTCATTATGTATACAGTCTTCGTAAATATCTCCAAAAAACAAGATCACAGAAAGGCAAAACTTGAGGTGCACAACTAGACATTATAGAAAATCTTCATACGAATTTGCAACATACTATTCTAAACCGTTTCTGAGTTATGCGAGATACATAGACACACACACACACACGCGCGCGCGCGCGCACGCACACACACGTACATACATATTTCACGAAATATCGTGTAAAATCGTACATATCTCTAAAATAGGAGCGTGTGTCAAGACCAAAGTTAGGGGTGTACAGTTAGACGTCATAGCTGTACATTTGCAACATTCTACGACTATTCGTTTTAAAGCTGTGCGAGACATAAAATCTGTTTTGCAAATAGATATTACAATACTTCTTTATACTTGTTTAAAGAAGTAGTAGGTATTGAAATTGAATTTCGATTTTTTGGATTAACGTCGCACTAAATCAGCGCTCTCAAAATAAGAATGTATAGACAGTTGTGTATTCCGTAGATATTGTTATAAATTTAAGCAAGAGATAATCTTAAATTTTAGAAATCAGCAGTATCGAGGACCAATAAATTTGACAAAAATATTTACTTACACATTTAAAGACCTATTTATAATATTAAACCAAATTAAATATCTTTGATAATGTCAGTGACAAGTTTCGCCTTGAGGACACTGGACTTAATCAATGCTTTTTAATCGATGATGTGTAGCGCCCTTGCTTACCTTTTCTTTATACATGTAGAGTCCACAGCTCGCATCGATGTTTCCTTGCGATTACAGATGGTTACTGCTTTGCTCGTTTGTTGAAATGTTCACTGTCTCCCGATACAGTGTGTAGTTATGGTTTTCGTAATTCGCGAGATTTTTAATATTTTGGAAATAAATATCAATTTGTTGGTTTCTGTTTACTTTAGTTAAGACAGTGGTTATTTTATGAAATATTATGTCATTCATGTGTTCCTTTATTTATTTATTTATTTATTGTTAACTTTTCGTTTTTTCATGACAATATACTTTGTGTGCATTTTGGTTATTTTTATCTTTAAAACTAATTTTATAAATGCCTGCTGTTCCGAGGGGATCAAAGAGATATTTATTATTTTGAATGCGTTGAAATATATTCGGATTGGGTTTAATAGATCTGTTAATCTTTATTTTAGCTGCTTCACATTTAATTTTGCTAGATATGCCTTTATTATATGGGTTCGAGTTGGCATATTTCGCTTTTGATTCCTTACATTTGTCTATTATGTTTTGTTTTTTAATTCGATTTTTTATATAATCTATCGACGATGTATTTATTAGAACCTGCATTTTGGACAATTTTAACTATTTTTTTTTAACACTTCTTTAAATATTTCCATAGAGCTGATGATAATAGGGCGATTTATAAATGATTGCATAAAGTTTATTATATTAAAAAAAAAAAAAACATCCTAACATTTATTTTGCGTATAATTAAGTTTATAAATATATACAATTACCAACATACACAGTGCCAGCAAAAAAAAAAAACACTTGAACGGCGAAAATAAACTTTACATGTCAATTGATGTTCCCGCCATAAAAATGTGTCGAACCCCAGTGATGACTCGTGGTGTTAGTCGATCACAGACGACCTTCCCCTATCCTATCAACACTCAGTTCACTTCGTGCACTTTTAGAGTAAGTCTGTATGATCTTTGCTCCCGCCGGCCAGTGTTTCGTTCATTTGTTAAATGAACCTACATCGGCATTCCCACTCCAAACAATAGGTCGAATTCAGCTTCAAATGAAAGAGAAATCTTATGCCTTGACTCTGCTAGAGAAGGGAATCTCATTGATTGATGTAGTCAGAGATCTTGCAGGCCATTCTAGATGTAGCCAGTTGTAGTCATCTGGCAAATGTAGCCAGAGATCCCTGTCTAAACGGCTGCAGTGGTAATAAAATGTAATGATGAGGTGGCAAAATACTGACTGCAATGTGTTATCTACAATAAACGACTAGAAGTTCGTTTTTTGTAGATTTTGTCTTAAATGTTTACATTTTAATGACCTTGTAAAATTTTTATACATCTGGCTACATCTAGAAAAATCTGAAAGATCTCTAACTACATTAATCACAGAGATTCCCTTCTCTAGTAGAGTCAAGACATGAAATTTCTATTACATTTTAAGCTTCTTCTGACTCATTGTGTGGAGTGGGAATACCGATGTAGGTTCTCAAACTTTTGAAAATAAATGAAATATGGGCCGGTGGGAGCAAAGAGCATACAGCTTTACTCTAAATGTCCACGAAGCGAACTGAGTGTTGCTAGGATAGGGGAAGGTCGTCTGTGACCGACTAACGCTACGTGTCGTCACTGAAGTTCGACACATTTTTATGACGGAACGGCAATTGACATGTAACTTTTTTTTTTTTTTTTTGCCGATCAAGTGTAATTTTTTTTTTTTTTTTTTTTTTTTTTATCCGGCACTGTATTTTATTTTGCATATATTTAAGTTTAAAATTATGTGCAAAATCACTTTTACTTAAACATCTGGAAGACATGAAATTTGAGAAAAGTACCACTGCCTTTGAATAAAATAAGCAGAAACAAAGAAAATAATATTGATTTCCAAAACATCTAAAAACAAACAAACTACGAAAAAACTAACTGCACTGAATCGCGAGGAAGTGAAATTTTTGAAACCGATGAGAGCTGTAACCATCTGTAACCAGTCCCTTATTAAAGGTTTTTAATTTATTTTTAAAAATATTTATTTATTATTTGCTGATAATTAAACAAGTGTTTAGAGTCCTATTACTGGAAATGTATTGCAGATCATGATTTTAAATTTGATTGGCATTCATTTTTTTCAGACTACCGAATTTTGTTCAAAATTGAACTATGTGCTATATATGTTAATAAAAACCGTATATATATATGGTATATGTTATGTGATATATATATATATATATATGGTATATATATATAAATACGGAAATTTATTCAACTGACGTCATCGGATTCGTGGACATAAAATTATTTGGATTCATATTGTACGGTATGTTATAATCTATGCTGTTGTTTGTAGCTTTATACAATTCGTTTTTAAGAGATTTTTTCGCCTTATAAAGCTATATTAACGAAATAGTGTATAGTTTTAGTTTTTCTTCGGTGGTAGCGGTGGTATAGTATGATTGTAGTGGTAAGGATGATTGCCCATTTTAAGGACCTAGGCATAGGTAGCCTACTTTGATTAAGTATGGTTTAACAGAGGTTTACTCCATTTTCTGCTTAGATAACATCTTAAGCGCAAAAAAAGTTTCGATAATAATTACCAATTTTGAAAATTTATATTTTTATACTTCGAAAATACGGCATCGGTTACAGGGTATCGATACTGCATCGAAACAATCATGCTGCCGACGCAAAGCTTCATTTAAATGAGAACCAGAAATGCATTTTAACTGCAATAGTGGAAGGAGAAATACAATGTGTAAGTTCACTGTTATAAAAATCATAAAAATTATTTTGATTTTTTTCCCGTATAAAATTTACTCGTATTCAGAAAAAAATCACAAAAGTAGCATATAAAACTTTTTTTTTCTATATTATGTGCATTGCAATTTGATTATAATGACATTGTACGGATAGCGATATAATAGCGTGGCTTCGAAACATTCTATGGCACGATAAAAACGGTATGAGGGTGCAAGAGTGTACGGTATATAAGTGTATACAGTGCTATCATCTAATCACAGAGCAGAGTTTTGCGGCTAGCTCCAGAGTTCAAGTTCAGTTATCAACTTCAAGTTTAGTTAAATGTACTGTAAAAAATAGTCTGCGTGATTTACTTTAACTTCCAAAGACTTGAAAAAGGAACTATAATTTTGATTACTGTGATATAAAAGTAAGAATTTTCATAAACATGATTATAAGAAAATTTCGAATGATTAGGTACTTTTTCTGTTTATTTTGGTTATGTTTTTATCGAGTTATTTGTTGTCTAAGTGGTTTGAACATTTCTCTCAACAGATAGCAACAGTGACTTTTCAAAGTTGTTTAATCAATGCAGTGTAAGAGTGCGGGTGCCCTCTTGTTGAACATTTCGTTTTGTAAAATCCTTTTATTTAACTTGTTCAACTTGTGTACTTTACTTACCAAAAAACATTTTTGAAGAATGTCAAGAATATGAATAAAGAGACATAATGTGAATCCAAGTGTAATAGGAGAAGCTTATAAATTGATTGCAGATGAAAAAGGAAAAGAGCAATGGCATAACTATTTGGTATGTTTTAATCTAGTCTAAGTGAAACATATGAAAAAATTGAGATTATTTCCCTACCGTTAGATTGATGTAAATGTACTTTTACTACGCAAATGGAATTTGAAATTTTTTAATATGTTGAAAGTCTTGATGCAGCGTATTGAAAACAAACAAACTTTTGAACAAAAATCGTTGTACTCGTTAAAAGTTGCTCTAGGTTGTGATTTTACTATCTTGTTTATCACTGATACGTACACAACAAAACCACCTAATCGAGACTAGTGTGATTTGTAGTCAAAGTAATGAGAATTTAGCGACTGCTATTTAATTATCTTTTTCCATCTTCTGCAGCAAAAGTGTATGACACTATAGTATTTTAACAGGTTTGATTAACACGACGGGACGGAAATGAAGCACGTATTACGTCATTATTTTAACGAAGACCGAAAAATCAGAAGTTCATTCGTTACTAAGTTGACAACAGGATCACGTGAATTAGGTTCTTATATTTGAAAAGCTTTACATATCTGGATCTGTTGTGAGTCGAAACACTTTGAAAGACTGAATAATGCTTAAAATGCGAGAAATTAGTCTAAATTTTCTGTGTTCTGAATTGGAATATGGTGTTCATAATATATATATATATATATATACTAGCTGACCCGACAAACGTTGTTTTGTCATATAAATTATTTCTAGAGAATATTTTGCTAGAAAAAAATAACTAACTTATTGTAAGTGTGTAAGGATGTGGTATATAAGTGGAAGATGTATGGAGCGCTGTGAACGGTGAAAGAATATAAAAATAACAAAACACCAATCATTTATTTTTTTAATTTATTAAAATTGATTCTTTAAAATTATATACATATCGCTACTTATAACAATATTACTAAAAAACAATATCAATCCCTTAATGCAACAGAGTGTACAATATTTTTTGTTATCCCATCTTTCGCCAATACAAACAAACTGGATGGTTTGCCCACTCGAGAGCCACGTATAATTGTCCGTATGAAAAACATGATGTGCTCAAATCTAAGCCACAGACAGACATCGTTTGGCCCTGAGACTTATTGATAGTCATTGCAAATGCCAATCTAATTGGAAATTCAGGGCGTTTAAATTGAATTGGCACATCTGTGGGTATAATAGGGATTCGCAGTAGTAATATATTTTCACCTCGGAATTTGTCATTTAAAATGATGGCTTCGATAACATTTTTCATTAATTTTTTTATGACTAATCGCGTGCCGTTGCACAACCGTGGTGGGTTCAAATTACGAAACAAAATAACCGGAGACCCAACCTTCAGTTGTAAAATATGCGGTGGCATGCCTGGTAAATCCAATGAGTTTAAAAACTTTGTTGGATAATTTACAGATTCGGTGGCATCGCAAACTGTATCATTAGATTTGCATGACACCAAGTCTCCTGGTAACAAATGTTGTATCTTGAGATTCAATTCATTGACGTCCACATTTTTTGCTGCTAAAATTGCTCTTTCTGCCAGCCACTCATGATTTGTGTATCGTCTGTGTACATCGGGAAATATCTGGTCAATAAGAGCATCTAGAGAATCAATGAATGTGCAGAAATCGGTCGGTAATTTTATGCATCCAGTTTCATCTGTAGTAACTTTTCCATCGCCGATATCTAACAATTGTTTTGAGAATGTTTCAGCGGATGGATCTTGAAGCTTTTGAACGCACAAATTTACTTTCAGTTGTACTTTTCAACATTACGCCACAATGACGATGATTTTAAGCACGCGTTGATCTCATCAGCGTATGTTGAACGCGGAATAACGGGAAGTGCTTGTCTGAAATCACCTGAAAATAGTAACAGAGTGCCGCCAAATAGTTTGTCTTTTTTTTTTATATCTTTCAATGTCCTGTTCGATGCCTCAATCGAATGTTTGTGTGCCATAGTGCATTCATCCCAGATAAGAATTTTACACTATTTCAGCACTGTGGCCATGGACGATTGTTTTTTTATGCTGCACACTGCGTCTGGGTTATTTTGAATATTTAGTGGCAGTTTAAATAATGAATGAGCTGTTCTGCCTCCATCCAATAAAGTTGCCGCTAGTCCAGATGATGCAACAGCCAATGCGATGCCATTATTTGATCGTATTTCGGCGAGAATTAGCGAAATAAGGAATGTTTTGCCAGTTCCACCTGGTGCACCCCCCAAAAAAAAGAATCCACCTTGTCCTGCCAAAACTGCGAGCATGATGCGGTCGTAAATGGTTCTTTGTTCTTTATTAATTAGTGGGACATTGCGGGCAACAATCGCTGCCATTTCTACAGTATTGTATTGTAGTTCACGATTCAATTCAGTGCTTATTCAATCAGATGCATTTCGATTTGTTGAATGCATACCGAAATGACTGAGTGGTAAGTTGGCAATGATAATGCAAAGATCTTCAATAGCAATCAATGCTTCATTGTACATAGCGTCACTGAATACTATCGTTAGATCGTTGCACCGTGAACGATGTTGATGCAATATATCATCAGTCATTGAATCTTTGTGATTATCCCATAATGTCTCTGCTCGGGCCGGGAAACATGTAGTCAACACTATAGCGAATAGTAGACGAATTTGTTTTGCTGTACAGTTCAGTCCTACTTCAGCAAGCATACACTCCCACTGGTTGTCGTCTTCCAGCAAGCCGAGTGCAAGGCATGCATCTTTGTACGTTGGATACTGTTGTCCATTCACTTTACGTAAATCTTGAAATGACAAAGGGCCGATGACATTAACCAATAACAGTCGAAGATAAAAGCACTCAGTCTGCCTTGGATTGACTGTAAATACTCGTCCCAAGGTGTTTGATTTGAATAAACCGGGACATGCATCAATCGACGTGCCTTGCTTGCGGGGCATCCATTTTTTTGTTGGAGCCCATGTGAAATAGCGTGGTACTTCTGAATAGAGTAATGTCCGTGCAAAAGCACCAAAAGCATCCGCACGATTACACAATTCGAAAAATTCGGTGAGTGTAGTTTTTGGTGGATTTATAGCACGATCAATCGCTGTCTCGCTCGTGAAATATACGCACTGGCCATTTTCATGATCTAAATGAAGAACTGCTGGATCCCGTTCATGAATTGGGAAACCAAAGATACGCCAAACAGCTTTATTGGAGCTGGCGTACCGGCCAATTTGGTAAAGTGTTATTTCATCGTTGTTATTCACCGGAGGAGCATTCACATTGGTATTTTGAACTCGAAATACAGCCATATCACTGCCTTTATTCACATACTTGCAAATGTATTTGATGCACTTCACTGAACTGCAGAACTGAACATTAATATGAGCATTGAATATTTTGCTCAGCAGAGGCGAATATGGGACCACCCAACGGTTATCAATGTCAATATCTATGTTGTTGACATAGGTGACCGCCATAGATGATAAGATTGTCCGTCATTATCGGGATTTCTTCGACGATATATTGGATATCCGTCAACATTTGTGATCGTGAAATTTTTCGGAAAACTTTTAGTACATTTTCCATCTGCACAAATAATAATGCCCTAAAAATTCATTTTTCATTTTAACATAAAATAACTCCGTCGGATATTGACGAATTTTTTAAAAGAATATACCATTTTAACTAATTTTAACATTTTAACAATATTAACGTTGAAAAAATATTTTAAACACTTACGGTTAAAAATTCATTTTTCATTTCAACATTAAATAAATTCTGACATCGTGTTTACGATTCTAAAATATTAACTTTGAAAAAATATTTTAAACACTTCGTAAGATACGGTTACGATTCTAAAAATATTAATTTTGAAAAAATATTTTAAACACTTCGTAAGATACGGTTAAAAATTCATTTTTCATTTCAACATTAAATAAATTCTGACATCGTGTTTACGAAAACTCACGCCATCTAGGTGGAAAAGTTGTTGAAAGAGTTGGTTAAAAATTAATTAAGAAAGAACTAATTAAGTTACAACTTTCATTTGTAAATCTAAACCATTCTCGAATCCACCTGAAGACACACAAAAAATTTCATTAAACTCAGTCCAGACGTTTAGGAGGAGTTCAGTGACATACACACGCACAAAAGAAATATATATATAAAGATATATTAAACTTTTGTTTAAAGGACAGCTTAAAAATATACTTAAAATTGAATATAAATGGATTCTTATTAAAAGGGAGACTAAAATATATTGTCGTATGGTTTCTTACTAACTAAATATCATGTTGCGTTTAGTACCAAATTTTAGAGTGAATTTTGGAAAAGAATTTTTTCTATTGGAAAAAAAATCATTGCTTCAAATTTATGTCAACCAAATTTAATTCATTAGCTGTAATGAACCTAAAGTTTTTGAGCATCCAGCACTGTCTCTTTAAATGTAACCACCCTATATAATAAAAATATCTGCTGATAATTTATTTACTAATATAAACCCATTCTATTATAAATAGAAGTGTATTTTGCTCATTGAAAAATATACAAATATGTTCAAGGAATTTATTCTGTTCTATATCTGTTTATACGAATGATGGCGGAATTTTTGGCGAAGTTGATGAAATTTTGTTTATTATCTTTTATATATTAGCCTGAGGGTCACTAAACGCAATGGCGCTATTTAGAAAGTAGATAGGAGGTAAGATATAAAAAGAGTATTGAGAATACAAAAAACACTGAATATTTGTTAACGGAAAACTCAATTTATTGTTTATAATTTTTTAAACCTTCCATTAAAATATACGTTTTACTTTTGTATTACAGGCTTTAAGAGCAACATAAAAAGTTATTTTTATTAATAAACCCAGTTACAGATATATATATAATATACATTTGAATTCTTAAGCATATTTAGAATATGCTCTCAATGCTATCAATAAATCTCAATGCTTCCAAATTAATTCAAATTTTCGAACTGGTACATCCTTTTTTTACGAAACAACGGATATATGCTTCAGGTTTTAATTTATGGATATATACTGGTGTGCAAAATTAAAGCAACAACGTGTTTTCTCGTTTACTTTATTTGCAAATATTTTTTTAAACAAATAAACATATGAACATAAAATTTGGATGGTCTGTTCGTTATCATATTATTAACCGCATTTTATGTAACTTTAGCATACGAATAATTTTTAAGCTAATATATATTCATTTTTCTCTCAAACGTAAGCTTTGAAAAAAATGAAAAATAATGCATTAGTGATAGGTGAAGATGCACACGCTTCCATATGTTAGATTACGATCAAAACCTCTCTACCTGTATTCACTTTTCTGATTCTTATTTTTTGTTTTTGTTTTTCTTTCTTATTATTTTTTTTTCGCATGTGAATAGCTTTTAAAAAAAAATATACATACAAACATGAAAATTGAATAACATGTTCATTATAAAACTATTTATCGACATTTTTATTATTCTGGTGATGCGCATAGTTTACAAATTATTAATTATATATATATATATATATATATATATATATATATTAAGTACATTATAAAAGTAAAAGAAAAATTAATACAGAAAGAAAAATCGACATTTAGTTTAACATTTCAAGGCATGTGCGTCTTTACCTATCTCTAATGCATCCTTAACATCACTTTTCATTAAGTGTTCTTTACTACAATTATTGGAATTTTTCATTTTTCAAAAGCATGCTTTTGAGAGAAAAATAAATATTTATTACCTCAAAAATTATTCTTATGCTAATATTGCATAAAATTCGGTTAATTATATTATAATAAAAATTAATAAATTATGTACAAAAGAAGAGAACGAGAAAACAGGTTGTTGCTTTAATTTTGTTCACCAGTGTATGTCGCATACAAGTGCAGCAATCTGATAGAAAAGTATTTAGCCAATATCTATTTGGAAAAGTTTATTTTTATAAAGTTTGCATTAGACATTTTATCTTTTTATATCTTTTTTTAATTTTTTAACTGTCCGTTCCCTTTTTATGTTATAGAATATAAACTTATGAAATTTAATACGAGAGTCATTTAAAATGACTTTTTGGGCCAGTATCTCCCTCATGGATCATAAATTGAATACCACAAGTATATATGGAGAACTTGAAAAAAAGACAGCAATTAAAATAAAAAAAAAAAGTGACATTTTTACATTTTTCTCCATAATATTACTCACATTATAATGATTTTTGTAGGCAAATATAGAGATAATTTATGCGATACGTTGAAATTTAGTGGTTCAAAAACGGAAATACAATGGGATTAATCATTATAAATGCTTTTGAGATATTTCATGGTAGCGATTAAGCTTCAACAGTGCGTGATAGAAAAATGTATCAGTGTTGCAATTGAACTCTGGCTGCAATGTGCCAGGGAGCACGGCGTTAACATATGTTGTAATAAAACAAGCATTTCATTGGGTTATTTTTAAAAGGTAAAAGAAAAAATACATTAAATGTATGTACATGTGGTATGTATCAATAAAAATAAATATTTATTAATATATATTATTTGTACTTTTTTAAATGAGAGAATTTTGAGAAGACTGATTTTTATTACCGTTGTATCAAAATTACACCAGTATGATAATTTTTCTAAATTAAACTTATATATGTATAGATATAGAAGTAAATATATATAGATATATATTTATTTGAGTATTGAAACTTTTTACAAACACTTAAGTTGTACATTGTACAAAACATTCTAGTGAAACTATGACTTATACAACAAGAGACAGCATGAGGCCAAGAGAGCCACGGTCCACCTCACGGCAGGGTTCTGAGAAGCTGCGTCTCGCACTGAAAAGGAAGTAAAATAAATTATAATTAAACACGAAATAAGTTATTACGTTACATAATACGTAACTTTTATTGAGTTATTCCTATTTTATTTTCTGTATTTCATAAAATATCAAAACTAAATTATTAAAAAGTACTTTTTTGATAGCAGATATACTTTTACTATATTCGTTTAGATACTACTAATAATTATTACTAATGACTGCTACTAAAATATGTGTAAACCTTTCAATATAAATAATATATAGAAAGTATAAAATATTTTTTCTCCTTTCTTTGCAACTCCAGTCACATTATAAAAATGATTAAGTGTAAGTAGTTATGGCTTTTTAAAATCTGTATTTATTTATTTATTTATTTAGAATAAAAAATAAATAAATAATAAATAATAAATAAAATAAAATATTAAACTAGAATATATTTGTTATTACACTTTCTTTCTTCTTCACTCTGAAAATAATATATATTTAATAAAGAAATTTACAATCTTCAAAAGAAAAAAAATAGTATGGAGTTTTCCACAGTATATATTTTAATTGTGTACTGATAAGTATAAAGGATTTAAGTCCAAAAATGTCGATTTTGAGTTAAGTACATAGTCAGACTCATAAAAAAATTCTCAATCGATTGGTATAAAGGATTTAAGTCTATGTCATTTAGTCTTTGAGAAAATCCATTGGTAAAAAAATGTTCAAGTCAGAAATTTACCATTAATTTATGGTATAAAATATTTAATTAATATTTTTTCCGTTATTAAATGAAGGTTGACAATCACTGAATGGTATAAATGGTATAAGTCAAAGAAATCCTTTTTTCCTAATCGATTCTTCTGATTTCTTTTTAGTTAGTTTAACTTTATTTCTCGTCTCCTGAAAAATCAAGAATATGGACTTAAATCCTTTATACTTATCAGTACAGAATTAAAAATGATATTCCATGCTGAAGCCACCAGTTAAAATGTCAATACAATATACCGAATCACCGGTGCTAAATGATAATGATAAAAAAAAAAAAAAAAAATAGTATTTAATATAATAATAACAATAATAATAATAAACCTTTACATTGCAAATTATGAAACAAATAGTTAGGATCGAAATAATTAAGAATAATAATTTATGAGACAATATATATATATATATATATATATATATATATATATATATATAACTATTATTAGAATAATTGTACGAATCAATTCTTTTCGCCTGATGAACGAACACGCTTAAGTATCCCTCATAGGAACAACTGTTGTATGTTTCCCCAATTATGTCGTTAATCAAAATTATATTTCTGCATTATCAAATGAAATTGCGTTTTGAATTGTGATCGTCAAAAAACATCTTGGAGTTATATTCATCAACAACTTCTGTTACCAGTCGTTAAAAATTGTTTATTTCTAAAGACATCAATATTTTCTATTTGGAAGAAGTACTTACATTTTAGAGTAAATAAATGTAACTAGTCTTAAAATATATGTCTATTGTTCGTAGTAATTGAGATAATTATTTATAATATTCGAAATATAGAGAACAATGTTGAATAATAATGAATTATTATAAAAACTACTGTATGCTGAATAAACATTTTAATAATAGAGAGTTACTTATTTAATGAAGAATGAAATTTAAAAACAATATGTAAAAATAATATGTAAAAATAACATGAACATTACATTTTGAATAACTCATAAATAAAACTCAAATTATTTTGTTCAGTTTATGCGCTTATCACACAATTATTTAAAGAAAGAAAAGTTTTCTTTTGGGAAAGAGTGAGGATTCATAAAATGGTTTTTCGACCCTGAGGAACTGCAAGCTCCTATTTTATTATATGAATGGTTAGATCCCTATAGATAAAAAATGGTGCGAATTAACTCCAAAATTTCAGTATAACTGTTATGAAATATAACATAAGAGTGTCAACGTGCACATTCCTCATAGTCATTTTTGGCGTAATATTAAATAAAAGCTCCTCTAGGCATTGTTGTTGAAAATTCTGTAATTTTAGAAAAAAAAAAATTCTGTATTTATGTTTACATTACAAATGAATATAGGTTACTACACTACTTCTAACCAAATGCTTGTATCCATTGACATTAATTTTAGAAAGAAGAATATTAGGTTCATTCTTAAGAAATATTGTGGCATATAGATTACAAAAGAGACGTCGTAGGTGGAGTTACAGATTTCCAGATGTCGCAGATTCGAAGGGCAGTGCCTGGTTCGATCCCTGTTTGCGCCCTTCTCCCTATCCGTTTGGAATTTTCCGGGATTTTCTCTGAAACTCGCGTTAAGACGGGCTAGAAGCCTTCAAAAAGACTCCTACGGAGGGCATTCTACACATAGGCCTAGGACCATATCGTTGTCAATTGTCCATAATACAACAAACAAACAACGCAGATCCGACTTTCCGCATTGGTAGTGTTAATATACTTTAAGATAAAAACTGCACAGATATAAAAAGACTCAAGTATTCTTTAAAGAATATTTTGTGCAACAAAAGTGAAATTTAAGTAGAATTTGATTAGATAGACTCTATTTCATCAGCAACATCTCTTAAAAACCAGACATCTGATAATGGACTTGAATAACATATTTCAATTTAAATAAGATATGTGTAAAGTAACAGCATTAAAATATGGTTTGTAGAAATTCCTCTCATAAAACACTTCCGGAATACTTCCGGATGTCCCTGTACACAAACCAGTAAAAGCATTCACTCCATTTTCAATAGGGAACACCCGTTAGTGAAATTGAATAACAAATATCAGTTTCAAGAAATTCTATGAATACTTACGGGAGTTACAGCGCGGACAGACAGACAAACCGAAGTCATTAACACTTTTCAAACTTGTTGGAAAGTGTTAAAAAGAGGAAAATGTTTCATTCATTAATCAACGCTTTAATACAGAATGTAATATTCACGAATTAATAAAATTAATTACAGCAATAGTCTTTGTTATTTTTTTTTTCTTAAACTATTTGACTTATTTTAATAAAAAAAAAATGTTGAAGTAACATGTTGTAAACATCGTTAGCATATGTAATAGAATAATTTTAAAATGTACATTATTATTAGAAACACTGTACATCTTATAATTGTCAATATAATATACGATTTCCAACGAAGAAAAATAATATGTAACAAAAATGTTAAAATTTTTTTTTTCTAGCAATTCAGAATGTGTTTAAAAAAAATGTTGTTTTCAAACGAAAAATCAAGGGTCCTTGAGTAAAAAATAATATATATATATATATATATTCCCCAACTTTCAAAATATCTACATTGATTTCGTTCTATTTTTATCTAAAGGGGATTATCTTTTAGTTAAAAACTAGAAAAAAAAATATTTTTTTGCTTAATTTATCTTTTTATTGCATAATTAATGTGTTTCACTACAGAACATCAAAGGTTCAATACTGTTCAATTGCTTGAAATATTGCACATTTTACCATTCTTTTGTTCATGAATACAGATATTCTTAAGCCAAATTTATTAGCGTACAAACTTGCCTTTCTTTAAACTTACAATGTTTGATGTTTAATTTTCGCTCATCGTAAATTTGTTATTATTTAACACAGCCGAGGAACTATTTCTTAAATGTTTTACAACTAATTAAAATTAAAAAGTAAAGTATAGGTTATAATACACTTAAATATTTTCATTGAAAATTTTTCGTTTTAAACTATTATAACATTAAAAAAAAAAAAAAAAAAACTGTATTGTTTCCTGTCGGTAGACTAGCTTCAGAAATAGTAACATAACAGAGGCAATAAATAAATAAATAAATAATATGTATATGTATTACAATTGCAATATTTTCTATATTCATGTTTCTCTATTTTTTGTTTTTTTTTTAATGCGAGGTTGTGGATGGAATTGCGTCTGTATAAAAACAAAGAATTTATAAATTTTGACATTAAACTCATAATTTAATTTTCAAATTAATGCACTTTCGAGTGAAGACATTGAATTTTAAGATCTTATAAGCGACTTATTAATACAAAATTTAATAAAACTGCGTGAATGCTACCACATGCAGTTTTAATAGTGATGTCAGAAATTTCGAAGTTTCATAAGTGGAATGGTTATCTTGGCGTTGTGGCTGGATTCGAAGGTATTTTGATGAAATTCATTTAAGGTAATTATGCAAAAGGTTTTGCAAATACAATTTATTTGATCAGTATCGCATTTCAAGAGCTTATATAGGTTTTTAACACCAATTTTTCAGGGAAGAACATTTCAACTAATTTCATCACAGAAATGTACAGTCGGGGAAAAAAAAAAAACGCAGCACTCGATGTAACTCTGTTGCTTTTCAATGCACAAAAATGTAATAGGTATCATTCGACGGGGAATTGAGAGTAGATTCAGAAAATGAACGGAAATTTTGAATTGGGGGTCGTCTACATATTAAAACGCGCACCAACTTTGATTTTTTCAATGGTAATGCCCCATTTTTATTTTATATTTGAATTCCTGGGATCGCGACAATGCGAAAAAGTATATTGGTTGTATATTGTGCTTATTTTTTCACAGAGTTATAAGCGTTCAAAGTTTGAAGGTGCTAATGTTAAATTCATATTTCAAACTTTTATTAATATCTTCACAAAAAATAACTTGATCGATATAATTCTTTTTTTACGAGATACAGTGAAGAAACCCAAACATAATCCATCATTAATTTTGATTCTGAATTTTTTTTTTAATTCTGAAAAATATTAATAGATTCATATTCATAAAAATTATGAATTATGACCTATATTAATTTTTACATAAAATGAATCCTAATGCTGAAAAATATGGGTGTGCAAATTTGCAGCTCATTCCAGTTATTAGTTTTCGAGATATAAATAAATCTTTCTTTTGGAGTGGTTTAGGGGGCCGTCTCTTAAAAAATTTTGAATGAGATAACGAAGCAAATCTTAAAAAATAACGGAGAAAATTGAACAAAATACTTTTATTTTTTATTTAAGGGTCAAATTATGTAACAACAATGTCGAATGCAAAGAAATGAAACAAAAATGTTGATTTTTAGACATTTGTGTTAGTATCAAGAATTCCTGTTTTCTAAAGCCCCGTCTTTTATCGTTCTTGAAAACAAAACAATACAGAAACGAAAAGTGAATGTGACTTTGAGTATTCGTGTTAAACCCCTTATTTTACATTGACAAAAATATACACAAGTGGTATTTACTTCATCGATTACTGGTGATAAATTTAGAATCATTTAAACGAGCACTAGAAGAAAAAATTAACTAAATAGGCGGGGTTTACTGTTTGAAATACTCTCAAAATAAAATATTTCAAAACAAATTTTCTGTACCACAATTATATTACAGATGGATATACATTATAACTATATTCTTTCTAATTAATATATTTCTATCCATAGTATATTTTATTGCAAAAATATGAACACTGGGTACATGCTTAAGAAATAAGTAACACACAAATTACAAAAGAAACGCCCACTGGCATTGTTACAGATTTTGAAATGATGTGAATCTACGTCCGCAGTCGCGAAAGCGTTAATTAAGAAGTTATATTTTCATAGAAATTATAAAACAAATCGTACAGTTCCAAAGAGTTCAACTGACCCAAAACTGGTAAGTGCTATTAAAATTGTTTAATATTTACTTTATGAAACCTTACAATAATTTATCCGAAAAGATGTAGTTTATGCGTTGTTGTATATATATATATATATATATATAGCTATATTATTTCAGTTTGTATATTATGTTACACGTACGAAAGAAAATTTAAGCTTTATTGGTGATCAGTATATCCATGATAGATACTTTTTAATTGAAAAATATTGCACTTTTATAAAAAGTATTGTCTGGCCAATCTGAAGTGTAATGTATTTAAATATACCTAAAATTATCTAAAAAAGTACTAAAGTATACACACATCCAAAAAACTAAATTCATGATAATTAAGATGCTGCAAAGGTGTTAATATTTTTATTTCTTTTTATAAGTCTTTTTTTCTTGAAATATTTCCGGTGTCAAACAGTATAATTTTGTCTAGTTCTTGTAGGATCTTAATTTTATTTTTCTATATTTAGAGATAGCCCCCTAACACATTTTTGATCATAACTCTATGAATACTAAAGATAAAGTATACAAACAGTATACTTTTCCGCACTGCCAGACTCTCAGAAATTTGAATATGAAGTCAAAATTGGGTGTTACTATTGAAAAAATCAAAGTTGGCGATCATTTTAATATGTAGATGACCCCTAATTAAAAATTCGACGACATTTTCAGAAAGTGCATTTCATTTCCTGTTGATTGGTGTCTAGTAAGTTTTTCAGCGTCAATTAATAACGAAATACCATCAAGTGCTGCGTTTTTTTTTCCCCGACTGTACTACAGAATTATTAAAATATTTGTAATAAAAATTTCTGATAGAAATAATACTTTATAATTTGGAAACAATGCAAGAGAAGAATATTTTTAATATAGGATACGCCACAATTTAAAAGGTGCTTCTACTATATAGTAAATTTGAATTGGAATTACTATACTTTAAGTTAAAAAAACGATTAGCGGGTAGCCGTTTCGAATTTTCATTAAAGCATTAAATAAACTAGTGTAAATATTGAATATGTGATACTACTATAGTTACCCTCATATTTAAAGGTGCACGTTTTCAAGGCAAGAGGTTACAAAGACAATGTGACCTTAAAATTTCCTTGAAATAAACTTAAAATTTTATATTATTATATAATTTTAGAGATAATTTTTCAGTTAAAAAACTGTTTTTTAATGAATAATGCGTTCTGATAAATGGGGTTTAATGTTTTTAATCTTAAAATAAAAACATCTTGGATATTCTTTGAAAAAGTTCTGTCAAAGAATTATTAAATAATTTTCTTACTATATATAATTTTAATGCACTATGGAAACTACTTTTTTCACAAATTATTTTTTTTTCATCCACAGCAAGAGTTCAAATAACGTTCAGCTGGGATTGAGGCGATATTTTTGAAATCTGTGATCTGGAAAATGCCATATTTTCAGAAGACGTATTCTTCAAACAAATTTTTAAATTGCACGACATTTCCTCAAATATTCTTATACGTTCGGTCTATTTTTCAACTACAGAAATTCTATCGTTATCGACAGAAAAACGTTTAAGCGTAAATATGATAATTTTCGTAAAATATAGTATCAAAATTTGTAGTAGATATTTTTAAAATAAATATATATATATATATATATGTAGTTATGTTGAGATTTAAGGCACAAAAAACGACATTTAACTGTTAGATAAATTTATTTATAATAGCATATCTGAATCCGTTAATTTTAAGAAAATACACTCCTGCTCAAAATATAGCAAGATTTTCAAACGATCAGCTTTTTTCAATTTAAAAACTTATCTCTCTATGAAATGTTTTCAAACATTGGTTATTTAAAGTACTAGGTCTCCCTCATGTTTTTCATTCAAGATTGGTTTACCAGAACATTTAGGGGGCCGGTAACAAATTGAACAAAACCAATAAGTTTTGTGCTCACCCTGTATCATTAGGTGAACGAAATGAAATGTAACTATATGAAATGTTAATATAGGCCCCATTCAATTTGTGGATGAATTTGTGTAATGATAGTATGTTAAATAACTGAAATATAAGCATTTATTATAAAACTCCAAAAAAATCATTATCTTTTTTATTTATAATATGCAGAATTTTTAACGAAAATTATTCCCACTTTCAGATAAGTTGAAAAACACTTTGAAAACAATATACTGCAATCGGAATACAAATATCTTAAATATCTCATGAAATAAGAGCATTATGAAAAACGTTTTCACTGCGAAAGATTATATATATATATTGCATAGGATGAAAGCCAGGTATATTGGGCAACTTTTGTCAAAAGCACAAATTATCCGAAATGGAACGAGCTAGACTTTAGATATTTTCCAAGAGTTGAATTTTATTAAAAGGGTTTTCACATGCCGCGTAATTAATTTGTAGATTCAATTATTTCAACCTCGCTCCAAATGAACTTTTTTGTGAAAAACCCCTTATAGACTTGTAATTCTAACATATTTTTGTTTATTTACTAAGATTTGTGAGATGATAAGAGGTTTTTCACAAAAAATAACTTATTCTAAGTGGTTAAAATAATTGGATCTTTAAATTAATTAATCAGCATGTGAAAGACCCCTTAAGAAATTTCAACTCTTGGAAAATATCTAAAATCTAGCTCGTTCTTTTTCGCAAAATTTGCTTAATTTTTACTCTATTCAAATGCACATTTGATGGAAATTGCACAATATATCTAGCTTTCAACCTATGCAATATTTTTTTAAAATCTTTCGCACATGCGCAGTGAAAAGTTTTTCATAAAAATGCTTATATTTCAAGAGATATTTGGGATATTTGCATTCCGATTACAGTATATTGTTGTAAAAGGGATTTTTCAACTTCTCTGAATATGGGGATAATTTTCGTTTAAAACTCTGTATAATTTAAATAAGAAACATGCTGCCTTTCTTTTGGAGTTTTAAAATAAATGCTTATATCTCCGTTATTTAATAAGCTACCATCACACAAATTCATCCACAAGTTGAATAGGGTCTATATTATATATCCTTAAGCCCATTTCGTTCACTTATTGATACAGGGTGATCACAAACATATTGATTTTGCTCAATTTTTTATCGACCCCCTAAATGTTGCCTTAAACCAATCTTCACTGAAAACATGAGGAAGAATCAGTTCTTTAAATACCCAACGTTTGAAAATATTTCATCAAGAAATAAGGTTTTAAATTGAAAAAAAAAAAAAAAAAACTAATCGTTTGCAAATCTTGCTATGCTTTTGAGCAAGAGTGTATATTAAAAGAAATACACTTAATTAATTAAGTCTTTTCACTACAATTTCAAATGAGTATAAAATTTAGAAAAATACTTAAAATGTATTTTTCTAATTGTACGAGAAAAAGAAATTCAAATTAGTATTCCGTCTATTATATTTTGAAAAAAAAAAAAAAAAAAAAAAAAAAAAAACTGTTTTAATTTATTTTTCTTTATTCGTTATTCTTTATTTTTAATATATGTAATATAGATATTTCGTAGAAAAAATCTATTTACGATTTATGTTAAATTATCTGAAAAGAGAGTACTTTATTTAATTCTATCGTCTCGAATTACTTTTCTTAGCTGTGTTGGTTTCATGTCGCACTATATCACTATATGTTTCGGCGACTCTCTGGGATTCATGGCTAGAGGAAATTATTTTTTAAAAAGAAATGAACTTCCATTTCATTGTCTTTCCGAATATAGTGGCTAATGTTATTGAGCAATACATATGCATTAAATTTTGTTTTTGAAATGAAAATTTTGCTGCTAACACATTTGATACTTTTGCTGAAAAATGCTTTTGAAAAAACGATTGCTTATAAAAGAGAACAGTTTATATTATGTGTAAAGCTTTAAATAGTTAGATAACTCGACTTAGATGATCCACGATATAGTAGACTGTTCAGTATTATTGAGGTCGATGTCCTTCAGATTGCAGAGATTCCATCGTTTGGCCGTAAAAGACAATAATGAACAAATTATTATATCATTTGTTTCCTTCCAAGAATTTCTTATCGATAATTTATTCTTGTGACACGGTATTTCTTGAGTTGTTACAAAAAAACTAATTTATCTCAATTACAATATTATACTGAAATTGCGAAGATATACACTCAAACGCAATTCTTGTAAAACACCATATTATCGGAAACAAAATTTGGACCTATGCTTTAACACACAAACAGCACAAAAAAAAAAAAAAAAAAAGGACTCGCACAGTCTTAAGGAAAATACTAGTGGTATTGAAGAATGTGCGAATAAACAGTGACAGTTTAAAGATTTATTAAGACTAAAATTATCACTTTAAAGTCGCTCAAAAGTGAAAGCACTGTTTGCATGTTTCATTTATTGTTTCTGCATTAGGAATTTTAAACAATCGCTCAGACAATAGATTATTATTATTTGAGAGTTTTTCGCCGTTTGCATGAAACATTTCCACAAAGAAAACCTGAATTCAGGCGAGAAAACTCATGTGCACTCCACGATATTCTACCTGCTCAAAGTTTTATTACTTTTGTTCAGCTTTTGACGAAGCATTCAACTTCACAAACACCATATTCGCTAAGTATAACACACTGTGATGTTTCCTTATTTCCACAATTAGAACTACCTTTTAAGAGTCTTCGTCTATTTGAGTTCGGTAATTCAATAAAATTAATTTATTTAAAAAATTAAAAACTCGATTCATAAAATCTCGTCAACGGCATATTTTGAGCCGTGCACTGAAGTTCCAGGAGATTAATTTGAAAAAGATGAAATAAATAAATAGGTCTACATCTAAAATTTTGTTTTTAGTGTTAGCAGATGTTTATGTTTTTTGGTCTGCTGTAAGTGAAATTGAAGCCAGTTTTTCTCTATCACGCATAAAGTTTTGTCAATACAGAGTGTCTACCAGTGTTGCCAGATCTGGCGAATTTTTTATTCAATAATTTCCAATAATTTTTAATTGTAACGTTTGCATTATCACTTCAAAAATTAATCGTCTATTATATATATAAAATATCACTTTTTAAATTTATTGGTGATTATTGAACAAAAAATCTGCCAGATCTGGCCACACTGGTGTCTACCGACACAATTTCTTCTGTGACTATTAAACCAATATAATCATATAGTAAATTTTATAGTATGTTTCCCTGATTAATTATAATTAATCAAGAAATCGTACACGAAACTTCCAAAAAGGAAAAGGAAGAAATTATGTTGATAGATATCATGTTTTGACAAAAATGTATACGCGATAGAGAAAAACTGACTTCATTTTCGGTTTCATCACACCAAAAAAACATACGTATCAACTAAAATTATCAAATCAAATATTGTCAACATTGACTTTATAGACCTGTAATATTAATGAAAAGACTGATAGTCTTTGTTTTAAAAAAGCATTATGACTACAACATTATTTCTATATTTTCAATTGTTCTGTAATTTTCTCTCGTAAGTTTTAACACAAATTAAGCCTTATATTACATAAGTTTGTATCAACATATTCTGCGCGAAAACAGATAGTACACAGATCTTTCTTTCTAACCGTCGAAAAATCCTGCTCTTGTCATATATATAATACAAATGCCTCATATTAAAAAACAGTATATAGATAGATATAAAATTACAATGTGCCACATTTAAGGAAAAAAGAACTGTTAACCATTTGGTGATTATATTACAGCATTTGTACCTTCGATTTCATGAAATATCTGTGTTTACATTTAAAAGTAACATTATTCTATTAATTTTACAATGTTTCAGAAGAAAGAACTACAAGATGTATGTAAGAAGTTCGGTAAAAGTTATGAAAATAAATTAATACGTTTGTTATGAGAGCACGACTGCGCATACGCAAACATAGCCTGTCGTTAAGTATTAATCATTACTTTTTTTGTGAAAAACCCGTTATAAGCTTGTAACTATAACATATTTTTGCTTATTTACTAAGATTTGTGAAATCATAAGGATTTTTTCACAAAAAAGTACTTTTGGAGCGTGGTTGAAATAATTGGATTTTCAAATTAATATCGCGGCATGTGAAAAATCCCTTATGAATTTTCAACTCTTGGAAAATACCTAAAATCTTGCTCGTTCTTTTGTCGACAAATTGCTGAATTTTTACTCTATCCAAATGAACTTTTGACAAAAGTTTTCAAATATATCTAGCTTTCAAATTATGTAATAACTTCTTCTTCTTTTTTCCTGCATGCGCAGTGAATTTTTTCTCATAAATATGCTCATATTTCAGTAGGTATTTGAATTCCGATTGAAGAATATTGTTTCAATTTTTTTTTTTTTTCAATTTAACAGGAAGTGATAATAGTTTTATTTAAAACTCTGTGTATGATAAATGAAAAACATGCTGATTTTTTTTTTAAATAAATGCTTATATCTCTGTTGTTTAACGGCCCTCTTCACTCATCGTCGCCGGAAGCCCGAGCCAATGTTATTCTATGGGGAAAATTTCTTTACAAATAAATTATTAACTAATACATATTTTTAAATTCTGTTTTCACATTCAGAAAATTCCCAACTCTTAAATTGACGGACCTTTTTTAAAAATGTATTTTTTTTTAATTTTTAATATTTTATTTTGAAATTGCAAAATGAAAAAAATTCACATATTGAAAATTCGTATTTTGCAGCTTCAAAATAAAATATAAAAATGTAAAAAAATATTTTTTTAGAAAAGGTGCGTCAATTTAACAGCTGGGAATTTTCAGAATGTGAAAACAGAATTAAAAAATATGTATTAGTTAATAAATTATTTGTAAAGAAAAATTTCCCATAGAATAACATTAGGTTCGGCTTCCGGCGGCGGTGAGTGAAGAGGACCCTTAACATGCTATCGTCACATAAATTCCTCCATTATCTTTTCTGTGTGTATGCTAACATAGCCTGAAGTTGCAGATAATTTTCTTTACTTAAAAATACAGAATGATCACAAATATTATTGATTTTTCTCAATTTGTTACCGGTTCCCTAAATGTTGTCTTAAACCAATCTTCACTGAAAAACATGAGGAAGACACAATTCATTAAAACCCACTGTTTGAAAACATATAATTGAGAGATAAATTTTTAAATTGAAAAAACTGATCGTTTGCAAATCTTGCTAAACTTTTGAGCAGGAGTGTATTTTATAATTATTTATACTATAAAATTTAATTTTTTAATTTTTTTAAATACCTTGAAAAAGGACGTTTTTCATCAATAGTCGTGCATTTAAAATTATGAAATTGTATTTTGTGCATTTTAGTATACGTATTATTTTATATTTTATGTCTAAAATAAGAGCTTTTGCTTATATATATATACAGAGAGGAAAGATATAATTGTATTTTCAGAATTTTAGAATTTCATTTTCTTAAATCAAGAATACTAATACCTATTTAATTTAAAATATACATTAAATAAAACAATTTATATATTGAGTACGAATAAGGAAAAATAAGCATTTCTTTTCTTTTAAATAAATAAATAAAAGCATTTGCTAATGGACACTTAACTCTCAATTCTATTCATAAATCGATCACGAAATGTGTACTATAGTGAAATATATCTAAATATTTTTGGAAAAATGTCTTTTAATCTAAAATTATACAGCTTCAGTTTTTCGATATATTAGTTTATTGTCGGAAGAGAGAACATTATTTTTTTTTTTTTCGAATACCAATGAAGAATTTTTCGCAAATATTAAAATACTTCCTTAAATCCTTCCATTCTTCCTTATGCATTAAAATATATGTCAAACGATGACGATAGAAAAATAAATAGCAATGGTGAAAATCATGTGCACACTTTCTGAAAAATATTGCAAATGAGATGCACAATTACATTTTCGATTTTATAAAAGAAAGAATATTTTTTTCGATATCTTTAATTATCTTAGAAACGATCAGATTCAATATTTTTTTAAAGTATTAAAATTACACTAAAAGGCACTAATTTATAAAACAGGTTTTTGAGATTTTCGAAATTTGTTTTAACGTTCATAGTGATTTATTAAAGTACTGAAGCGAGAAAAGAAATTAGATGTTATTTAAAAAAAAAAATTCGGCAAACCATGTTCGTCAGCAATATTGATGGCCCATTTCAACGTTTTTGTAATAACGATTTCTCATATTTGATTTTCTTATCGTGACGTATTTTGGTGTTTTATTCCATTTTATATATTCTCAGCCTTTTTAACTTCATTTTTATCAATATTGTTATATTTATCGGTACTTCTGAATTCACAATATACCATGAAATTACATTAATAAAGTTCGCCGCAAAATTAGCATAAGTTGTAATGGAATAAATGTAAGTTACTGTGCACACAAGACGGTGGTTCTAAAAAATTAGTCGTTCAAGTTAATTCATTAGCCAATTCACTTACATTCATAATGGCAATTAATTATTCGCATGCGTTCAATACAATCCTATTTATTTTTTCACAATGTAAAAATATTGATTTAAATTAATTATCGGTTAAAATTAATTATTATTAATTTATTTACATTTTATTTTTCTTTTTAACTGCAGTATGATTATAAAAATACTATCTTCTAGCCAGCGTAGAATTCAAGCAATCATCATACAACCTCCGATTTAGATATGGGCACTTGAACGAGCTTAATACATAGACCTATTATTACAGTGGATGGAACATTCGCAACCTTTATGTGTGTCAAAAATCATTCCTAAAAATGTCACGTGGTGATAGGCACTACAGTAATCCAACTTAGCTTTTCTGGCCAAGCTGAAAACTCTGCATTCTCTTCCGCAGACGATATTTTTCCTTATTTATGAAGGTTCTTCTTTAAATTTATATTCCCTTGTAAAAATTTAAAAGTTGGATTGTTTTGAATATAAAACATCTTTTATCGCAAGCAGTGGTGGTTAGATGCTCTGTAAAAAGCTGTAAATAATGTTATGTCAAAAGAGGATCTATTACATTACACTAGTAACATTATTCATGTTTTATAAATTTCGTACTTTTTCGTAAATACGTTTATTAATTTCGTAATTTTTTAATAATTATTTTCAAAAAATGCATATAACTAATTTATTCAGTTTTTTAAATAAAATCTTAATTTAAATCTTTAAATAGATATTTAACTTAATTTAATTAATATATACATATATTTATTCACAACAGATAATCTCCAATAACACGGTAATTGCCAAAATCGTTGCCTACTCTCAACTGACTCATCTTTGCTTCATTTTTAATATTCTCGTAATAAAGCAATACTCCACCCAATGTAACAATAGATTTATTGGTTAAATGACAGATCTATGATCCCAGTTATGGTTACAGTGAAACATTTTCACATTTTTCGAATAACAATACCTATATTTTTAATTCCATCGTAATTTTCTGAATAACAAAACGTAATTGCCGTTCTTTATGTGATTGAGAATATAGAAAAAGTGGTTTAAACCTTAATTAAAAACAAAAGTTGTAAGAACAAAAATAGGGACATAAATGTGTCAGAACTATTAAAAATAATTATTAATTACACAGGTCTGTGATGAATTTTTTTTTAAGGTGATGTGTTTTTCTGATGTATTTTTGGTTGCTGATTAAGAAAAAACTGTCCGAAAATTTCCATCACGTAGAGTTTTGGTAAAAAATGGAATTTGTTTAGCTGAATGCTTCTTTTTTCAACTTCCATCCAAGTTATTTCCCGGAAAATCTAGATGATGTGAATGTAAAAGAAGGAGAGTTCTTTCATCAAGACAATAAGAAATGTACAAGAGATATAAAATAATTTCGAGTGTTAAAATATTAGCAGATTTTTGTTGGATGCTTCATAGAGACACCCCCCGTTCAATACCACCAAGCAGTGCACAAGAGAAAAAGGTCTAAACAGAGCTCCGATGTAAAGAAACACTTTTAAAAGGTAATCTGTAAACAAAAGCCTACTGTAGTTTGTTTTATACATAAAGAGTTTCAAATTTGTTAATAAAGGTTCAGTTTGAATTCTTCCAATCTTCATCCTTAGTTTGTAAAACACTTTTACGTGATAGGAAGAAGAGACAAGTATTTTTGAATTCAACGCATCAAAACATATTAGAGACACCGAAAACAACAGTGCAAACAAATTGGAAATGTGCGATTTCGCAGACCTGTAATATTGACCACTTTTACGAGCGACGAATTATTGCACTTAGGTCATTGTCGAAGACAGGATGTTGAAGGATTCCATAAAATACAATAATAAAATTTAATTTGTTGAGATATTTTTGAACATTGAATTGCCAAGAATATTCGATAGCTTTCCTCCATTACTGTCAAATTATTGATAAGTTGCGAAAAAATTAAAATTTTCTGCTGTAATAATCAAGTTTAAATTGCAAAAAAAGTAATATTTTTAGCTTGGAACTTTGATATTTATTACTTTTACTATTTTTTTAATTATTTTATACAATGAAATTAAAAGTTGATATGTTTTATGTACTTGGTTAAAAAATTACGCACAAAAAAGAACTAAGCCGCAACCACGGAACTCGGCTTGCTTATAGTGTTCAGTTTGATGAACAGATAAACAAAACATAAGAAAAAGAAAAAAAAACTTTTTATTCACATATAGGAAGACAATAAATATCGTTAATTATAAAAGTAATACTGCCCCAGTGGGACATGATTACATACATGGCAGTATATAGTTTTTATAACGTCACCGATGCTCTACTTTTCTATTTCTTGAGACAAATGCAACAACTGTTGAAATAGATTTAAATTTTTTCGAGAAAGCTCAATTCGTTTTCACAATTTGTTACAAGCATTTTCGATTGACAAAAGATTTAAAGACCAGCATGCAAATCGGTCGGGGTGGGAATTAACACTCCAAGCATATAGATTAGACAGTTGAACAGAATGTGTCCCAACGTTGTCCTACTGAACAGCAAAACCGAGCCACTGAGGTGCCATACACACTACATTTACCGCAAAATAACGCCGTCGTACCTGCGAGATTCGAGAAATAATTGCGAGAGTCGAGGATATGTGACTGAAGATGGTCAGCTATCGCACAATATGTAATACCTGAGTGTCTCACAATAACGAATGCTGGATAATTGTTAAACCATTCTGTCTTTACACGTATAAGATGATCATCAACATCGAGTGGTACGCGAGACTCTTGTCAAAATAACGTTTAGTCTTAATGCTGGAAAATCGCTGAACAGAAGGCCCTGCATCAGGGATTTCTGATCCGCTATTAACACAGTGCCAAGCTGAGTGTGACTTCCTTGAAGCAATTATAATATCTAGCATATCTCTTTGTCAAATATGTTCTTTTTTTTTCCGAGCAACTTGTTTTTCTGAATATCATGATATGTCCCCTCGCAACATTGGACAACTGCTCATAATGTCGTTGGTTGCATTTACGAGACACATTTTATATTAATACCGTGCATTCCACCACAGACAATCGGTACTACATATATATATATAGCGTTAATTTATATCAATAGGTTTCTACGAGTAGGCAGATGACATTAGAATCTCTATTGGCTCACTTGTACTTACTTTCCTGATTACTCAATACACTCACGAATCGGAGACCCCTGGATATCTAGAGACAATACTTTTTAGAGCCACCAGTTCTAACGCCAATATATACCATATTTCTTCGTGCAATATGCCCGCCATTCTGACTGTTCCACTAGCCAGTATCTCTGAAACCCATAATATGCCCCCTTGCAACATTGGACAAACGCTTGAATTTACAAGCCATTTTCTTTACCAATGTCTTACATTCAGTCTGCGAATACAATTGTAAATGTCCAACATTGGGTAAACCGGATATTTTAAATTCTACAAGTATTACTGTTTATTTGTATATTGGATACTTCACAATGCTAATTTTTGCAGTTCTATGGATCATCCTCAATTTTAGAAATCTCATTTGCATGCGGAGTTTTATAGCTATGGCATAGCTAAAAAATTTCTTGGTACAAATCTTCTTTTAGAATTGAGTGTTTATTGCAATTTCAGATGCGTAAATTAAATTTAAATTTATTAATTTCATAATTCGCAAGCAAAATTTCGTTAGTACATTAATAATAAATATCTTGTTACTGTTGTCTTATTAATCTCGCATAAGTGAAAATAAATTTTCTGATGTGCTATGATATAGTTTCAGTAAGAGCATAAAAATGAGCAGTCGGGTATGAGTGCATGTCATTATTATATTTTTAATAACCCTATAATAAGCTAATCTATGTATAAGAACACGATGCCTTAACCCATTTAATTTTCTTACAAAAAAAAAAAAATGTATATAAAAATGTAAAAGACATTACTAATTTGATATCTAATTAATATCAATTAAATATTTCAATTAATAATATTAGAAGTAAAAAAAAGGGGGAAAACACACACATAAGTACACATGTAATCCTTTCAATATTTTTAATACGTGTAACCTTTCAGAGATTTTTTTTTGCTTTTATGTCTTTCTTTAAGAGAAAAATAATTTGTTACAATTTAAAGCACCCAGAAGGAAAAACACTCCCATTTAAGATTTCTATTATAAAATGACAATTGCCAAAGCTTTTTTATAAATAACTCGTATTCCTAAAATGTCCCCACTGACTCTATAAGGGCGACAAAATTAGAACGAGAGTAAATTGCTACAGTTTCGTTACTACGGGCTATTTCTCGTTCTTCATATAGCTAATTTTTGGGCTTGAAGTAAAAAGTAGGGCATTTAGAAGCGTGTATAACAACATACAGCTCCTATCTTGCAGTAATATGGCTTTAAAAATGTTTCAGAAAGGTTTAGTTGCGTTTCTTTTGAAGATTAAAAAAAAAAAAAGAAAAGAAAAGAGAGAAAGAAAGAAAGAAAATAAAATAAAAGAGAGAGAGAGAGAGAGAGAGATTGCTATAAACTCTGAAAAAAATATTTTACATGGATTAATGTTACATTGTTTATTAGAATGCTGGATTTGAATTTTACTACACAACTTTTCATTAAAGTAAACAAAATTTTCACAGGGTTTATTATTATTTTTAGTTCAAAGAATGTTTTTTACATGAATACGTGAAACGAAATTTTCGAGAATATAAACTATAAAAAAAATTGCGCAATATATAATTTTTAATAAAAAAATTCTCACATAATAACCGTTGCATCTACATGTGTAGATGCGGTAACCTTGCCAACGGTTATTAAGTGAGAAATATCGAGCTTGTTATTAGCCAGGCTGGAAAGAAGCAATTTTTTTTTTTTTTTGTTACAAGTTTGCAATATATAAATTAGTCCTGTCGTACTAAATTATATTCTGTCAAAGACAATTTTTTTTTTTCTAATTTAATTTTTTCTTGTGATTTACGTCAGCTCTAATTTGAAAATATAGTTTTTAGGTAAAACATAATGTATCTCAGTTAACTGAAATCGAATAATTATTTTTTTAAAGTGGGCTTCGCAACACATATATGAGAAAAAGTGTAAGATTTGAAAAAGAAATCGGTTTGTGGTTTTCTAAGAATTTACACATTTTGAGATTTTCTGAACACCATTCTACCATTTTTAGAAAATGTCTGCCTTTTTCATTTAGCAAATCTTTCCGAACACTGTATCTCATAAACCAATTGCCTTAATTTCACCAAACTTGATATTTGGTTTGACCTTGGCTTGGGTTGTTGCTGATTAGCTTTTGAGCAATATTACCCAACATGTGGCGCAACCAACAATTAAAGGGCACCGACAGCATTTAAATGGATCGTAGATATATATGTAAACGTTTTTACTACACTTATAATAATCGAATCGCTTAAAATTTTTCTCAGTTACGTTAGTGATATCAAAAAAACTTTTTAGCGAAAAAAAAAAAAAAAAAAAAAAAATGAAAAATCTATATTTTCACTTATTTTTTTTTTTTGAAAGGTACCTTGAAGGTACCTTAGTGTTTTATACAGTTTCCGAAAAGTGCACGGTTAAAAATCTTACCTGATGTTTTAATATGAATGACTTATTATAGAAAAATTTGCCTTATATTTTTACAAAAACTCTATGTTTAAATAAGCCGAAGACAACATTGAAGGAATTGTGATAAAAATTATTCCAGTAAGTTGGCAAATCTCAAAGTGCAATTAACTTTGAATCTATTGAAATTACTCAAATTATTGTTAACTGTAATGTAAAAATTTAATGCAAATTTGATACATGTATTAAAACTTAATTTTGACAAGCAATATATATATATATAAATATTATCTAAATACATATTTTTTAGAAGACGGGTGTAATTATTTAAATGTATATAACAGTTTTAGTATAAAAATGTGTATGAATTATATTTTAAATTATTTTACCTATATATTTTTTAAAATGCGTGTATTGAGATTCATCGATTATCAATATGAAATTAAATCTTTTAATCTACATCTCTCTAGCAGCAGTTTTATTTTCTTTAATAAACCATACACAATACAGCACTTTCCAAAACTTATGTTGAATTTAAATGGGAGGCGGCATACTCTGAAATAACGGGAAAAAATTACTCACTCAATACTTTAAGTCATACTATCTCTTTCCCTTTTTTTAATATTGGCTTTATGGAATAATATATATATATATATATATATATATATATATATATATATATATATATTTTTTTTTTAAACACTGTGCCATAGTGCACTGAGAAAAAATTATATAACTTTCATCTAGAATCTAAATTGTAGCTCTAGAAAAAGTAGTTCCATGTCATCCTTATAAATTCTAGTCCCCTTGGAAAGCGAGTTCTAGAAGCCCCTATTAGAATTCCAGAGCTTTTGCTTATATTCTCGAGGGCAGAGTTATTTAAAAATCTCTGCAAATAAATGAGACTACAAGAGGCGGGTTTCAGCAACTATAATCTTGGTGCATGACCCAATTCTAGAAAATCAAGCGAGAATTTCTTGCAATAGAAAAGATTCAGTATATTCGGAATATTCAGAATATTGTTTCACCATCTAGAAATGCGTAAACAAGAAATTCTTGACCATTTCGTCTATTCAGTTCATTGGCGTGCCTTATGCGTATAGTTCGTAAATCTATATTTCTAGTTAAGGGATTTAGAAAATGGCCACTTATCCATTCTAGAGAAAGGCGGCATATATATATATATATATATTTTTTTTTTTTTTTTTCAGTGTGTCTGTCAGGTTAATCACGGTTTCTGCGAAACATTTCTCTTCTCTCTCTCTCTCTCTCTCTTAATTTTGTGAAATTTCCGTAGTTCTCCTTTAAGAATTCTGTATTTTTAATTCGCTAAAATTTGTAGAAGATTTATGTTTCAATGTTTTAAGCTATTGTCAAAACAAATGTGCAAAGTATTGTATAGTGGCAAGTCTTTTGAAAAATCATATAATCGAATAACAAAATGTTGTACTCATTTTAGCAATACGTTATTTATAATTTTAACTAGACAGGCTATTATGACCGGTATTTTTTAACAATTAAATTAAAGTTATTTTTAAATAAAAATGAAACTTTAATACTGACAGAGAGCCTATATTAAACTTTAGTCGCTATTTCTCAAAAAAAAAAAAAAAAAAAAAAGAAAGAAGAGTAAATAATCTAATCTATTTAAGAAACAAAAATTAAAATTATTATTATTATTATTATTTTCTGAAACAAATTCAATTTTTTTTAAATTATATTAAAATAAAAAGTTTTCTTTCTTAAAAGAGAACATCTGGTCCCTATAATTTAATTTAAATAAATTTGAATACTTTTAAATAAAAAAAAAATCGTAATAAAATATTCCTCTAAAATAACTTTTGTATATTACTGTACTTTAATTTAATTAAATTGTGTGGATACGAGAAAAAAATACAGTTTTATGGCATACTTATTTTCTTTCTTTATGTAAATATCCAATAACCGAAAGCAATCTAATTAGTTATATTACTTGTAATGTGTCATAATTGTAGCTTCAAGAATAGATATTAAACTATATGCAAAATACTGTTTGTTTAACGTATCTACCAACGTTTGAAATAATAAATCTGTCTGTTTTAAATCGTTGTCACACATAGTAGACATTTTAACAAAAACATCAATATAACCTTTTAAATAAAAATATATAGAATATTTTGAATAACTAGCAAACTATCACAAAATTTACTTATTGTGTAATTTACTATTAACTTAATAAAAAAATACAATAAAAATAGAACAATCTTTGCAAAATTTACTACCAGAAATATAGTGAATAATATAGTTTAAAGATAATTATTTTCTTTATCTGAAGATAGATAATTTTACCAATATTTCATTCTAAGCTATGGAGAAAATAAAAGAGCTCAATAGCATATTCATGTGGAAAACAGATTGCAGAAATATTTATTATGAAAAGGATTGTCTGTTTATTAAAAACAGATATCTGTTTTAAAGCAACGGATATCTATACTTAAAGAATGAATAAAGGTATATTTATTTCTCTGAAATATTTGCAAAATTCTATAAATATTTGTTGCGAGATATCAAATATTTCATTTTCTGGCGAACTATTTTTAAGCGTGCTTAAAATAAGTAAAATATTTTACGATTTAGCACACACAAATCTATTTTTATCGACTGATATTATTTCTAAATCAAGAAGAATGTGTAAGATATACGGCAAACTTTCATCGTTTAAAATATATAGTGATAGCAAGTTTGTCTCATCTAAAACCGATTTCTTCAATTGCGACATTGATTTCCAATTTATTCTTCAACTGGATAAGTCCAAACAAGAGGTCATAAATATGGTTCTTCCTGTTCTGTTCTTTTACTTTAGTTTTCATGAGAATCAATAAATACTTCTATTGTTCTCTTCCCACAATCTCTGGTACCGTCTGTGTGCTGACACAAAAACAATTGATTTCTGGGTCAAACATATATCGTTTGTATCCTAGATATTCTACTGATTTATGTTTCACTTTTGCTACATCATTTTATGCTGTTTTATGTAGTGAGATAGATAAAGACTATCATTACGAATCTATTCGATATGTATTGATGTCCGATCTATATATTTCGTTTATGTGAATGACTGTTATGTATTAATATTATACCTTCGTTAAATTAAATATAAAGCAAATTTAAATTTATAATAAAGTTGGAATATGTGTTTATTTTTAGTTGTTTTTCTTTTAATGTAAATAATGATTAAATTATTACAGTACTTTAAATATTTTCTCTAACAGAATAAATGTTTTATGAAAGTATTCGAATCTGGTAAATTTTCCCTTTTCCCTGCATTATTGCTTATTCTAGTTTTAATTGTGAGGATATACAAAATACTGTAAAAAATAGAATAAAAGGAAAACGGGGAAAAATTAATAGTCACTGTATATTATCGCATGCAGTTCTTTGGCGGCAGATTTAATTGTTAAACGGATATAGCATAAGGAAGAAAAGTCCTATGATAAATCATCTTATTTGTTTCAAGATGAGAAGGATAAATAAAGAAATGTGTATATATATTGTATTATTCTGTAGCTTTCTTACAGATAAATGAAAACTCAAATAAATTTCTAAGCAACGCATTTGCTTTTAGAAAAACTTAAAACTTTATGTCAAAAGTATTTTTTTTATTTTATTTTATTTGTGATAGTATTATTGAGCTAAAAAAAAAAAAAAGTCAAAATATGGATGATTTGGGTAAATTAAATTTTACAAGAGAAAAAGCGACAGTGAAAAGGATTTGCTATAATGTAAGTTAAATGTGCATACATCAAGCCAATTAGTTACTGATTTATATATTACTCAAAATGAATATTTTTTACGATATCTGGAGAAAAGTTTGATAGTTACAGGTAACGTGTGGATTATGCAACCACCTTATTTCATTTAGACTAATGTAAAATATCAAAGAACATAGTGTGAGGTTTCATACAGTTTTCGTAACAAGTTCGGGGGTTGAGAAGTAGTGTAGTCGGGTTAGTAGTATTTACTCTGTTTATTAAAGTACTCTACGAAAGCCATCTAGCAGGTACGCGTTTAGAAGGAAATCTTCGGTCTTTGCGAGATTTAATAAGTAACTATTTTTGAATGCGTTTGTTGAAAAAGGGGTTGAGTATAAATGCAAATTATTTCGCCAGCGTATAAAAGGTATGATAAAATTGTACTCGTGTTTTTTCTCTGATTTAGATCATGTTCGGTTGTATTCTATTCTGATTTGATTTAGTTCTGATCCGTGAGCTGTTCAGTACGAGGCTGCAGATACAAGGATTTCAGTTCTTGATAGTTCTTGGAGTTAATGTATCTAAAGTACAATATTGCGGAGCATAGTGAACTTTGAAGCTTGTCATATGGGTAATATTAATTCAATTATTGTGTTATAGTTAAGCGAAAATGCGTGCCACGAACTTTATATTAAGCAACTAGAGAATGAAATCGTTTATTGTTTATATTAAAGTGAAGATATACGTAATTTATATTTTAAGAGGCGTCTTGGGAAGTAGTCTTCATTTATCCCCTCAATTAAAATTTTCAGTTAAAGTGTTTCTGTTAAGTTTTTAAAACTGTCTCAGCACTTTATTATTATTGATCATACAGCAGGTATGGATAGGCACAAGAACGTAGCAGAAAACTTAACCTCATAATATATTTTTTTTTTCAATATAAATTTTGAAATGTTGATATATTTGGAATCAGAACATCTTACCTTATAAAAAAAAAATCGACCAATGTTTGAGATTTCCTTGTATAAATGTACGAATTTAACTTTCCACTTAAATAATTTCTTTGCCTTTCTAATATGAAAAATATATTGCAAATCAATTAAAACATTTATTTGACAAGAAGAATAATGTACATATATATATGAAATGATAGTAAGAATTAAGATTTTATGTTATTTTATTATTTTAAACTAACATTGCATGATAATCTAAAAAAAATCTCGTTCATAACTTGAAAATAATTCTGAAATTTCTCTTGTAAAGTGGGTTTTACTGTAAGACATATTCATAACGAAGTCAGAAATCTCAACAAATTTTAGGCGAAAGTTGCTGCGTAGAATGCAATTATTGTTTGTTTGCGTTAAATATTGCATATTAACTAACCCTGGATTTCTGGGACCTAGCCTTTCAAAACGGGACCGGTGTTAAGATCGTGAATATTATCGATATCGCTCGGCCGTTATCCTTATTTAAGCGCACTTTAGAGGCTTGACTGTTTTGAATAAACTATAGGCCTCAATTTAAGAATTACGCAATAAACTACATCATTAACCCCTTGTACTTTTTACTTTTTAGATACCACTATATACACGAGTTGTGAGTAATATCTCAATATACACACTTATATATATATATATATATATATATATATATATATATATATATATATATATATGGCCAAAGCATACAGTGCAACAGAAATTACACATATTTGCATGCAGTATTCAATCAAAGCCTCTGTAGGCGTATTCATGTTGTATATCTTCATCTTAAGGATTATCATTATTTTATTTCATATTTTTTTTTTTTTTTTTTTTTTTATAGTTCGTCAAGTTGTATAATAATTTTTTCTTTGTAATGTTTGGAAAGGTTTTCATAATGTATATACCTATTCCTTCAGAAAAATACATTTTTTCTAAGGTCATGTCTGGTTATGATAAACTGCGTTAGCTTGATCCCCCGGTTGGCAAAGTGCCAGGACGATTCCACTCACGTACTACGAGACACAGCAAAGGAAGAGAGAGGGAAAATTTTCTATTATTCTTTTTTCGTCTGCTATGATTAGAATCATTGATACTCCTGCTTTGTTTTCTACTACGGACATTCCTATTTTATAAATGGACCAGCCATTTTCTCCCATGAGCAGATAATGCCAAGGAGCTTTCTTCCGCGGTTTATCAGTACCTTTATATGTCTCGTGCATAATTTGTATAATAAGTAATCACAAAGTTATGCTGATTACATCGAAAACGTTTAAATTTAAAATAACTATTAAAAATATATTTCAGTTAATAATTATTTAATAAAATTTATCTATATTTCATTTGATCTTTTATTATTAATTTTATTGATCCCTTTATTAGCTAATCACATTTTTATGCATGTGATTTGTATTTATTTTAAACTTTCTCTTTTTTAAACTTTGCCTCTGTTAAATCTTCAATGTAATAGCTATGCACAATATTTATTTCTTTATAATTTGATTTACCACCAAAAATATTTTTAATATATTTTGTAGTACATATATTAATGTTCTCACCACGCTTTTGCAAAAATAAATAAATAAATAAATAAATAAAGTGTAAAAATATAGATTTTGCTGTGTTTGAAGAAAAGTAAAATTTAAAGAATCTAGTAATCATATAATTATTTGTTTCTGTACAAATCTGGAAATAACAATTAATTTTTATTTTGATTCTAATGCGAAAATTGAAATAAAATCATTGTGCGTTTATTATACAGACTCTTTTTCGAAATCATTTGCAGAATCATTTAAATATACACTTTGTCGTAATAAAACAGCACCAAAATATATGAAAAATATAATTGATAATTATTGAAAAAAATATATCTTATGACTGATAATCTCTAATCTTTAACTTTCCAATCATAATCACTGCTTTTGTCTTATACCCACACGGAAATCAACGCATTTAGAATAGTTAATTAAAAAGCAAACTTATGTTGACATGTTCCAACATGCAAATGGAGCCCTGTCAAAAAGATTCTTGAAACTTTTTCTGAAATGTTAACTAAGTGTTTACTGCCACTTTTAAGATCAAACGATGTTATATCTAGTATATGGGAAAAAGTGGATGGCTGCATTTATTTATTATTATTATTATTTTTTTTTAATTGAGAGATAAGTAACTGAACATTAATATCATTCGATTTACAAGGTTGACATTTTAGCATTTTAAAATTCAATGATAATTTTCTGAAAACTTAATGACAATATATTCTTATTTTATACAATGTCATCAGTAAATTTTAGTTTATAAAGAGCAGAAATTATTATAAATTATTTTTTCTTGAAAGAAAAGCTGTAAGTCGTTCCTCAGGAATAAACATGAAGTATCTAATGGTATGTATTACATTTTTAAATTCTTTGAATACAGGGTTTTTCAGAACTCTGAGCAGACAAATTCCATAAAAATGTTTCCCGATTTAGCCTTTTTCTTATGGATTTAGATATTTATTTTTTAAAGCATATGTTAATTTTTAAATAACATACGTCTTATAAATAGTGAATAAATAAAATATTACCTACTGTTTATTCTTTATAACAGAACTTCTTTGAAATAAATAAATGAATAACTGCATTTTTATAACAACTACACAATACATTAGTTATTGAAAAAAAATAAAAAATAAATAAATAAAGTTATCTCCCAGATTCCTTTTAATTTTAAAACAGATTGTTTTTTAAGGGACGGTGGGCGTTATATATAAGTATGTTTAATTTTTTAGCAAAAGATTTAAACTTCTCTGATTAAGAAAAGTAATTATTAATTAATTACAAAATAATGCATTTTTTTTTAAACTTTAAAATGCTTCTCGCGTTAAATGATATATATGCATTATACTTTTGCTTGATTACTATTCACATGTATTTTTTTAAACTAATTTGAGTATCAAAACTGGAATAAACTACTACGTCAGTAACGCCAAAGAAAAATTATTGAGGTGCATACAGCTGTTTCGGTAGCCTAAAGCGTACCGTCTTCAGTGCAAAAAGAATTCTGAATCTGGAGATGTGCTTGTATATATAGGAGAGGGACCGGATTTAGTTCAACCAATAGGATTACGGAAGAGGTGGGGAGTGTGGCCAATAGGATCTAAGGAAAGTGTAGCTGTGTAAACAGTAGAAAAATTAAGGAAATGTGGACTGAATGTAAAATTTCCAACAATCAGACAAATAGGGAACAGCGAAATCACAATTTACAAGGTTTTTAAAATTTTTATAAATATGAAAAGCTTCAAAGAAATCGAGTTCATGAATGGATTTAGGTCTGCAAATTATTTTAGCTGAATTAAATTTAAAATTATGATTTTCCTCCCAGCAATGTTTAGAAATAGCCGATTTATTGGTTTCTTGTTTGCGGACGTAATTCATATGTTCTTTTAGACGAAATTTAAGACTGCGTTTAGTTTGGCCAATATATGATAAACCACACTGACACGAAATACTATAAATGGAAGAAGAATTATGCATATCAATAGGATCTTTTAACTGAGAAAAGGTGAGTATATTGGAAGGCGAATTTTCGTGAAAAGTAGTTTTTATTAATTTTAAGAGAAAATTGTGATGCTAGGAACATTTTAAATAGAAAATCAGTAAAAAACGCACTCAAAGAAAACGGCACTTAAAGTTAATTTTATCAGTTATCATTAGAGTTATTCAGTTATCATTCAAGCCTTTTAGAAGTTTATATTTTTTAAACTGCATGTTTTTTTTTAAATTGTTTTAGACAAAATTTAAATTATTTCAATAGTTAAAAATATAAATGAAGACACTGCAAAATAGAAGTGTCCTAAGTTCAGGCAGAAATGAGTCTGAAATACCAATTTAGACACAAAAATATCTGAAATACGTACGTATACAAAAATAAAATTTAAGACACAATTAAAATTTAAGACACATAAATGTCTTTATAAAAATAGACTATCAAGGAAACATTCAAAAGGTGTCCTCTTCAAAAAGTATTGAAAAAAATATATTTGATTCTACTCTTCCTAAAACACCAGAAAATGAAAAAATTATCGGCTGAAATTAATTACAGCGACCACAAAAAATTGTCAAAATTAAGCATATTTGGCGATTTCACACTGCTAGGCGATTGATTTTGAGTACATGGCGGAAAAGCAAAATACGGTTCTGTTCGTTCACGGCAATCTCGGAGCTAGCAAAAGTATCGCCTAACAGCGCTAAATCGCTAAATTTTGGTATTTTTTTGTGGTCGCTGTAATTAATTTCAGCCGACAATTTTTTCATTTTCTGGTGTTTTATGAAGAGTAGAATCACATATATTTTTTTCAATACTTTTTGAAGATGACACCTTTTGAATGTTACCTTGTAAGTTATGTGTCTAAATGATATTGACATTTCTGAAATTCGGACACATTACAGTTTAAACACTTGGAAATTAATACATTTTACTATTTAGACACATAGAAATTCAGACAGTTTACAGTTCAGACACTTAGAATTTCAGACACTTATATTAACTTAGCAAAAATTTCATGCAGACTTTATTTTAAGCAATTTGCATATGGTGTGTAAGTTTCTTTTCGAAACCGCTTCATTTTTATTATATTATAAAATAAGTGCTTAAGCTATTTAGACATTTTTAGCTTTATGAAATTGCATTTTCAAAGAAAAGGAAATCTAATTTGTAAACGAGCAATCTTGAACGATTTGTACGAGACTTTTGCTTATTTTTTTTATTTGATTGAAAAAAAAAATCCGCATGTGTTCTTACATATCAGTATAAAAAAATCATTTTTGTTAAATTTTCTTGTACATAGTTTTTTTTTTAAATTTAAATATAAGTTTAAAAAAAGGAAAGAATGAGAAAAGGAATTGTTTTCGAAATATCATAGGCTACTTTTCGCACATTTATCATACTACAAAAAGAAAAAAAAATCATAATAAAAATCTACCCATAAAATTTTAAATAGAAATCTATATTAAGCTTTAGGTATTTTTTCGATAACTTTATTTAAAAAAATAAAATAAAAGATAAATTTATGATTTGTTTGGCGAATACTACATATGTATACTACTAACCAAAGACGGCTTACTGTTGATGATAGTAGCTCAGTCGGTGTGTTACTGGTTTGTGAATCCCCAATTCGATTTCAGCCTGTCAGAGAAGTTCGCTATGCGTGGAAATTTTTGCATAAACATTTTATTTATGCTCTAGGAAATTCTATATCCATTTCTGAACCAGAAACTACCCAGCAAACACAGAAGTGTCGGGTGGCAACTGGGCCGCAGTTGGCTTGCCGCCATTGCCGGCACCGGCACGATACCACTTGACAGTACCGGTTCCGTATCATTTGTGTCCGGTGGGCCGACTGACGGCCCGATGTATCGGCACGCGTCTGGACCAGCATCGGCAATGCCGAAACTATTGCCGGCAAGCTGCCGTGCCGACTGCACACCGATATCTGTTCTTATATATATATATATATATATGTATATATATATGATAAACTTTAAATATAGGAGGGAGTAAAACCTGAAATATTAAATAAATATAACTAGAACAAGGCAATCCCACTTAAGGTTTGTTGTTCCCCTTTGGGCGACATTTAAGTGCTGGTAAGTGCCCCTACTAGCTGAAAAGGGTTCTACGTTTATAAAGGGGGGGGGGGGGGGGTTCAATTTTCCATTTTCTGACTATTCCAGTTTGTCCACGTATGTATTTATATATTCTTATTTTATTTTATTTCTTGTATTTTATATTTGATTCATTATATTTCTTGAATTTTATATTTGATGTATTATATTTTATGCTTTATTTCTGAATTTAATTGCTTTTTATGCTAAGTATTAATTAAAATTCGTTTGCTGTATGGTCGTGCTTCCATCTGTGAGAAGTTGGGGGCTAGAAACGTGTTTTTTTTTTTTTTTTCCTTAATACCAGCGTATCGTCAGAAACTTCTCATATTCCTTTTCCTACATGGGGGAGCTCCCCTGATGAAGGCCCTCATGTGTTTTGGGATTAAACTTTCATCTGGTTTTGATTATTTTGTTTATATATATATATATATCGACATTGGCCCAGTCTTGGTAATCACTAAAATGCGAAAAAAATAAAATAAAATAACATAAAAAATAAGTCATGCTATTCGACATTGAATAGCATGACTCTTAATATATATATTCAGTGCAGGATTAAAGCAGCAATGTAAGAAGGGAAAAAATGCAACTACTTTGAATCTCTATCTCTTTTTTTTTTTTTTTTTTAGCCTGATGAAGGAGAAAATTTATAAGAAAGAAAAGAGCAAATTTAATTTATTTTTCCCATATATCTGTTCCAAAGTTTTTTTCTTAACTTACCACAATAATAAGGAGAAAAAAAATCACATAGGTATGTGAATAAGTTACATATAAAATACAATAACGATTGATTTACGTCTAATTTTTAAAATTTAGGGCTTTTTTTCTTTTCTTTTCTTTTTTCTTTTTTTTATATTTTTAACCTTTAATGACCTAATTTTTTAAAAATAAATTAATATATCTGATTCATTTAAAATTGATATTTCTATTATCCTATCTTCACATTTTAAAAAACTTATAATATATATACATATATAAAAAAAAAAAAAAAAAAAAAAAAATCCCCTTTATATAAAAGTTATGCATTAAAAGAATTAATTAAGGCAAATAAATCTACATTTTTAAAATTATTATTTTACAAATCTATGCTTTACTTGAAATAATGAGTTTAAAAATGCTGTTTGAAGATTATGATTTATATAAAATACTAGGGGACTTCGCCCCCCTGCTCGCTCCGCTCACCAAGCCTTCCCCCCGACTCACTTTACTTATTAACACATGCCCAGCTCTACCTGCCTTTACGTTGCTTCTCTTTCCCTGAGTAGGAATATTAATAGTGCATAACACGAAACAAAAGCAGAATATTATTATAAAAATCCCCATATTCAATGTCAATTTGAAATATATAATATTTAATAGCACATTACTTATTTTTATGGAAATTATGCTAAAGTCAGCTTTTTTTTTTTTTTTTTTTTCTTTTTTTTTTTTTTTTTATGGAAAGAAATTCATAATATCTAGACCATTTTGCATTACAGCCTTAGTATATGACTCGTTTTATTTCTTTTTTGCAGCCATAGATCTGGACCGCGGTACCCCAGTCGGTAGAGTGTCGAGCTCGTAATTGGAAGATTGTGGGTTCGGCACGGCACTCGAGCTAGCTAAAGACCGTCGTGTACACTAATGGTGGCTGGTGCACGTAAAATCTGTCGTGGTCGCAATGTCCTCCATGTTCCCATCAAAATTATACCTTCTGGGATCACGGAACCGGGGGAGCCATCCCTTCCGTGCAGAATAAAAAAGGTGGTGGGATGTCTCCGGAACATCCCTAGGGGTGCGTCCCACACCGTCGTTAATTATTCATAGCGCAGAAATGAGACGTTTCTTTTCTTTTACAGCCATGATTCCAGGCCGTAGTACCCCAGTATGTAAAGCGCCGTGCTCATAATTGGAAGATTGCCGATTCGATACTTGAACCGGCCAAAGACCGTCGGGTACGTTAATGGTCGCTGGTGCACATAAAATCCGTCGTGGCAGCAAAGTCCTCCCTGTTCCCAACAAAACTATACCTCTGGGGATCAGCAAAGCGGGGGAGCCATCCTCTCCGTGGAGTATCAAAATTGTGATGGCTTGTCTCCGGAACCTCCCTAGGGGTGTGTCGCAGACCGTCGCCAATTACCCATAGTGCAGTACTGGTGCGACTTTAAACCCAACCTACTTTCCTACAACTACGGATCATATTTTAATTTTCCCGTATAAAATGACTTCATGACAGAAGAACAGCGTCACTGGGAGAAACTTTTTCCAAGGTGGCAAATACAGTACCTTCATAAACTTGTCGTTTTTAGTTTATAACTGCTGTAATTAAAATGATAGAAATTTCTAAGCAGCTGAAATGTCTGCCTTGGAGTATTCGGAACACATTGATACCTCTCATGACGCGAAGGACCCTGCCCTCCGCGAGAAGATGCTGTCGCAGGCAAATAAATTTGACGCCAGCGACAGTAACATTTTTTTAATATATAGAGAAATCTTTATAATTTATAATGTTTTTTTTTTTTTTTTAATCATGATTTATTATATGAATAATTATAGAAACACTTTTAATAAATTTTAGCTCATTTATTCAACAACAGTGTGTAAAATTCTGTAAAATTTTACTTTTATATCTTACTTTTATCCCCATTACCTTAACAAAATTTCATCGTTTATTTTTTCTAATACCATGATTTATTTTTATTAATTAATAACGAATCATTTCTTAAAAAATCTCTTTTTAAAATCATAATTTATTTAAAATCATAATTTATTTATTAATAACCTGTTCTTTTCTTTTTTTAAAAGAAAAATAAAATAAAATAAATAATAAATTAAGATATTTTATTCCAATATTTAACCTAATAACTATAAATAAATATATTTTTAAAATACACAATATATTTATATGAGTTATTTCGATTACATTTTAATAGTTTATTTATATACGACATAAAAAAGAAAAAAAAAATCTCCTTATTATAGCCATAAGTTAAGAAAAAACTGAAATAGTTATAAGTGAAAAATGAACTTACTTTGCTGTTTTCATTCCTAATAAAATTCTTCTACTTTGGTCGGAGATAAATAACCATTTTTATTGTAAAAGAAGACTATATATATATATATAGTCTTTGTTTTTCTCTCTTTCTTAAGTTTCAATTTCAAAAAGTTAAAAGGAAAAAAAAAAAAAAAAAAAGAAAAGAAAAGAAAGAAAGAAAAATGTTTGATGTTTCTAAAAATATTTAAATATATAATCTAGAAATTTCCTTAATGTACGTGTACAACACACAACAGTACAGTATCAACTACTGACTTGACTTTGAGTCTTGACTGTCGATTGTGACCTCTGTCTGTCCCTGACCAACAATTGTGACCAACCCCACTCAAGGTAGAATTAGAGCTCCTATAATAGGAGTCTTAGGTAGAATGACCCTAGGTTTCTGACGTCAGTAGCTAGGGGGGAAGGGGAAATATGAAAGTGACCTTCGTGTGTATATCGAATGCCGAGATAGAGCACAAACCTTTTGTTGAGGATAAAATAAAGAAAAAAATAAAGAAAAGAAAATAATTGCATCAATTTCTATTTCTTATTAAATAAAAATGCTATATTTCTCATTTAAATATATTTATTATCTCATAATGATTAGTAAAACGCATTTAATGATGTAAAAAATGACATTCCGAATTTCTTTCTATTTGATAATTTGCATGAAAAAATACTTCTAGAAAATGATTAACTTTATGACATGGGTGGGGGGAAAGGAGAGAGAGAGATTTTATTTATATTAAAATCTTCTTATCCCTCTCTCTCTTTTTTGCCCATGTTATAATAATAATAATAATATAATAAAGAAAAAATAGCGAAGGAATAATAATAAAAATAATAATAATAATTTTTTAAGTAAAAAAATTAAATAAAAATTAATAAATAAATAAAAATACATACACAATCATGCCGTTTTAATATTTCCAACAAAATATAAACTATAAAGAAAAATAATAAGAAGTATATTTAATAATAATAATAATAATAATAATAATAAAATAAAACACAGATCGACAAAAATAAAATTATCCACAATCGGACCGATGTTGGCATATCTAATCGGACCGCTTTCGGCAAAGTAATACCGATCTAGTGTCACTTGCCGATACTAAATGATTGCCAATTTTTAGACGTAGAGGAACCGGTACACCTTAGAAGGATGTGATCTTTAGTATCGGCTGCCGGCATGATACCGTAACCTAACCGATTCCCCTCTTTCGATGCCGTCAAAGAACCGACACTGCCGACTGAGGCACGAAAGAGTGCCGAAAGGTGTGTGTTTGCTGGGTAAGTATACGCTTTATATATATATATATATATATATATATATTATTTCGAATTAATAATTTATGCTCTGCAAAGTTTAAAAACAAGAATATTAATAAACTGATCACAGCCACTGCTAAAATGGGTTTTCCTAAAAACTTTGTATTTTCTATTTTATATCCTTAACCATGTCTCTGTCAGTAAAAAAAAAAAAAGAAAGCTGTGTACACTCTTGTGTATATCAACAAAAAAATTATAAAATAATAAAAGACAATAAAAAAGGTGGCGGTTGGGTGGGCAGATGTTTGATTACGGAGGTGGGGTGGTGTTGTAAGGCTGGATGGTTGGGTGGGTTTGTGAAATTAAATTAAAAAAAAAAAAAAAAAAAAAAAGTAGAAGGCTTGTTGCATTTGCTTTGTATTACTATGCATACTTTCATTTTCCATTAAAATTTCTGTTTTTTCCTTTTTGAGTTGTCAACTATATTTAATGTTCTAATTATACTGTTAAACACAATGTGATCAATCGGTGAATTTCATTGTGGCTTCGTGGTTTCATTGTTGTTCATCTGCTTTGAAATTTGCATTTTTAAATCCATATGGTTCCTGTTCTGGTTGTGGCAGGCTGGGGGAGTGTTGCCGGCATAAAACTAGTGTAACCCCACAGGCAAGTCACAAGTCTTGCCGCCTGCTTCCTTCTTCCTATCTTGTGTTTCTTGGGTTGTTTTTTCATTAATTTTGATAAGTTTATAGTTTTAAGTTAAGATTTGTTGTTTTACTTTATTGATTCGTTTGTTTTGCAGGCTGTTAATTGGTGAATCTGGTTTCTTTGCATTGGTGTATTTCGTCCACTGGTGATTTTTTTTGTCTTGTTGGTCATTGGTGTTTCAGTGATCTTGTATCTGTTGCTTGGCTTCTACTATGCTTAATAGATCATCTTTATTATATATATATATATATATATATATATATATATGGAAAAATGAGGGTTAAAATGGCTGCTTTTAAAGTCATTGAAAGTGTCTTAAATCCAGTCACATCCATGTCTTAACTTTAAAATGTAAGACACGATTTCGTGTCTTAAAATATGACCACCCATTTAAGACTCTTATGTCTCTGAATTTCACACACATGAATTTGCAGTGAATGCCCGCCAAATTTGCCTCTTGTTTTTTTTTTTTTTTTTTTTTTTTTACATTTTGGAGGGCATTTAATTAGCTTTTTAGATCTTGAAACTCTTGTAACTTTTGAAAATATTAACTTATAATGCGGTTAATTGCATATTGTTGAGAATTAGTCATGGGAAATTAATATGACAAAAACGAAACTTGACCTTTTCCTCAATTTTTACTATTTTCAAAGCTGTATTTTGAGGGATTTTCATTTTTTTTTTTCAAGATATTCGTTAATGAACGCCTTTTTACTTTTACAAAATGATTTTAACTTTAAAATATGAAGTTTAATCCTTTAGGAACCGTTCTATATTTCGTGTTCTCCAAAATATTTTTGCACGTTTCGTTTCAATGTTATTTAAAAAATATATATTATTATCTTGATGCCCCCCCCTCCCAAAAAAAAAAAAAAAAAAAAAAATCATGCGTTCTGTTTTGGCTGAAAGAAGTATATATCTCTCCGTAATAAATATAATGTTAAAAATTGCCACAAATTATGTAATATACTTTTGCCTGTATGATTAAAATCCAATTTCTAATTCATCTAGTCATTCAAAAGAATGTTAGTACGTTTCAACCCTGCTTATACTATATTGCTCAATTATCATGGACTTGGGGTTATGAATAATAATAATAATAATAATAATAAGTTGGAACTTTTGTGCACTTTACAAAAAGTTTATTTATGTCAATGTTTATAATCTTATCTTTTCAATGAATATATTTCGACATTTCTTTTTAAACAAATTTTTGTAAATATAGCAAAAATAAATATATAAAATTAAGATGAGCAGTAAGGAAAAAATAATAATTACTATTTAAAAGAGTTTCTGAATGAAACCGTCTGCGATAAAAATAAGACAGAAATTTATTATTATTAAAATAAACACGATAAAGCCCCAAAAAGAAAAAAAAAATGAAAAAGAAAAAGAAACTTTAATTATACATACTTAACTCTACTACTTAGTTGATACGTTTGAATACATTGAGAATTCCCATGCGAACGTTTCACATTAACTTTCTTTCATGTTTATTGTATAAAAAAATAGCACAAGAAATAACACTTGAAATAGCTGCAATCTTTTTAACAGCTGTATTAAGCTTTAGAAATAGGTTGTATTTTTAATAAGATTATTTTGTTCTAACGAGAATCTCCTTTCTCACCCCAATGGAATAAAGGAAAATTAACATTGCAATCTGTTTACAATCTCCGATAGTCCCAGATGTTTTGCACATAATACAGTATAATCACAAGCTGTTTTCTCTTTAAGTTTTATCATATTTTTTAAAGAAATGGAACGTATATGTTCGACAAAAGTTTATTGTGTTTATCTTAGAAAGTAGAAAAAATACAGATAAGAAAAATAAATAAATAAATAAAAATGCATTAATAAAAGTGAATATTCCCCAAATGTAAATATTGTGTGCGTTTAATTTAAAATTTTTAATCAAGAAAAAAATAAATGTCATAATTCCTTTTAAAAGTAAATAATATAATTATTTTTTTATTCACATTACTTCATATATAATAATTCAAAACAAATTTCGAAATCTTGCACGCAATTTTTTATGCATTACAGAAATTAAACACGTTGAAATAAATTTGTAAAATGAAATTTTAATTCTAAAATTCATTATTAAAATGTAACTAGGAATTTGATTTAAATATATTTTTATTCTACATTTTTAGATATAGTCAAAATGCGTAGTATTAATTTATCAAAACTATTAGAAATACATATATGGCAATTGTTCTAAATTTAAATTAATTTTCCAGTTTTGATTTTTTGATACAAATGCACAGTGCAATGTACATTTTTTTTCTATGAATATTCTATAACAGGAACAGTGCAATGTATTTGGCAAATCAATACAAATGGTAATAATATGCCATTGTGTCGTTCATTGTAAAAGCGAATTACCTCCTTGTAAATGGATTTTGCGAGGTTTTTGTACACTTATGCGTATAGAAAAAAGACAAGTTTCAGTAAACGTTATTGATTTTTTGTGTTTAATGCAACTCATAATTATTAGAATTTATAAATTATATTAAAATAATATAAAGTAACTTAGAAACTTCATTTTTATGACGAATTTATAGAAGTTATAATTTTCTGAAAATAACAAGTAATGGCACTTATGGTATTTTAATGCAATTATTTCAGGTTCTTCACTTTTTTAATGAAAGATGTGACTAAATGTGGTACAATGAAGCAAAAATATACATATTTAAAAAATATGGAGTTACACCACTATTATAATGAACCGTTCATATGGTAACAACTTTTTAAGACTTAGAACTATAAAAAAAAACCTAATTCTTTATTTATTTATTTATTTTTTAAGGAGATTTTAGGGATATGTTTTTAAAACTGATAATTAGTCATATTAGTGATTAATCGAATTGTTTAAGTACAAACACAATAGAAAAATGTACTTTAGAATTCTTCAAAATTTAATATGTCTGACACGCTGGATTTTTGGAATAGGTAAACAAATATAGTGTTAAATGATATAAGATACCACAGTATCTTTAATAAAATTTTAAGATTTTATTTTAACAACAGCATGTCTTTTGAAAAACATTTAATTTATGTACTTTCACATTCCCATTTAGTTTTCTTTTAAGCGTTTTAAAATTTTTAAAATTTTAAGGAACCCCCCCTCCTCCTTCCTTTTTTATGCTTTTAAAACTTTTATCATAATTGAAAATGACTCTGAAAATTTTATATAATTAAAGGTAAAAAATATTCGCTATTTTTTTTTAAATATATAAACAGATAATGTGTTATAAATTAAGAAAAAGTATTTATGCACGGATGTACAGCTGATGTAAGTTATAAAGATGCGAAACATTTATAATGAAATACAGTTATATTATATTGCTTTGTATTTAATTTTATAAAAGTTTAAACAATTATTAAGTAGCTTTATGAAAGCCATTTCATAAATATTCATTAAATAAATGCAATAAGCATATTTATTTTAATGATTTTCTGCTTAAAATACATTTGTATATTTTTAAAGTGCAATAGAATATAAAAAAAATTAATGAGATAAAATAGTGAGTTTTGAAAACAAAAATAAAATTTAATAAATACACGGAATTCGAAAGCTAAAACGGTCATATTCTCTCTCTCTCTCTATCTCTCTCTCTCTTTCTTCTTCTTCTTCTTCTTATTTTTTTTTTTCATAAATAAAATTTTTTATTCAAAATTTTAAGCTTATAAAAGAGCAATGTTTAAACAATATTTTATAAAATTTCCATTAACAAAATTTAAATTCAGCTATTGGGTCGTGGTTTTTGAAGACCCTTCAGAAAAGCAGTGAACATGATTTCTCAAAAACTAATGCACACATCTTATCGAAGTTGTACACACTTCTTCAAAATAGAATTGACTAATGCTTGAATATAGGATTCTTCTTTTTTTTAGATTATAAACTAATTTTACGAGACTATATGTGTTGTAAAATGTACTGAAAATTGTATTGTCTTTGTGTATAACTCTGTGAAAAATTCAAATTTAAATTTTCTTTAAAAAAAAAAAAAATCCTTCATTCAAGCACTAGTCAATTTCACTTTGAAGAAGTGTGCAATATTTCAATAAGATCGGTACATTAATTTTCAGAAATCGGTGTCCACTATTTTTCTATATGGTCTCTGAAAACCAGGACTCACCGATACTAAATGCAAAACTGGTGTACAAACGATAAATAGACGATAAGACTTCTTCACACACCATAAATTTTAAGCCAGCACAACCGGTTTCGAAAGGACGTAGCCTTCCTTCATCAGGTGCACAAAACACGTGCTACTGCCTTGGAGGCAAAAGCAAGACCCTGGTGTGTGAAGAAGTCTTATTGTCCAGGACCCATCGGCTGAATTTGTAAAATATTGTTTAAATTTTGCTCTTTTATAAGCTTAAAATTTTGAATAAAAACTATTATTTATTATGTAAAAAAAAAAAAAAAAAAAAAAAAAAAAAAGGGAGGGGGGGGGAATACTTTATTTATTTTTCAAAAATCTTGTTACGCTTTAACAAATCGAAAAGTTAAGTAAAATAAGGCGATTTTTATATCATTTCAAAAATATTTTCCTCTAGATAATTTAAAATTTAGATTATTATTATTATTTTATTATTATTTATTATTATTTTTATTTTTATTATTTTTTTTTACAAAAGTAACTTTATGTTATATTTGTGACTTTATATCATCCATATTTTTATTCTTTCGCGACATTCTTTCATATTTTGAAAAGAAAAATTCTAAGAAATAAGTCATTAAATTTTTTTTCTTTAAAATTAATATTCTTTATATAGTTTCTCCCATTTTTTAGAACAGTGAAAGAGATTTACATAGGAAGATTTCCTTTTTATCGTAATACGTGCATTTAGTTTTTTTTTTTTTTTTTTTAAGATGAAAAGAAGTAATTTTCACTCACCATTAAATACTTTTAATGAGAAGAAAGAATGTGAGCTAAATTGCTATGCATGAACTTTCTATATTAAGCATGATTAAATTTAACACTCTAATAAGATTTATTATTGCAGTTTACATACTGCACACGTTCCATTCTAACGGATATTCAAAACGATATTTTTAAGCTCATCATGCACAACTGAGTGATTCTCATACAGGGATTTCTAATTTAATGTTACTCACTGTTAGTAAATTTAGCATTTCCAAAGCGTTAAATTATGGCAAAAATTACTGAAAAAATTAACTGCAAATAGGGTCATGATTTATAAATAAATTAAGGTGTTTTAAATTCTGTATGCAAATTTTTGAAATTCAGTTCATTGTATTTCATGAAGTTAATTTCAGATGTTCATTAGAACCTCTGTATCTAAATGTAATATAAATATATATATATATATATATATATATATTAAGTTCACTTTCTGAATTTTTATAACTATCATAGTATATTTTTATGAAAAACTTATCATTTGTAACTTATCTTTTAAATTTGTTATCCGTGAAATGCAATGAAGCATATTAAAAATTAAAATTAAATTAAAATTAAAATAAATAAATAAATAAATAAAATAAAATAAAAACATTTTTTTAATAATATTGTTGAAATAAATAAAATGAATAAATAAATTCTCAGTTATCACACTTACAATCAGTGTTGTGCAAGTTCACGAAAAAAACGAACTAGTTCAAACTCAAGTTCATCGTGTAAAAAACGAGTTAGTTCGCGCTCAAACTCATGCCTGAAAAAAATGAACGCGCTCAACTCAAGTTCATTTTTAAAAAGGAGCGAAGTTCATTAAAAGTTCATTTTTGAGTTTTTTTTTTTTTTTCTAAACCGATCTTATCCTCTGTGAACACTTTCATAGGTAATTTACATTTAAAAAAAATAACAATTACCATGAAAATTTTTCGTAATTTAATGCTTAAACTTATAACTTACAACTCTTAATTATAACTTATTAATTTAATTGTGGTAAAAATTTATTTACGGACACTTCTGAATAGTGGACCCATTGTTTTTGCGTGGTTTTCTATTCTCAAATTTCCAATACGTTTGTTTATGGGCATGAGAAAACTTATTTATAGGAGACGAATTCCATCATTCAGAGATTACGTTGTTTTGAAATATATTTTTTACCATGTTTTGATTAACTTCGATTCTTCTTTGTTTGTTTGTCCAAAACAAATCTTGCAATCGATTTTTAACTAAATTCCCGACTAGCTAGACATTTGTAACTTTTAGGATGGCTCAGAACACGGTGACAATACATTTTTTTTTATCCCTTTTAGTCAACCGTTTCAGGCCCCTACTGCCTGCGGCAACGTTTATATGATTTGGCAGAAACTTTATTTAAGTAACTTTCCGACGAGCAAGACATTTGAAACTTTCAGAATAGTTCAGAACACGGTGGAAATGCATTTTTTAATACTTTTAGACAACTGTTTCGGGTTCCTGCTGCCTTCGGCAGCGTTATCAGTACAAAGCTTGAAATCAATTTTTAACTAACTTCCCGACTAGTTAGACATTTGAAAATTTCAGGATAGCTCAGAACACGGTGACAACTGTTATTTAACTAACTTCCCGACTAGCTAGACAGTCGAAACTTTCAGAATAGTTCAAAACACGGCGAAAATGCATTTTTTAAAGTACTTTTAGTCAACGGTTTCGGGGTTCTGCTGCCTTCGGCAGTGTTATCAGTACAAAGTTTGCAATCGATTTTTAACTAACTTTCCGACTAGCTAGGCATTTGAAACTTTCAGGATAGCTCAGAACACGGTACAAATATATTTTTTTAAATATTTTTAGCCAATTGTTTCAGGTCCCTACTGCCTTCGGCAGCGTTTATATGATTCAACAGAAAATTTATTTAGCTAACTTCCCAACTAGCTAGACATTTGAATCTTTAAGAATAGTTCAGAATGCGGTGAAAATGCATTTTTAAAAATATTTTTAGCCATCTGTTTCAAGTCTCTGCTGCAGCGTTACCAGTACAAAGCTTTCAATCGATTTTTAACTAACTTCCGGGCTAACTAGCTAGTCATTTGAAACTTTTATAGAAGCTCAAAACACGATAACAATAATTTTTTTAATACTTTTAGCCAATTGTTGCTGGTTCCCGCTGCTTTCGGTAGCGTTTATATGATTCAACAGAAAATTTAAAGCATGGTATATAAAAAGTTTTTTTTAACTTTTAATTATTTTTTAATAGTGTAATGGTTTCACTTAATTAGTCTTTATTTAATTGCAATTAATCTTTATTTAATTGCACCAAAGCCAATGTTGGCTTTTAGTTCTTGGATAAAACACTAGAAAATTTCGCTTGCTATTTAGCGTACTATATAGGAATGAGCATGAATTTTATATAAAGTGTGTAAAAATAAAATCAAGCTCAAAATCAAGTGGGTTTTGGAATTTTTTTATTTGGGGACCGCCACTTAACGATTTGTGATATTTCATCCAAGGTCCCTAAGACAAACCGGTAAATTGTGTTAAAAATATTTAGCTAATTCAAAAAGAAACTCAAAATAAAATTAAAACGTTAATAATAAATTTAAAAAACATATAATTTAATAACAAGTAACTTATTAAATAGAAAACAATTGTTAAATTCACAAAGGGTACATAAATTGCCCATTGGAAGAAAAATCTCAAAGTGTTTAGTCTTCCGTTTAAACGAGCGTGGAATAAAAAGGTACAGCTTTCTTTCTTTCTTTTTTTTTTTTTTTTTTCCGGATAATTAAAATTAGAAGCTATAATTCTTAAAACATTTATTTCTTTAAGAGAAATTTCGTAAAAATAAGTGCATTTTTAATACTGTTTCCAAATAATGTGTACACATTTTTCTTTCTGTACAAGCTTGTTTAGCCTTTATATATATATATATATATATATATATATATATATATATATATATGTATGTACAATGCTGCTGATAGAAAACTGTAAATATTTTTAAAATTTCAATTATTATTATTATTATTATTACTAGCAGGCTTTGCACGCTTCGCTAGACATTAAACTTAACTAAGTTGTCAAAATCCCATATCTTTATTAATAACCTAAGTTCTCTCTGTGATTAGTAGAGGTTTTTCTCGCTCGCAACGTGAGGAGTTTGGTTCCACCCTTCGGCAGCAACTTACCCACTTCTTACTTCCCTTTCCTCAGCGGGTGAGTTCGAAGTTTTGCAAAATCCCACTAATGCACATAATGAGTACACTTAATCAATATCCACACACCAAAATTTGCCATTCTAAGATAATTCAAAGCGAATTCAAGCGGAAAAACATGTTTTTACACACGTTTATTGCCCTCCGACTCCGAGAAGGGGGGGGGGGATTTCGAATTTCGTGAAATCCAGTTACAATAAGTGCCGGATGCATACAAACAATTTACGCACAAAATTTCGTGACCACAGAAGTCTTTAATAGAAAGTGTTATAAATAAATAAATACAAAAAGCACAGCTTTAGTACGGGACCGCTTTGGTGACTTTAAATATTTTAAGCCATTTTTGCGATGAATTGAATTGGCTATCTCAATTGTGCAATTAAAGATCTTGGCGAGAAACGTCCGAGCTACTTCGGCGCCAAATTTAAAATTTTGCCAAAGGGATCCGATACTAAAGCACACCTACCTGTGAAAGATACCTTTCACAAAACAAAAAAGTAAAATAAAACAAAATAAAACAAAATAATATTTTTTTTTTTCTTTTTTTTTTTTTGATATTTAAAAAATAAAAAAATCTTAATAAAATCCAAATTATAATCATTTACAATTAAGGGGAGAACATAAAAGAACCTCATAAGGTACATAATGACAAAAAAAATTTTGTTTTATTGCAGGAAAGAAAAGTACTGCTTAATTAAATAAAAATATTAAACTAATGCCAAATATCACTATGAAAATATTTATCCACATACAAATTCCTGATTAAAATTTCATTTTATTTCTGAAAAATAAAAAAAATATGTAAATGCGTATACATAAATATAAAACCTTCTACCGAATCTGGGTTGAAAACGGAAAAAGGGTAAAATAAATTAGAAATATCGGACCTATATTTATAAATTTGATACGAAATGAAAGGGGCAATTTTTCTGAATCCAGGGGTGGAAACAGTTTTTCGATGCGACAATTAGATTTTTAGAAAATAACTAAAATATGAAATTTAAGTGGCAACGGAAAACGGAAAAAGGGAAAAATAAATTGGAAATATCAGACCTGTCGTTACAAATTCAGTACCAAATGAAAGGGGTGATTTTTCTGAATCCTGTGGTGTAAACAGTTTTTCGATACGGCAATTAGATTTTTTAAAATTAACTAAAGTATGAAATTTAGATGGCAACGCTTCATTTCAATCTTTTCATAATTTGTAGTGCGAATCACGCGAATAAAAAAGTCTTTAAATTAAAAATTTATTTTTATATTTTATTTTCCATTCAAAGTGTTTTAGTGAAAAAATATTTATGGCGCATGCGCTTGCGTTTTTTACCCACAATTCAAAAACTAATCAAAATTTTGAAAATTTCTATAGATATAATTTTAAGTTGGGTGAAGACATAAGTTTCTGCCAAGCGCCTTTGAATTCCGTCCAGCCGTTCTCGAGTGATGCCCGGACGAAAAAAGCGACATACTGACACGATGACACACACACACGCGCGCGCGCGCGCACATACATACACACACTGGCAAAATTTTCTGAAGTCATTTTCGGCTTTCATGGGGTGTGAAACGTGAAGATATCGCAAAATTTTTTGATTCCGACAAATTTACAGACAAAAGTCATATTTTATTAATATAGATTGTTGTTGTTTTAATTGAGTGTTTAAGTTTTAAATAGGAAAAAATATTTAAGTGTCTAAAGAGCCATTATACACATATATCTTTAATATCATATTTAAATTCATTTATTAATTATTATTATTTAACTTATTTTATGTTATTTTCTTATTTAATTTAATTTTAAGTTTTTTTTATTATTACTATTATAATTATTCCATAAAAATATAGTTTTCATTAGAATATTTATTTCTAAAGGAAAAAGAAATGTGCAATGACAATACTTTATTATCCACTTAAGCAAAGCAAGACATGAAATAGACTAGTTTAAGTAAAAATACATTAATAATAAAAATACTAAATACTGATTGCAGAATCTTTCAATTGTGTATATTTTCACACATTCCATCATTGATGTTTGTTATTTACATTTCATAACAGATTTTTTTTTTTTTTTTTTTTTTTTTTTTTCGAAATTTTCAACTGAGAGATTTATTCTGCACGTTCCAAAAGTCTCGGCACCAGCGATGAACAGTCTTTCTAGCCTATACAAGTTTCGGTGAAAACCAAGGAAAACTCCTAATGGCTTGATCGACAACTATAACAAGGAATCGAACCCGGCACTTGTCCACCAGTTTCGACAGCTGAACCTCTCGACCACTTTACCGTGTTATCATACTGATGTCAATATTTTATTCTAATATTTTATACGATTTTGTGTCTTTTTCCAATACATTAATTCCAGTAATCCAAATTTATGTGAAACAGTATCATGTTTTGGCACGTTATGAAAAACTTTAAATTATTTTCTAAGTTTTTAAAATGGAATGTTGGTATTTATTGATGTTCATACCGGTACCATAAATGATATATTTTAAACTGCTCTAACTTATTTGTGATTAAATATTTCTCATAATGTACAATTATGTCATATTTTGCCTCGTTATGTAATATTAAGAGTTTTAGTGACACTTTACCTATCTTCACTTCTGGCATCCAAATTTCATGTAATTAATTCTACGAGAAAATTTGTTATGCAAATTACTCATTAGCTGACGCTTTTTTTTTTTTTTTTTTTTTTTTTTTTACCCTGTCTTTACATTAAAAAAAATTCACAACAGTTAAAATAATTTTTGTTAAAAAAAAAAAAAAAAAAAAAAAAAAAATACAAAGAATTTTATAAGTTTTTAATATTTCATTTTGAAATCACAAAATGTAAAAACTGATGCTGTTTTAACTAGTTCGACTTCTTTATGAGGAGAAAAATCGCTATAATACACTTTTTATTTATGCTTATTTTATTAATTTATTTGAATAACTATATTTATTCATTATTATTAATTTATTACTATTAAGTCTTAAATATCTGCAAAGAAAGCGATATATTTTTCAAGCAATATATTTTAACCGAATACGCGTGTTTTGTTTATACATAAGACTCTTGTTCATATCACAGAATAAATATAAAAAACATGACTTTAAATACATCTTAAGATTAAAAATCACTTTTCAAAAACGATAAAATCTAAAATAATAATAATAATAATAATAATAAATAACAGATTAAATATTTTTTGTTAAAAATAAAAGTGTACTTCAGTTTTTCCGTCTCATTGGAAATGGAAAATAAAAAAAGAAATAGGCCGACAAAAGAATACACACAACACCCCCTTGGATATAAAAAAGGGAAACGGAGAGCGTCTCAAATCGACAGCAATAAATCAATTCCTCGAAGTCAACAGATAGGACCGCCGTTCTCAGAACTTGTATAGTCCTGGACGTTCTGTAGACTCAAGACTATTACAATTACAATAGTTTACTTTCATGTCGTGGAACCCACATAGGCAACCGGCAACCTTTTAAAAATCAATGTCACCGAACTTTTGTACTATACAGGAGACACATTTCACCGTGACGTCCTCTCTCAGCAATTAGCAGAAATTCTATTTTGCAGAAGAGAAGCAAGGAAGGGAAACACAATTGTATCTCATCCTCTACACACAGTAGGGGGTGTTGTTATCTCACAGCTCTTTTTTCTCTCCCCTTCCAACAAAAATAAAGGAAAAGACTTCTGCTATCAGAGAAAATGATTGTTTACATACCAAACTGTCAATAATCTTGATCTTAAATTTTAATACTATTACATTGACAGATAGCTAATTAAAAAAATTAACAAAAAATGTAGATCATTGTGCCGTTTAACAAACGTCGTGATGTATGTGCTATGAGAGGGAGGGGGGGAGAAAGAGAGAGATAAAAAGACAGCGGTAATGATATAAAAAAAAAAGAAGGAATTTTTCTAATTTCATATTCTCAATTCAAAGCATCTAAGTTAACATAAATTCCTATTGATTATTGCGCTTTTTGCTAATTTTTGCTTTATATATGTACTTTTGAATTTTTATGACATTGGCAAGAACACTATATGTTTTAATATTCTAATTTGCAAACCTCGCAAGTTATTGAAAAATTACTGTTTTCTTAACATTGAAGAATATGTAAAAATCTCGCATGAACGTGTACTATGAAAGTTATTTTCATTGTAAAGATTATACCAGTTTTAAAATATCATTTATAATTCTAGCATGAACATCATTAAAGCTATGATTATTCTACGTTTGAAACTTCGTAAATTATTTAAGATTTACAATTTTCTTAACATGGCAGAATAGACAAAATTTCACATAAACGTGTATTATGAGGATTATTTTTATGTTACAAATGTTGGATAAATATTTAAATGTCATTTATGATACTGGAAAGAATTTTACTAACTGTGTATAGTCCGTTTTGAAAAGTTTGTAAGTTATTCGAGATTTGCGATTTGCTTAACACCATGGAATTGCATGAAAACAAAATAAGAAATTGACTTAAAAAAATTAAACATAAAATTAAGATAAGGTAAATGTATCGAAGCGCAGTTAGGGTAGCCAAATAGGTAATGTATTTCATATCATTCTACGACCGTATCTTCATTTCTGTTAAAATGAATATAATATGCGCTCTAGTAGAAACTTGTGAGAACAAGAGTATGACGGAGAACTTAGTAGACGAACTAGTTTTTAATATTACTGTAATATAATACTGCGTTACGTATAAAAGTTGTTTACAAAGCGAAATCATTTGATTGCTTTTATCTTAATATTAATTAAAAAACAGTCTAATGTTAAAGAATAATGAATAACTTTTTAAAAAAATTATCCGTTTTGGAGTTAAAAAAGCTGCAATTTTTAAATTACAGCGTACTTATTTCCCATGCATAATCCATGAAATTTGTAAACAATTGTTGGTTCATACTTGAGAATCATTCACATAAGACTATAGAGCATTGTTCCAAACGGAAGAAATATTTAATTTAATGTAATTTGCAATATGTTATTTTGACATTTTGATCTTAAAAGGAATTTTTAATTATGTTACAAAGCACAAAATGTGATATAAAAAATAAGTAGTGATTCAATTCTTTTGAAAATTCATTTAAATTTCATGACCAGCGAAGCGGGCATAGTCTGCTATGTTTGTAAGATATGCACAAAATTTAAACAAAAAAGAAAAAAATAATAGGCTGGTTTAAAAACATTTGATTTCCTCTTCCGTCCCCCCTTGCCACCTTTCAACTATATATTATTTACTATAATTTTAATAAATATTTAAAGAAAGTTATATTTATATAAAGTTCCAGAGAAATAGTTAACATGTTGATACAAAAACAACCATTTCGCGCCAACCCCCCACCCCCACCTTCCAAGATATGTGTAACACTTTTTATAATTTTTCTTAAGCAGTAAGTGGTATTTACACGAAGTTTTATTTCAATCTATAATAGATCGGTTTTAAAAAATCCTTTCTCCTTGCCTTCCTAAGCTATATATAACACTTATTGTGATTTTCGTAAAAAATAAGTGATAATTATTCAAAATATCGTTAAAATCGGTGACAAGGTGATAGAAAAAAAATTATTTCCTTCTGCCCCCTTCCTTCATTATTATTTCCTTCAGCCCCCGAAGTATGTGTGACACAGTATTTTTGTCATAAACAGCAAGTGACAATTAGGTTCATTAAAATCAGTAAGAAGGTCATATAAAAACAATTATTCTCTTTTAATCTGCTCCTGGCCCCCCTTCCCCGGGGTATATACTAAATGAAAGTGGTTCCAATTTAATTGATTGAAATTTCGAAAAATGTATTATGGAAAATCATTGTCTAAATTCATTATTTAATGTTTCTTATTTTTGCGATTTGAAAATTGCAAAAATGCCCCTTTTTCCGGTGCCCTTTTTCCGGGTGCCCTTTTTACCAGTGCTTTTTTTTTCCCAAATGCCCTTTTTTACGGGATCCATTTTGCTCAGTTATTTTCTTTTCTGTCCTTTTCTTCTTCTACTTTCCTTTTCATATTTCAGACAGAAATATTTAATATGAGTTTGAGCTTGAATTGCTTTTTCACGCTCAAGTTCGCGTAAAAAACGAACTACGCTCAACTCAAGTTCATAATTTAAAAAACGAGCGAAGTTCAACTCAAAACTCAAAACTTTTGAGCTACGCTCACGAACGCGTTCAAATGAACGCGTTCGTGCACAACACTGCTTACAATGAGCTGCATGCAGTGAGCAGAAGAAATAGCAGCAGCAGTCTCCGAAAAAGCTGCAAGTGCACATGGCAGTAGTAGTATAAGTAATATTTCGAGATTTGGGAATTCTTTTAATTTCAGTTGAGTGGAGTATCTTGGAAAATGTTTTAAAATTTTACCGACAAAATATATCCCTTAGAAAGAAAGGAAAAAAAAGTTTTATGCAATTACTAGCAACGTATCCCATCTAGTTCGCATACTTTATAGACTGTGTATTTAAAATATGGTTGCGATAGAACCAGTAATTTTTAATCCATGACCCAAAATGGTTTTATTTGTTTGAAGCTATTGTCTGTGTATTTGCCTTTCTGTGGCACTAAAGCTACCAAATGAATAGACTGATTTCTTTTTCTTTTTCTTTTTTTTTTTTTTTTTTTAGAATGGTAGTTTAATCAGTATAATTCTTAGTTATGTTTTACAGAAATTTGTTTGATAGGGATCTTTTAATTAATTTAATTATGAATTTTCAGGTGAAGTTTGCTTTAAAATTGTGTAAGGTGAATGAAGAGCTTCTAGTCGAAATTCGACAATTATAGCTCGTGAATTCCAACTCTTACTTGCACTCAGAAAAAAAAAAAATGTACCGCCTTCCACTAGAATGAATAAGTGGCCATTTTCTAAATCCCTTAACTAAAAATATAGATTCCCGAGCTATGCGCATAAGGCACGCCTATAAACTGAATAGATGAAATGTTCGAGAATTTCTAATCTACACATTTCTAGATGGTGAAACAATATTCTGAATATTCTGAATCTTTTGTATTACGATAATTTCTCGCTTGATTTTCTAGAATTGGGTCATAAACCAAGATTATAGCTGCTGTAACCCGCCTCTTGTATTCACATTTATTTGGAGATATTTTCAAATAGGTTTGTCCTCGATATTATAGGCAAACGCTCAAGAATTCTAATAGAAGTCTCTAGAATTCGCTTTCGAAGGGGACCAAAAAAAAAAAATTATACGAAATTTATAAGGATGGCATGGAACTATTTTCTAGAGCCACAATTTAGATTCTAGATGTCAGTTATAGATAAATAGACAATAAGACCTCTTCGCACAACATAAATTTAAAGCCAGCACAACCGGTTTCGAAAGGACGTAGCCTTCCTTCATCAGGTGCAAAAAAACACGTGCTTCTGCCTTGGAGGCAAAAGCAAGACTGAAAGCAGGGCAAAATCCAGAGGGGGATTTCATTGTTCTTCATGACCATACCAAATTCTCGGCTTCACCTTCTTCAGCAATTTGTGCCCGTTTTTATGCTTTACCTAAAGTTAATAAAAACAATGTTCCCCTCAGACCTATTGTTTCGAATATTGCTATGCTACTTATCCCCTCTCTAAATTTTTAGCTTCTATTTTTTTTTCTCCTTTATGCAGCGTTAATAGTCATACTATAAAAAATTCCTATGATTTTGTTAAGAAGTTAAATAATCTGAATCCTGTAAATTGCTCAATTTAACTCTTAATGTGAAGTCTTTATTTACTAATGTCCCCACTGAAGATGCGCTTAATTGTTTAGAAAAAGGCTACGCGAATTTCATTATTCTGACATTGAAATCAAAGACTTTGTTAATCTAACTAAACTCTGTGTTTCCCAAACTACTTTTGAATTTAATAACAAATTTTATAAACAGTGTGATGGTTTAAGTATGGGTAATCCTTTATCTCCTATTCTTGCCGATATCTATATGCATTATTTTGAGGAAAAATTATTAAAGATGTTAAATTTAAAATGCTGGTTACTTTACGTAGATGACACTTTCATTCTTGTTGAAAATCCGTTTGATGTTTCTGCCATTCTTAATATTGCTAATGCTATTGATCCCCATGTTCAGTTTACCGTCGAGTTAGAAAATTGTAATCAACTCCCCTTTCTTGATGTTTTAGTTACTAGGTGCGATTCCTCTTATAAAACCTCTGTGTACAGGAAACCTTTCTCTGTTTCTAAACCTCCCCATGCTCTCTCTAGTCATCCGGCTAAACAAAAAAATGGCACCTTTTACACTTACGTGTATCGTGCCCTTAAAATTTGTTCTGATACTTCTTCTCTTAAAGAAGAACTCAATTATTTAAAGTCCATTGCTATTAAAAGAGGTTTTAGACCTTCTATAAATGATAAAGCTATCAAAAAGTTCAGTAGGCCAACTTATAATTCTACTCTTTCCATTGATGATAAAATTAAACCTGATAATCTTGTTGTCTTGCCTTTTTATCCCCCCTTATGTTTTAAATTAGCCAAAATTTTTAAGCGTTTCAATTTTCACGTTATTTTTAAACCTGTCAATAAATTCCAATTCCCTTCAACTAAATCCCCTGTTCCCGAGCTTCAAAAGTGGGGTATCTATAATGTCCCTTGTAATAATTGTGATTTATCTTATATTGGTCAAACAAAAAGAAATCTCGAATGCCGTTTACGTGAACATTCTCGGTATGTTGTCAATCAAGAAATTTCTAAATCTTCTATTGCGAAGCACAGTTGGGAATTTGATCATAGTTTTAGTGTTAAGAGTGCCAAAATTATCTTTCATGCCAAACGCGTTTCCGAACTGGATTTTTTGGAAAATTTAGTTATTTACCTTAATCGTGATAAAATTGTCAATGAAAAATCTGATTCCACTTTGCTGTCTACAGCCTGGAAAAATTTATTTAATTCAATTAAATTCCCTTCATTATGTTTATAACATAATAATAGTTATAATTAAATAATTCTAATAAATAATAATAATAATAATAATAATAATAATAATAATAATAATAAATTTTATTAAATTTACTTATTAGTATAATATTAATTAAAAAATAAATAAAATAAATAAAGAAATAAGTAATTAATTAAATTAAATTAATTGTTTATTAATTCCCTCCATCCTTTTGCTTTTGTGTGTGCATGTGTGTTCCTCTCAGATTGGTCCTGCATGATGCTTGTTATTGGTTGTTTGTGTTGCTCCTCCCCCTCTGGATTTTGCCCTGCTTTCAGTCTTGCTTTTGCCTCCAAGGCAGTAGCACGTGTTTTTTTGCACCTGATGAAGGAAGGCTACGTCCTTTCGAAACCGGTTGTGCTGGCTTTAAATTTATGGTGTGTGAAGAAGTCTTATTGCCTATTTATCGTTTGTACACCAGTTTTGCATTTAGTTTTGGTCAGTTATATAATTTTTTCTCAGTGTATTGGCGTGTCATAGCTCAGAAATCTATATTTCTAGTTTAGGGATTTAGAAAAGGACAACCTATTCGTTCTAGATGAAAGCGGTATATATTTTTTTTCTCAGAGTTCATATTTTAAATCAGTTCTCAAAACTGTTAAAAAATGATTATAAGTGCAGATTGTCAGTTTGAAGTCTGAAAATTTCTAAGTTTAATTGAAAATAAGAGATTTTAATGACAAAATATTTTAAATTAATTATACATATATATTTCAGGTCACTTTGCACCGATAATTTAAAACTATCGAACTGAGAATCATCCAAATCAAGTTAGAGAATAAGGTATTTTTGAGGAGGGGGGGGGGTAATTATAGTACAAAATAACTTTTTTTGTAATTCGTGAAATTTTAACTGATTTTGGCAAAAATTAAAACTCGCTGCAAATACTGATTATGATTTCATAGGCCAAAAATTTCTTGAATTCGGTTGAAAGTTGGAGATTTTAAATTAATATTTAATTAAATTCAAATTTAACTTAACGAAAGTAAATATTTAATTAAATTATTTTTAATTGATGTTTTGCAACTTGTGATTTTTTTTCATAAACTTCCCTGTGTTAATTCGAGCTATATTTGTACAGCTTGATCGATATGGCTATTGTCCAGTTGAAAATGGCTATTGAAACTCCCCCACTCTGTATACTTACACAAACCACTTCCATACATTTTACATATTTAAATTTGCTGTATAATTTTATGGGTGTAAGTTTATTCTTTCGACGTAAGGTTTTTTTTTTTTTTTTTTTTTTTTCCAATTATTTCTAATTTATTATTAATCAGCGACGGTACAAACATCGAAACAACCCGCAGGAAAAAAAAATGATATATGTACTAAAACAGATCTATTCGTATTTATTATTATTGCCTTTTTATAAACTAAATTTAATGTAACTGACACACCATATAACTTTTATGAATAATGCTTTTATGAAAACTGCAATACAACAGAAATAGATGACGAGAACTTTCATTCGTCGTATTTGAATTCTTATAATTCTGTACTGATAAGTATAAAGGATTTAAGTCCAAAAATATCGATTTTGAGTTAAGTACATAGTCAGACTCAGAAAAAAATTCTCTATCGATTGGTATAAAGGATTTAATTCTATGTCATTTAGTCTTTGAGAAAATCCATTTGTAAAAAAAGGACCAATTCAGAAATGTACCATTCATGTATGGTATAAAATATTTAATTCAATTTTTCCCGTTATTAAATGAAGGTTGACAACCACTGAATGGTATAAAGGGTATAAATCAACGAAATACCTTTTTCCTAATCGATTCTTCTGATTTGTTTTCAGCTAGTTAAACTTTATTTTTCGTCTCCTGAAAAATCAAGAATATGGACTTAAATCCTTTATACTTATCAGTACAGAATTTATTTATGTGGGGGTACTTGAAAGTTCAGGTATATCAGCATAACCCACACACACTTGAAGAAGTTGAACATTACATCCATAATTCATCTTTGCCTATTTTGACTGCGACGTTATTGTGCATGATATAAGTATTGTGTATGAGAAGTGTGCATGATATATATATATATATATATATAAATATACATATATATATATATATATATATATATTTAGGCTACGCCATACTATTGCAGAAATCAGCGGTTATATTAAAAACATGTCTATTTAATTTTCCAGCTGGCATATCCACCTTGTGGCAAAACTTGTAACTAGTTTTAACAAAATATATTTTTCAATATGTATTTCTTTTTTTTTTTTTTATAAAAATGCAGAAAGCGGCGCATTTCTCACATATCATGTTTTTATTATTTACGATGAAAATAGGACAGTCATTTTTTAAACACACGGTATTTATTTAATTTTACATTACACCATTTTATGATACTGATAAAAAAATTGAAAATCATAACATTAGTAAATTACAATTATCCTATTAGTAAATAAATCAATAAATAAGTAAATAAAAATAAAGTCAACGCCAATTGTAAAAGTGGAAAAAAAATGTTTAACTATTATATATTCTTTTTTATATATATACTGTATATTTTCGAAAAGAAAATTTAATTAACGTGTCCACTCACGTTTGTATGCGGATAAAATTAAAAGAACCTTTATTTTCGACGTGTAGTCTGCAGGTCAAATAAATTTGTTTTATGAATTTTATTGAGTAATCTGTACTATCGTTCTTCACGTTTGTTGTTCCTCGGAGAGATTTAAGTTTTTCTATTGATAAAAATATCTGTTGTAAAATATATACTTGTTTGACTGCTGGATTATACACACCAGTTAGTGTGCCTAATTGTACTTACAAAAATGAATCAACTTCTTCCTCTTTTGAAATTTCTTTTCTTTCTTTCTTTCTTTTTTTTCTTTTTTTTTTTTTTTTTTTTTTTTTTGTTCGTGTGTGTGTGTGTTTTGATATTACTTTCGATATAGCGCGTTTAAGATATGTGTATATTTTTTGCTCTTTTAAATGACAATATATTTTATTGCTTATTTTTATAATTATATACTATTTTTTTTTTCTAAGTTATTTTAGAAAACATTTTTTATGTTTCAAAAGTTTGTATTTACAAAACCAATGTAACAATTTTTTGTATATTGCCTTTACTGAAAATCAGTATTTTAAATTTTGCTATTTTTTCCAAGAATTTTTTTTTCTTTTTCTTTAAACAACTATTATATAATTTACACAATATATGAATTGTTACAGGTAAATTTTATTTTCTATTATTTAAAAATCGAAACATACGTGGTAGACATTTTGGAGAACACAGCTTGCTGTTATGTAACGGAGGATGTCTTCTGTCCAAGGTATGCCAAGGAGGCCATCGTAAGCAGACATACACAGTGACTGACTTCATAGAATCCTACGACATGTATTGTGTTTCAGAATTTTTATACAGTTATCAAAAATTTATTTTTTAGTATAAATCAATCACAGAAATATATCTTTAAACATTAAATTTTAGTTATACATCCGATTATTTATAGACTTCAGTGCATTAAATATAACCATTTTTTATCCAGCTTATGAAGGATTATGTTAAATATATGAGAGAATTTTTAGAAATATATATATATATGTATTAATGTTATTTTATTTGTATATTTTATCATAAATATTTGAATATGAAGGTTATACTTAAAAGAAAATGGCAAGAAATCTATTTGGTATTACATATTATTTTACAAAAGGAAATTCGAAGCTTTATTTAAAAAAAAAAAAAAAATAATAATAATAATAGAAGTGCGGAATTTTAAAACATATGAAAGCTACTTCAGAATCATTTTTATTAGAAATAAGTAAATAAAATTAATAAAAACCTTTTAAAAAATAAAATAAAAATTTCTTCAATTTTTTTTTTTTTTTTTTTTTTTTTTTATACTTATACAAATGTAATATGTATTTAACTGTACATTGGAAGTTAAATTTTCAAAAAAGAAAGAAAAAATTTCTGAATTAGAGAATATTTAACAGTTTGAATTAAAATTGATAACAAACCTAACAAGAAAAATATTTCTTTTTTCCTTAAAAAGGAAAAGGCAAGTAAGCCTTCGCGTCAAAAGCAAGACTGAGGCTTGCTTTTGACTCCAAGGTAATAGCATGTGTTTTTTGTACTGGAAGAAGAAAGACTACGTTCTTTCGAAATAGGTAGTATTTGTATTGATTTTACGGTGTGTGAAGAAATATTAAATATTAAATAAAAATATGATATAATAGAAATTTTTTTATTCTTGTTTACGATTAAATATTTTCACCTTTCTGTATAATAATAATAATAATAATAATAATAAAATGTGTAGTTGCGCGTAACATTGCTCGGTCTTACAGAACTTAGGGCGCGTCTAGTATTCCCTTTCAATATCAGTCCTACATTCATTCCATTCAGTTTCCTTTAGTGAGTATTTTGAAAAAAAAAAATATATTTTTTTAAATTTCTATGATCTATTCAATCAAAATTGAATAAAAGAGATGATAGGAGAAATATTAGAGGTCATGCTCATGTATGGCAAATAAGCTAAAGAGAGGAGTGTCAGAAAATTATAAAGATGACAGGTGATGTACTGTCTACGAATAGGTGAAGGCTGCTGAGATTTCTGAGTTCAGTGAAGTACAGTTCGTGTAACAGGCCCATCTGGCAATCCAGGAGACATCAATGTGTGCATTTATACAAATCTGGAGAGGGAAATAAAAACGCAATCACATCTCCCATATCACCGAAAGAGATCCTTACGATAATGAAGGCGTTTTCTTCCCGGTCCGCCTGATACTTGACAGGCGTACGGACTTCAAACACATCCAAGGAAATTAATTTATCGAGAACGACAATTATGCCTAGGTTGTAGTGTCTGTTTAGAATTTTTACACTGTAAAAAATAAAATCCTCCATTTCACGAGAAAAAAATATTTCAATTTAGCAGCAATCAATATTTTTTGGTATTTTGTGCTCTATGTTTTAACCATTTCAACACAACTGGGACATATATGTATCGGAGATATTTTTAATTCACTTAATGGGATGAATAAGCGAGAAATTTATTGGAGTGCATGTCCCACTGGTTACCTGTAATTACATTCATATGTTAGTGTAATTTATGTATTTTCATGTTTATACTTTCAAAAGTATTGTAAAATTAATTTATAGTTAGGGAAGTAAACATTTCACTGTATTTTATATCATCATCTCAGCTCTACTGGGACACATGTGTGCCATCTAGAAAGACCAGTAGAACATGTATGTCTCACTTCCACAATCGCCCTTAGAGTTAATTTTTGTTTTTATTTTGGAAGTATATTGCCTATTTCTATATTATTTGACCTACTATATCCCTAATTTATCTTATTTTTTGAAAAGGAAAAAACTAGTAGTGAAAGGGTTAAAATTTTAGTAAAGCCAATTTAATAGTAAGAACCACTAAAACGGTGAAACACAGAACGAAATTATTGTTGTAACTGAATTTGCCTAATTTGAGCCTGGCTAACAACCGAGTATATACATTAACTTGTAATTTTCATTTGATGAAGTATTGGACTTATATAATACAACCAAAAAATATTTTTTGCATGTTTTTACAAATCATAATTTTTTGTACAAACTGTTAACTCGACCCGCCATCTTGTATCAAAAAGGCAACCACTTGAAAAACTTCAGCTCAGACAAAGAAATGCATTTTAAATCCTATTTGCATGCTATGTACATAGCAACTATCAATGTCTCAACAAAAATTATAATTAACTTAATCCGTAATCTTGTTTAATAATGGCAGTCATTTGAATAAAACAAAGAATGTAACTTTCTATTCAAATTGAGACGGAAAGGTTTGTTAAAATATTGTATTTGAAAAATACAGATTTATAAATATATTCGATGAGTGAATTTTATCATGAATTAGCAGACATAGCCCATTTTACTGATCACGATATTCAAATGATTTGTTTATTAAAATTAATAATTGAAGCGTTTAAATAAATATGTTTCGATTGGCAACTAATTTCAGCAAATCACTAACGTAACCAAGCACCGTGATATACAACTCTTCATGAAATGAAAATGACAACTATTTTAGTTATGGAACCCGGTTAATTAAAATAAATAAATAAATAAATAAATATGCATTCACATAAGGAAACAGCTTTAGTATAGAATCCCTCTGGCGAAATTTGGAATTTGACACCGAAGTAAGTGGGATGATTCTCGCCAGGTTGTTACTTACGTAACTGCGATAACCATTTTAATTTATCGCCAAAAAGGCAAAAAGTATTGAAAGTCGCCAAAGGGGCTTTTATACTAAACCTACACCTACATTAATCTTCGGAGGATAAAAACAAGAAAAAAAAAATATCTACATAAGATTAATTGACTAATTGAAATTAAGATTTTAAAACTGTAGAAATAAAATAAAAAAAAAAATAAAACTATTATGACGTCAATTTTATAAGAAATTTTGTTGATACAGATTTAAATTTTCATTTTTTTTTTTTTTTTTTTTTTTATTCTCAAGTAAAGAAATTTTTCATGAATAGTAATCTTTAGTAAGGAATACTTTATGTTAAAAGAAATATATATATATATGTATATATTTTTTATTTTTTTAATAAAAAGTTTCTTTTTATGTTAAAAATATAAAATAAATAAAATGTTGTGATTTCATTTTTACCAGCAGCAGCTTGAAATTACACACTGTAAAAATTTTGAACACTTTTTGCCGGCGTTGAAATTTTTCCATTCACTGACCGTAAAGCTATCATGACTTTTTACCCCAAAAAGGTAAGTGGCCTTTAATAAGTGGTACACACTATGAATTTTACAGCACTTTGTTACAAATACGGGTACTTTTTTTTAAGAAGAAGAAGAAGTGGCTAGCTGTATAATTTAATGGTGAAATCTCTCAGTTTTACTATTTCTCTCTCTCTCTCTCTCTCTCTCTCTCTCTCTTTTTTTTTTTTTTTTTTTTTTTTTTTTTAAGTGCAAAGTAAAAATGCAAAAAAATCGTCTAAAATATAAAAGGAATATCTAAAATCTAGAGGTATGGTTCAAATCTGCACACATTCCTAGAAAAAGGTTTCATAATTACATGTGGCATAGTTTTTTTCTGTATGTCACACACAGACAGACAAACACTTTCTTTTATTAGTATATATATATATAAGATCTGTCCTCTTTTATCCGAAATATATATATATATTAGTTAAAATAATTAATGTATCATTTTCTATTTTAGACTAAAACTGTATAATTTTATCAGAGTTTAATTATGTTCTCAGATTTATTACGCATAAAACCTTTAAGGACCTTATCTATTTAGAAACGTGTTTCACAAAAACTCAAACTTTGCATTAGAGCTACTTGTACTAAAAATTGTGTATTAACTAGAAGAAAAATCTATTTTTTACATTTTTTAAAATTTGTAATATTTCTTTTGGATTTGTAATTTAATCTTTTGTAATCTTTCTATAAACCATGATTATATTTAAAAAAAAAGTATAAAAATATATACAGCAATAAAAAACTTCGTTGTTAAAAAAAAATATTTCACAATTTAAACATTTTTAACGCACGACACCTTTTGAATGCTCGGAAAAATAAACAAAGACGCATAAGTTTGCAAATTTTTTCAGTATTAAGTCATATTCTGATTATTTAATTGGGAATTTCAGCAGTTTTATAATTAAAAAAGGAAATTAAAGACATTATCTCAACGCAGTACATGTTATTCCCTGATGTTTCGTACCTTAATCTTTGCTGTTCATACATAACTGATGGAATTCTAAACCACTATGTGTTTTATTACTTTCCCATGTGTTCAATAAAAAATATAAGATTGAAAATCTCATTTTAGAAGCTTAATTATGCTATTTATTTGAGTTAAAATCAAGAAAAAATATTCCTCAAGCTTTGTTTATTCACAATTTTCTCTTAAAATTCCCTCTATGACAGAAAAAAATAATTAATCAGTCTAAAGAAGAATTTTAGTTATTTGAACTTCTTTCTTCTTTGTTAATTGTAGTTAGCAGACCGTTCTTCGTTAAATAATAGAGTTTGAAAAAAAGTGTACTTTTTTTTCGTATATTAAAGACTATTAATAAACTTTATTTTAAGAAATAAAAAAGACATTTTTTACGCAAAATGGTTTTCAAAAATCTTTTCCACGTAAGAGAACAAAATAGAAAGAGAAAATATTTAATATTATACCTGAGAGATATAATACTTACATTTAATGAATTTTGAGAACCCAGAAGAAACCTAAAAAACTCATTCAAATTTGAATGAAGAAGTGTAATTATTAAATTATTTTTTTTTCTTTGATTAAATGTTGGAAAAGACTTTTTCACAAATGTTTAATTACTTTAACTCAACAAATATTTAAATCTGAAATAAATTCAGTTATAATTTAAAAATTTGTTCAGTCTCTTTTAATAATGTCTTGTACTTTTTCTTAAACCATGCATTTTGCAATTTTAATGTAATATATATATATATATTATACAGGGTGATTCTCAGGTCATGGGTCAAACTTAGAGGGGAAAAGAGAAAACGTCACAAGGATTCAGAATTGCACAGGAACCCACGTCTCCGTACGTCATTTTAACCCTTTAAGTACCGGGTGATTTTTTCTGGACTTGGCCACTGCTGTCCAATGCTCCATTTAAAAAAAATAATTTTTCCATGTTAATGTTTAAATAAATAAATTATGTTTTTATCGATATATTTTATCGCAGCGATTGCAATAAAACGAACATTGTGTATGATTTTGCAAAATAATGAACCATGCAAGATTTTAAAATTTAGACAGTATGCCCAGCTTGTAGTACACAGCAGCCCAAAACATCCAGTTCTTAAAGGGTTAAAATGACGTTTGGGTACATGGGTTCCTCAAAAATTTTGAATTCGTGTGATTTTCTGTACCTTCCTCAAAGTCTGTCCCATGACTTCGCAATCACCCTTATATATATGTGTATATATATACTACTAGCTGACCCGACAAACGTTGTTTTGTCATATAAATTATTTCTAGAGAATATTTTGCTAGAAAAAAATAACTAACTTATTGTACGTGTGTAAAGATGTGGTATATAAGTGAAACAGGTATGGAGCGCTGTGAACAGTGACTGTGAATTCCTATTATAACGTAAAAGACATAATTACCGAAACTTTCGCTACTTGCTTCTTGCTACTTGGTACTTTCTACTTTCTACTTGTTATTTAAAACCTCCGCTGAATGTCGAACGGCACAAAATTTTATTTCATACGGCAAATATTTCAATTTAAGAGAGAATCTCTGATAGCAACGAATTTCACATGAAAATTCCGTATCTTTTGAATAAGCTGTAACAATCTGGACCGATTTGATGAAAATTTTTATCAAAAAGTTATTACAATATCTAACATCATTACATGTACATTTATCACAATTCAATCAATCGATGCATGTGAGTATGTGTATAGTATGAGCGAAGTGAAATGTAGAGTTCGTATTAAAAACTTAAACTCGTTTTAATTAAAGGTGAAAAAGTTGAAACTCAATTTATATTATAACAGGTATATTTTTTTAATCTACAAAAACTTAATTTATCGTAATGCCATTGGATGTATAATATTTTTGGTTAATCCTTGAGGAATATACACAAACAAATTCGAAGGTTTTCCAACAATGGAAAACGCAACATATAATTGGCCGTGAGAAAAGCACGGATTTTCTATATCTAAGCCACAAATTGGGACCCCTTTGGTGACTTCAAATATTTTAAGCCATTTTTGCGATGAATTGAAATGGCTATCTCAATTGTGGAACTAAAGTTCTTGGCGAGAAGCGTCCGAGCTACTTCGGTGCCAAATTTCAAATTTTGCCAAAGAGATCCGATACTAAAGGTGTTCCATACAAAAAATAAATAAATAAAATATCAGTGACATACACACGTACAAAAGTACGGGAGCCCATTGGTGACTTTAAATATTTTAAGCCATTTTTGCGATGAATTGAAATGGCTATCTCAATTGTGGAACTAAAGATCTTGGCGAGAAGCGTCTGAGCTACCTCGGTGCCAAATTTTCCATACAAAAAATAAATAAATAAAATGTCAGTGACATGCACACGCACAAAAGTATGGGACCCCTTTGGTGACTTTAAATATTTTAAGCCATTTTTGCGATGAATTGAAATGGCTATCTCAATTGTGGAAATAAAGATCTTGGCGAGAAGCGTCCGAGCTACTTCGGTGCCAAATTTCAAATTTTGCCAAAGGGTTCCGATATTAAAGGTGTTCCATTCAAAAAATAAATAAATAAAATATAATAAATTAGCTACACAAATAAATTTGTAGGTTAGGGTGGTTGTTAATCAACGCGCGTGTAAATTTGATAGAAAATTATATAAAATAATAGTCCAATTCCGCAATAAATTTGCAAAATGTACAGTTTTTTATGCACACTTCAAAACTCTTCAAACACTAATTACATCTTGATGTAACATTTCAATTAGGACTCGCTCGTGAAATATACGCGCTGGCCATTTTCAAGATGGACGGCTAAATGAAGAACTGCTGGATCCCGTTCATGAATTGGGAAACCAAAGATACGCCAAACAGCTTCATTGGAGCTGACGTACCGGCCAATTTGGTAAAGTGTTATTTCATCGTTGTTATTCGCCGGAGGAGCATTCACATTGGTATTTTCAACTCGAAATACAGCCACATCACTGCCTTTATTCACATACTTGCAAATGTATTTGATACTGTTCACTAAACTGCAGAACTCAACATTAATATGAGCATTGAATGTTTTGCTCAGCAGAGCGAATATGGGAACACCCAACGGTTATCAATGTCAATGTCTATGTTGTTGACATAGATGACCGCCATTGATAAGATTGTCCGTCATTACCGGGGTTTCTTCGACGATATATTGGATATCCGTCAACATTTGTGATCGTATAGTTAGTGAAATTTTTCGGAAAACTTTTAGTACATTTTCCATCTGCACAAATTATAATGGCCTAAAAATTCATTTTTCATTTTAACATAAAATAACTCCGTCGGATATTGACGAATTTTTTAAAAGAATATACCATTTTAATCCTCAGGCTAAAAATATTAACTTTGAAAAAATATTTTAAACACTTACGGTTAAAAATTCATTTTTCATTTCAACATTAAATAAATTCTAACATCGTGTTAACGATTCTAAAAATTTTAACTTTGAAAAAATATTTGAAACACTTCGTAAGATACGGTTACGATTCTAAAAATATTATCTTTGAAAAAATATTTTAAACACTTCGTAAGATACGGTTAAAAATTCATTTTTCATTTCAACATTAAATAAATTCTGACGTCGTGTTTATGGACAACTACGCCATCTAGGTGGAAAAGTTGTTGAAAGTGTTAGTTAAAAATTAATTAAGAAAGAACTAATTAACTTACAACTTTCATTTGTAAATCTAAACCATTCTCGAATCCATCTAAAGACACACAAAAAATTTCATTAAACTCGGTCCAGCCGTTTAGGAGGAGTTCAGTGACATACACACGCACAAAAGAAATATATATATAAAGATATATAACTCTTGACGGGTGCATAGGTACCTGTACATATTCCTTACAATTTGCATAGGTATATTTTATTTGTTATATGTGACAGTTATGATTATAGTTGACTAAATTAAATAGAGTTTCATATTATGTCTAGCAATAACCATATAAACGTCCTGTGTTAATATAGTTGAACAAGGCGACAGAAGAGACCACAAGACCGATTATGAGATGGAATAGGGCCGGTAAAGTATGTTAAGACGTTGAGCTCCATGCCAGCCATTCTAGATTCTAGACATTTTGTCATATATCTCTAAATACTGAAGGAATAATCTTGAAACATTATAGTGTACAGAACGTGTTATACTTCAAAGATTTCAGTGAAAGTTTTTCCCCGAAAGTAAAAGCAGTACCAAAAAAAAAAATTAAAACTTTGAGCGCCCTGTCAACCATCGGTGGTTGACAGTGTCAAATATGATATAAAGCCGCGTCAGCCATTGGTGGCGAATATAAAATAGGTTATAATACTAAATATATTACATTTAATAATAATTAAAAATGTATAAAAATTTTGCTTAATTTTTATTTATTACAGGAGGATATTAGAATATCAGAAAGATTCAATTCTCAATAACAATATATTCTGAAAAATAAGCTGAGAGATATATACGAGTTATTTTGAATTTAACGACATTAAGTTTATTGAACGATATATGTCTATAAGACTGTTCAGGGGCGTGTCAACAGAATGATATTACTGAAAGTCTAGTAACTGGGAAATGGGAAGAAAGCCGTTACATGTGTCGCTGTCGAGTTTTTATCAAATTCAAAGCGATTTCTATGGCTGATATTAAATTCAAAATTTATGATAAATGATTAAAATCATTCCATTAACTTCTAGCTCATCCCGAAAACTTTGAAGTCTAATGCTGTGTGTATGAGTTATTCAGAAAAAAAAAAAGTAATTTAAAATAAACATAAGTATAATTTCTAGTAAAACATTAAAAATTGAAAATAATCCCTGAGAAGTGCAAAATAATCAGTGATAACCCGCAAAAATATCCGGGTTACTTGCACAATTTTTCTTCTATTTCTTCCCATGCCTACAATTTTCCATAATATCTGTTTCACCGATCAAATACGAGACATTTAAATTCTATTGAAACTGACATATAGCTTTCCATCTAACAGGGAAAATTTGAGAATAACAGCGCCACTTACCGACGTTTATGCCAGTATATTATACATATTAAAAATAATTCTATATCAGAAAAGATTTAATGTATTAAATTTTAAATTTAATTAAAACTTAATTGAATAAAGAACAAAATTTTAAATAAATAAAATGTAATTTAGATCAGGGCCCGAAATTTCAACTTAGATTACACTCACTGAAAAAAATAAAAGTTACTTGCCACGAAATATGATTAACTTATCTGTTTTTTACGTATAAGATGACCAGAATTTTTTATTGGAAAAGAGGAGAAATTACGCAATGTCTTTCATTTTATAAGAAAATAGAAGATATCCAATTTTGAAAAAGTGGTCGATTGGAGGACACAAAATTTAATGAAAATTAATATAAAAACCGATTTATTAGCTACGCACAAGTGGTGGAAACATTTTTATCACAAATGATAAATTTGGATCAGTATACCTCAATTTAAATTAATAATATATGGATACGAGAGGAAAAATCCCTATTTTTTATAGGTGTCACTGGACAATATAGTTTTTTTTTTCATTATTATTAATTTTTACTGTAGACTTAAAACCTTTTTTTGTGAGCGTGTGTTACTTTCAGTTACGTAACAAAAGTCGGAGACTTTTTTTTTTTTTTTTTTTTTAAATCATAATCATAAAAAAAAAAAAAAAAAAAAAAAAAAAAAAAAAATTAATATTCGGCAGATGAAACGATTTCTGTTTTAACGAACAGTCATTCTTAACAACATTTTACAAAAGTTCTCACTAGTATAGGTAGTTAGTTAGTACAAGTCTTATTACTTAGTAAGTTTTTAAAGTAGGTATATAAAGGGGATTTTTTCACATGTCTAAATTTTGTTCACTCAAGAAAACAATCGCATTGTGGGAGCGTTTTTGCCAGGAGTACATAAAAAGAATTCAACTAACTGCATATTTTTGTGAGTTGACGGTAGTGTTATGATTAAGGCTAATTGTCTGCACTTGGGCTCTAGGCCTGAGAAGGAGAGTCCTCCGTTGGGACTTTCTAAGAGGTCCTAGCCCATATTTATGCTAGTTTCGGAGAAAACCACGGAAAAATCCTAACGGCTAAGCAAACGATTGCGACCGGGTATTAAATACAGCGCCTCACGTAGACCAGATTCGAGGACAGAACCTCCCGGTCACTGGTGGGCCTATTTTTATAAGGAATATTATTCATGCCAAAGTGAGAACACACTTCAATCCACCGCATATCTACCAGAGCACCACCTTCTTAATGATTTCATGACAATTTCAATAGTGATTCCGTGTTCTGGATCAAAGAACCGTACAAATATAGGGAATATTTTTACTTGTTTGTGATTCTTAGAATCTGAATAGATATAAAACATTATATGCTCCGGCAAGTTTATTAGAAATTAGTTGTTTTGTGAATCTAACGCAGAAAAAAAGTTAGTGTTTACCTTTCGATACAGCCAACAGCCGATTAAGCTTCCCAATTTTGCGAATTTTTTTAAATTAAGGACTAAATCCTTTTCATTTGAAAAAGAGGACAGAGGACGAAAAACATAAAAAAGACGACTTTTTAGTCCTGTAATGTTTTTTCCTTCAAGAGGGTAGAGCGTTGAAAAAGTAGACTGTCCTCTTAAAAAGAGGATGTCTGGTCACCTTACCTATGATTAGCATAATTTTACATTTTAAATCAATATATATATATATTTTTTTTGGTAGCACCGTATACTGTAAGAATTCTATCTACATTTAGACCGAAATTTTACTCGCCGCAGTAAAATTTCCACTCGCCAATGGCGAGCTGGCGAGTGGAAATTTCGCGCCCTGATTTAGATCATTATTATTATTTTTTAAATAAAAGATATGTGATGTTTTTAACAACACATTTCCTTTCTCAAACTTGTGTTAAGGTACGAACTCGGACAATTCTGAAATAGATCTTGGAAAATTTTGAAATACATCTTCGGCAATTCTGAAAGGTAGGCAAGTGTTTTATTACTAAAACAAAAACCGACATATTTGCACGTTGAAAGTTCTCAAATTATTCCGTGAGATGACAATGCGAACGATTAATTAAACGCTTCAATACTTCTACAGCCACGTGTAAAAAATATTTCTTTAGTTTTGATTGAAGTAGTATTGTTTTAAATCAAAGTTATAATAATAATAATAAAAAATGACAGAAACATAACGCTGATCTATAAAGCCTTAAATTACTGCATTTAACCCTTCATATCCAACCGGGACTTTAAAGTCCCATCAAAACAATTCCTCAATATAGCCTAAATTTACTACAGGATTTACTACAAGTCCCTATAGTTTAAGCTTTTCCTATAGTTAAGCTATATTTTAAGCTAAATTCATTATGAGAAGATTCTCCTGCAGCAAAGAAATATAATAAAAAAATTCAAACTACTTTTCCAAAAATAAGGTAATGTGGGATATAAAGGGTTAAGTATATTAACTGTTTGAAATATTTTTTTTTATTTTTTAATGTTTATAATTTGTATTTTAATTAATTACAATATGTATTTCTTCCAAAATTTTGATATTTTTTTTATTGAAAAGTTATGATTTTTAATGGCATCAGTGGTTATATTAAACATAAATAAACACCTCTCTGTTGCTTTGTCAGATATATTAATTCGTACTCTACTATTACTCCTATTTAAGAAAATATTTATATATATTACCTTTGAAATAAATTTATGACTAAATATAAGATTTATTGTTTTATGGAGGAAAAAATTGGGAATGAAAGGGTTAAAATAAAATATTTTTTTACGATTTCTGTAATTAGGTGCTTTCTAGGAATGTGTCGGCACATATATCTAAGAAAAGCGCAATCCCATTTTAAAGTAAAAATTATATTTAAACAGTGTTGGAATTTGTTGCGATCAGTGGATATCAAGATATCATACACTATGAGGTACATTAGGTACTTCACCTCCGGCATTGATAGGACAGTTTTCATAAGAAAGAAAATGCTAAAATAAAGATTTGGAAAACAATATTAGTTCGTCTGTTGCATAGATTTGTTTATTTATGAATCTGTAATTTATAAAAAGGCTACTAATTAACACTATTATTTAATTTTCTTTCTATTCTGTTTACATAAAAAAAAGCTATTATTACTTTCGAGCAAAAGATTATTATTCTAAAAACAGATTTTTAATGGATTAATGTTGACTGAATGGCGTTGGTTATGAGCTCATCTTGCATTGTCTGCTTCCGTTGATTTGACTGACAGTTGGCGTATATTTTTATGCCAAATTAGTTTGAGTTTTGGTAACAACAAATCATATTATTAAAAATTTTTGTATTAAAATGCACTGAAGCCGAAGAAACAGTTTTGCATCTTTTTGTATTAATTTTAACTACGCCAACGTATACGGTTGACCCTTTGCGGCTCGTAGACTGGCAGATCTCTTCAGATCTCTGCTTGCTTCGCTTGTAAAAAGAAGTTTATTTTGTCGATCTCGTCATCTCCCTCCGTTCCATTTGCTGTAGGAAATTTTATTCTTGACATAAATGTGTACTTGTATTAACAAACAATGTTAATATTTTTTCACATTGTCCATATATTTATCATCTTTAAGAAAATGATATATTTTCCTCTTGATTAAAGAGAACTGTATACATGGCTTCTTTAGTATTGCAAGAGATATGTTCTTTCTTCTTTATCCTCTTTAGCAACCTCTACACGGCCATTATTAAATGTGACCTGGGTATGTCTAATTCTTCTTCATAATCTAACTGATTATAATTCTCTGAAAAATTACTTTTTTTTGGTGACTCTGCCTCAGATGAAGAATTACGGAAAACAAGCAACTTCGATTCCTTAAAAAAAATTCAAATTATTCAGAAATGTAATAGGTTGATATTGCTGAAAAAGCTAATTTTTATTCCTGACCTACTTTGCGTAAACGTGAGTTCTAAGACTGATTATTTATTCTAGGGTCCTAAACCAAAGTGGGATTCATTGCTGGGAGACCTTTCTATTGAGGACGTATTTAAGGTAAATTAAGACAAAACCACGGAAAGTGCTATTCGCTAGGTCGACAAGCCAGATCGAACCCTTTTCCTGAAATCTACCTGCTTTGAGAGCAGGCCCCTTAAGAGAGAACAATACCTAATCTCACCAAAAGCCGTGATCTACGATCCTCTACTGGAAAATTTGTTTCCATAATTAATTATTACCTAATGATTTTTTTAAATTACGTTTTCACATTCAGAAAATTCATAATCTTTAAGTTAGTATTTATTTTCTAAAAATTTATTTTATTTTATTTTAATTTAATTTTTAGTATTTCATTTTGCGAAAATGCAGTGAATATATATATATATATATATATACATATTCGTATTTTTTAATTCAAAATATAAAAATTTTTAAAAATAAATTTTTCGAAAAATAGTACTAATAAAAGTGTTTTGATTATTTTGAATGTGTAAATGGAATTTAAAAGAATACGTTTGGTAATAAGTAATTGTGAAGTAAATTTTCCCACAGAATAACAAGAGTCTTTGTTGTTCGCGGGATTAGACATTGTCCTCTCTTAACAGCCGCTGTAGAAAAAACAGTAATACTAATATTTTTTATCTAATATTATGAACCTACAAATCTTAGTAAATAAATAAAATTTTGTTAGCATTGTAGGTCTAAAAGTCTTCTTAAAAAAAAAAAAAAAAAAAAAAAAAAAGCACTTGCAGTGTGGGTGAAATAATTGAATCTTCAATTCAAATACGCGACGTGTGAAAAAACACATGTGAAATTTCAATAATTTGTTTAATTTTCGCTCTATTCAAATGAACTTTTTACAGAAGATGCCCAATATATTTAGTTTTCGTCCTATGCAATAAAATTTTCTATGTTTTGCGCATGCGCAGCAAAAATATACTTACTACAAATGTTCATGCCTCAATGAATGTTACACGTGTTAATTTTATGCTTGATACTGTTTCTCTACTATTATGTAAACTTTTCCAAAAATCAATTCTAGTTATAAGAAAAACTTGACAAAAAATTAATAATTTTTGATTAAAAAAAAAATCTATCTAAATATTTATGATATTAAAAATAAATAAATAAATAAATAAATAAACATACAAATAGCGTACATATTAAATAAAAGTGATGGGCTAAAGTTACATGTCCTTTGTTGCTTTTTATGATACAGGGCTATCCAAAATATTTTTCATATTTTTCAGTTTGTCGTTGATTCCCCAATGTCACTCGTGACTAAATCGATAGTGGAATATATGATTTTATAAATGTTTTTTGCATGTATGAAATTCAAGGCCATTTTGTTCAATTAAAAAAAAAAAAAAAAATCCAAGAATTTGACCACCTACTGTACGTGACAATGATTCTAAGGTCGACAAAGCAACAGTATATCATTACTCACTGAAGCAAATTTTTAAACTTTTTTTTTTTTTTTTTTTTTTTTTTTTTTTTTTTTTTGCGAAATCTTTAAATTAGTAAAAAATTAGTTTATAATCATGCTTTCAAAATTTGTTTCTTAGATTTTGATTTTTTTTAAATAATCGCTATTTTATGAGAAGGAAAAAATACATGCTAGGCTAATCTTAAAAATGACTACGATTGAAATCTCAATAAGTTTAAATATACTTGAAGCTTTAGCTAAAACTGTATATAAATAATGCATGTAGTGAAGTGATATATATATATACAAACTACACTCCAGATGGCAACGCAATATATTATATTACTTTTTCGAAGCAAACTGTCTATCAGAACCATTACTGAAAAATACTACGATCCCTTTTTAAAGATATGATTTAAACATTATGTTTAAGAAATGCCATTTGATAATTCTTTGTATAGTAAGGGTACTTGACACCTTTGATTTCACACAACTAAAGCTTTCTTATAAAAGCGTATATTTCCATTTAATACCTATAAATTGAACTATATTAGTTTTTTTAAATAAAATATATATCCAGGCAACAATTCTTTTGGTTTTTGATATTTCATTTTTACAGATTTAAAATCTTTAAATTACGCCTTCTCACTTTGCATTTTTTCATGAATTCATGATCTTCAAAATGACAAAACTTATACAAATATTTAAGAAAAGACTTCATAATTTTGGAAGATTAATAGAACCTATTTAAAAGAATTGGGTATTGATGTTTCAATATCATTGAAAGAAAAATAAATATTAAAAATAAAACTACCAGAAAAATCATGATTTTTTGAAGCAAATAAAATAAAATAATATATATATATATATAGATAGATAGATAGATAGATAGATAGATAGATAGATACAGATACATATATGCACTTTTGAATTAAATTCTCAAAAGCAAAGCAATAAATTTAAAAATGAACGAAAAATCATGCAGTACGCACTGATTAGTAACACTTTCCAACTGTACGAACTTGTTGTGTCGTATTCCTTTTAATATTCTTTGCTTGCGTTATCATACAACGTACGGACAAAAGGATTGAGAAGTATACAAATAGACTAACTCAATTAAAAATTACTCTTAGACATTTTAGAAAAAGTGCTAGAAAGGCTTAACGCAAAAGCAAATGCAACCATTAGATTATAATTGCAGCTCTTAATGTATCTGAATATTCTTGTGTAGTCCTGTAAGTCTAAAGTTAATCATATCATATTCCACACAAAACATTATTTTAGAATATTAAGAATGCCTGTCAATTTCTTTATGATTTTTACACTAGAAAGTTTTTTAAATGTGATTAAAAAAAAAAATGTCTATCGCAAAACGTAATGCAGTGACATTTTTTTTAATGTTATCCCTGTACACAAACTAGTTTTACAGGACCTATTAATGTCATTTTAAGTAGGGAATATCCCATAGTGAAATTGATTAATAAACATCATATTTTTTTTAAGTTATGAAATTATTTACGGACGCTGAGAGCACGGCACAGACAGATAGGAAGATAGACAATCGGACAGACAGATACACAATTTGAAATCATATTCACACTTAAAAGTTATTAGAAAGTGTTAAAATGCTTAATGTAAACAAAATTGTAATTCTAGCAAAGTAAAGTTATTAAAATTCGGTTTATAAAAATACCTCTTATAAAACACAATGCTTTGGTATACTTTCGAGTGTCCCTCTACACAAACCAGTGGTGGCATTTACTCTATTTTACATAGGAAACATCCGATAGAGAACTTGACTATCATATTGAAATTTAATTAAGATTTGTGTACAATAAAAGTATTTAAATATGGTTTACAGATATATCTCTGGTGGGACACAATGGTTTAGAATACTTTTGGGTATCCCTGTACCCAAACCATTAGAGGTATTCACTACATTTTGGATAGGGAACACCCGATAGTGAACTTGAATAAAATATATCAATTAAAAAAAATTCCATAAATATTTACGGGAGTTAGACCGCGGAAAGTCAGACAGCGAGATAGGCAGACGGTCAGACGAACCGATAGACAGACACACAAATTGAAATCATATTCACTCTCAAAAATTGTTAGAAAGTGTTAAAAACGCTTAATGTAAACGAAAGTGCAATTCTAGCAAATTTTTATTGATAGCTCTTAATACAACTTATTATTTTTGTGTGACCCTGTAAATCATACTATATTTTATACAAAGAATTCTTTTTTGCGTATAAATAATATATTTCAATTTCATTACACTTTGTGCAAAGTAAAGTTTTTAAAATTTGGTTTATAGAAACATCTCTCATAGAACGCAATGATTTGGAATACTTTTCAGTGTTACTGTACATAAATCCGAGGCGTTATTTACTCCATTTTATACAGAAAACATCTAATAGTAAACTTGGATAACATATTTCAATTTCATTAAACTTTATGCAAAGTAAAGATATTAAAATATGGTTTATAGAAATATCTCTCATAGAACACAATGCTTTGAAGTACTTTCGGGTGTCACTGTACACAAACCAGCAGAGGTAGATACTCCGTTTTTCAATAGGGAACATTCGATAGTGAACTTAAATAAGTGATTTCAAATTTATTAAGATTTGTGCACAATAAAGATATTAAAATATGGTTTATAGAAATACCTCTCATAGAACACAATGCTTTGTAATTTTTTTCGGGTGTCCCGGTACACAAACCAGCAGAGGTAGACATTCTGTTTTCAATAGAGAACATCCGATTGTGCACTTGAATGACATATATCAGTTTAAATAAATTCCATGTATATTTACAATAGTTAGAGCGCGGAAAGACAGACGAACAAACTGAAGTCATTAACACTTTTCAAACATGTTGGAACGCGTTAAAAAATGCATTCCTAATTCTTTTACGTATATTCTATGACACATCTAAAAAATATTACGTCTTTTCTTAAATTTTTGTAGTCATATATCATTTTAAAAATCATGAATTCATGAAAAAATGTAAACTGAGAAAACGCAATTTAAATATTAAAAATATATTAAAAAGATGTATTAAAAACGACAGGAATTGTTTCCAGATTGCATATTATTTATTTAACAAATCTAACATAGTTCAATTTACAAACATTAAATTAAAATACTATACGTTTTAAAATGAAAACTTCATTGGTGCCAATTCAAAAGTTCTTAGTCCCTTTAATGGCTAAAATGTATTTTTTTTTCTTTTTTTTTTTTTTTCTGAAAGCAAAAGTTTGTCTGAAATATTTTATAATTTTTAAATATATCTATTTATTAAGTACTCTTGCATTTAAAAAAGTCAGAAGCTGAAATAATAATATTAAAAAGAAAAACAAGCTAAACTCTGTGATTTAATTACTATTTTGTTTAAGAACTCTTCGGAGATATGATTTAACAGTAAGTCGTATATTTTTTGGTATTAAAATTTAATTATTATTTTTTTCTGCAAAGAAAAATAAATATGCAAGAACTTTAACGGAAAAAAAAATTATATTCACTAGGATCTTAAATAAGGAGCAATAAATATTAAAGGTGGAAAAAAAGAACGCTAATTACATGTCTTTTAAGGTTAGTATTTAAAGTTAGAAACATCATGTCTTCAAAGCTATCATGTAATACATAAAATTAAAATTAATTAGATTTCATTTTAAAGCTGGCGGAACATGCAAAATTCTGAAATACAATAAAGTTACAAACTAAAATAGTTTAATTTTTCTAATTTTAACATTAAAAGAAATTACTTCAAATACGGAAAAAATAAATTAATTGTTTAATTTTTTTTATTTTTATTCTGAAGAACTTTCTTTAAACAACGTTTCCTAGTAGATAACCAGTGAATATAAACTATTGAAAAAAATACCGTATATTTTCGTTTAAATAAATGAATAGTAGGATATTTTACGCATGTGGATCTGTCTTCCAAACCTTAGGGCAAAGTCTTTTGATTGTATGCAGTTTTGGCAAGGAATTTTAAAACAAAGGAAAGGTTAAAAGAGATAATGGCTAGTCTCGGTTTCTCTTAGAGTACGGATAACCGATTTTGAAGATAGAGCACATTCAAATGTTGTATTGAGTACAAATGTGACTCCAGAGGAATTCATATCACTTTTCTGTGTTCAAATAATATTATTGCATTCGAAAATGAATATATTTGATTCCTTTATTATCAGAGAAAAGGGACATTGCCTATTCAATTTTTAAATCAAAGTATAATCTTTATATATATATATATATATATATATATATATAATTTTTTCTCTAGCTTCTTATCAAGTACTCCAAGATAATTTAAATTGTTCTGATAGATATTATTTTGTTCATTAAATAAGTAATTAAATAAAAGGAAAATGGAAAATTTAGAATTGTGTAGTGTATATTTCTAGTTATTAATCTATAACATTAAGCGGCTATGCTTATACTATTGTTTCTTATGTCATCTGGATGCAAAATGAACAGTATAAAAAAGCATTAAATTATGAATATTTTTAATCAAAACGGTTATTTTTACCCTACTACTGTAGGTAATGGAAGTGTTGTATTCGGCTCAAAAATCTGATATCGAGTTTTCACTTGATTTACACGTTTCATGACCTCCTGAGTCCAAAAATGTGGTTGGTCATTGGTCAGTGTATGTGTGTGTATGTAAGAATGTGGGGAATCGTCTGGCTATCATACTCGTATCTCCAAAACTAATAAAGATGGATTTACAAAGCTTCCGAATTGATACAGGTCTGGTGTACAGATGAATTTTTTAAATTTTCTGAAAATTAGAAAACCGGAAGTGGGACCGTGAGCCCGTATCTCAAAAACAGCTTTATCGATTTCCTTCAAAGTAGCTGTATAAACACTCTATTACATGCTCTTTCAAATGAATACTTGGTTAGTTCTGGAAAATTGATAGGCGTTCTGTATAAATAGCTCAACCCTTTCTCATGTATTATGCGGTTATTACAGGAAAATTAACAGTCATCCTGCTTAGGTAGGTTAATTTTAGATCTCGGAAATTGGTGTTTCAAAAAATAACTCTACCATATTTTTCCCTATTTTTTAACTAGCTACGCAAACTATTTTTTATATATATATGTCTTTAAATGTGTATTAAGTTCCTCATACTGAAAAAAATTAATGTCGTGTGGTTCTTTCACACCAGATTTTTTACAAATGCATTTAAGCAAGTGCCATTTATCTTATCTATAAGATTTATTTAAGTATACATTATTATTATACTCTTTTAGAGTAATTTTTTTTATGTAGATTCCGAATGAAAATGACGCTTTAAAACATTTTTATTAATATAAATGTAATTTTATATTCCCCATTTATTTTTAGAGCAAACAAGTCATTCAGATTCAATGTTGGAACTTTAAAAGTACCTGAAACACAATAGTTTATTTAAAAAAATTAAAAATATAATCGATACGTTATTAAATGCTTCTTTGGTTATCTTCTTTCTTATAAATGATTACTAGTAAGATTTAAAATTCTTACTGAAAATGTCGTAAGTTTTAAAATGCCTGCCAATTAAAGCATTAAATTTTGAATACTGTTAATCAAACCTTTTATTTTTTATAACTGCATTTAAGCAAGTACCATTTATCTTATCAATAATGTTTAAGTATACATAATTATTATATCCATTTAGAGTAATTTTTTTAACCACCCTTAATTTTTTTTTTTTAGAACATAAGTTCCATTACTCCTGCTAGTACTTAACTTTAATTACGTCGAATTTCTTATAAAATAATTCGTTTTTCACTGCTGCTGCAGAGTTAAATTTATAACAAAAAATAAATTCTTATCGGATTAATGAATTATAATGGTAATTTATATTTTATGAACTACAGTTTATAAATTTTAAGAATTTTGTATTTTTCAATCGAGAGTAGTGCATTTTGCTCTTTCATTTAGAGTACCGTTTGATTGTTTTCTTTCGCCCAAGTAGTATAATCAAATGCAGTATGTAACTGTGCTTTTGCAAATGATTAGATGATAAGCGCTACTTTAGCATTATTGTACAACTTAAACAGTTATGAACAATTCTATCATTGTAACTAATAGTAATTTTATTCATTAATTGTTTATTTATTTCAAATATTGCACAGAAGACCATCTCAACTTATTTTAAACAATTTTTTTTTTTTTTTTTTTATATATATATATTTCAAGTTAGCATTATAAGATAAAGAATTGACATTTTTGTATTAATTAATTTATATTTTTGTATTAAATACTTGCTATTTGATTCTTTAGGATTTTAAATAAATACTGAATTGAAAATGGCTCCAAAAATTAATAGATGTTTTAAAATTCATGTAAAAGTTTCTTCGAGAACAAAAATATTGGTATTCTCATGTAATTATAATACATATATATACATTAAATAAACTTCAAAATAAATGATAAAAATTATTAATTTGCATAAAATAGGCGCTGTGTTCCCACCTGCTGACGTAGAAAACACAGCATAAATTGAAATTTTTAGCTTGAGTAGTGTTAAATTTAACTTGATTTCTTGTTTATTAACATTTTTAAAGTTATTATTGTTGTTTTTACATTCCACTTTCATATCTTCACTTATCATAATTTAAATTCAAATTCATAGTTAAATATATATATATACATATATATATATATATATATGTATGTATAATTAATTATACATATGTATTAATTATATATATTAATACATACATATATAATTATTATATTCATTATTACATTAATTATATATATGCATATAAATTATATATATATATATATATAATTTCAGCTCTATCATATTTGAAATATAAAAATATTTTCATAAAACTAAAGACAAAAAATTTACGCCTATAACATCTTTTTTCTTCCCCCATCTCAAGGGGAAAGTGGAGAATTTCGAAAAATCTTATCACATTGGTATTGGATGCTCATAACGAGCCTACACACCAAAATTTGTGACCTCAGCTCCCATAAATTTTACAGGACAAATTAAATTAAAAAGGGGACTCTCATATTGGTCCCCTTTAACATTCCCACAAAATCGAAAATGTCAAAAAGGACGAAAATGGGTTTTTGTAAATAGAAAAAAGGAAAAATTCCCCAAGAAACCCACAGCCAATTTCAGCATTCTGTAAGACGTTCGGTAGAGTTCCACTCGAAATTCCATATTTTATGAAAATTCCTCCCTCAGAAAAAAGACTGACCTTTCCCCTCCCATCCTTAAAATTAAAAATTCCGAAATAGCTGATTATTATTAATTTTTTTTATTTGTTTATATATTTAGTTATTGAAACTCATGTCTAGTCTCATTATGTGTAATCTCTTTCCCATAAAGTAATTTTGAACCAAATTATGATTGTAAACGTGTTTTTGTTTCCTGCATCCAAGGGGGAGGAAAGGAGGGGGATTTCGTGAAACCTTGTCTTAGTGTTGTTCAGGGTCACAAAATTAACCTTCGCAACAAAGTTTGTGACGCTATCTCTTACAGAATTGCCTATCGAATTATATGAAAAAATTTTCGTTTGAAGATTGCCCTTGTTAAAGTAATATTAGTTTAAATAAATATTAGCACAATAGCTACGTTCATTATTTTCACATTGGGCATATATCTTTATTCATTAATTGTTGCTAATAACAAGATGATAATGTGAAAAGCATTTTTTTTTTTTTTAATCTTTAGCAATTCTTAGAGTGTTAAGATAAAAAAAGACAAAACTATTCCTTCCCGCAAAGTAAAATTGCATCTTGTGTTAGTTATATTTTTTACACAAATTAATATTGTGAAAATGATTATATGAAAAAATACAAAATTGATGCGGCACGTATTTTGTTACACAAAAAATATATTATCAGAAACCAGTTGTATGGTAATTATAAATAATGAATTAAACTTATTTAAATTTATATTCACGGAACATTTAATTTACAGCTTAAAATTGTAATTTCAGCCTCTTTCAGCTATATTTTAATATGTATACGGACCCTTGTATAAAAAATGCAGCTTTTGAAACTACTATTTATTTCAATCAATTTTATAATTAGAAGTATGTTTCTGTGGCTCTTGGATTAACTGATAATCGCTGTAACAACTATTTTCAATTACCATGTATATGCGAATATCGAAGTTATTTAAAACTTGTACAAAAATAGATTAAGGTGTTAAATAAATTTTGAAAATTCTTCCACAAAAAATAAATAAATAAATAAATAAATAAATAAATAAATAAATAAATGCAGAAATTCTACACTGTTTAAAATAATAGTTCAATGTTTCACACTAGAAAAGGTGCAAATTCAGAAATATAGCTGCAACCAACATTTTAAAGAAATTTGGTGCTACGTGTTTCATTAATATCATCATTGTGCTAGTGTTAATTGAAGAGTAAGCACCACTTTCAGAGCTGCCAACCTAATCCGGCAAATTGTTAACGCCCTTTTTTCTACACCACTTAATTTTTAGAGAAATTCTCTTCAAATGTATCTATGATGAATTAAGTAGAAAAATACTCTAAAATATGAGTGGTGTAGAAAAAGGGGTGGTACTAACAATTTGCCGGATTAGGTTGGCAGCTCTGCACTTTTAATTGTGCTCATGTTTCAAATAGCACTACTAAAATGGTTAACATGTAGCACCAAATTTCAATGTTGGTTGTAGCTAAATTTTTGTACTTTGCAACTTTACTATGGTGAATCATTAAACTACTACTTTTAACAGTGTAGTAAATGAAAATATTACTTTTGTTTCATGAATGAGATATAAAAGAGAAAAATAATTAAATACACAAGCTCCAGATTTCCTTACTATCTAAAATTGCAGAATAATATCTCCATAAAATTAAAGGCATGTCCTTCCAAAATCATCACGCCTAAATTCGAAAAAATAAGTATTTTATATTTATTTCTGTAATTTCGCTCTTTACCAAACTGACATAATCTGTCTTAAAAAATATATATGTTTTACATAAAATAAATATAAATCTGAACATATCTTTTAAACAGCTTTTTGTTAAAACACTAATTTAGGGAAGTTATAATTAGTCTTTTTATTTAAAGAGGACTTAAATAATAATGCCACACTTGTATCCATAAATGTTTTGATAACTCGTTTCTATCTGGATGTGACTTGTATATGACTTTCTGACTTCCTCGTAAATGTTTAGATAGTACTTTTAAATTATGAAGCAATCATTATGCTGAAATCTTTAAAAGCATGAAAACATATATATATAATATTGTATTACTATATATATATATATATATACAGTCTTACCTAAATCTTCATGGAAATGTTATATGCTATATAACTTCAGTTCAAATCAGAAAACTTCTTATGAGCTTTTAGATAGAGAAAGTCGTAGGGGAGACCCATGTACCTAGGGCCGCTTTTTTTCAATGCCCAAAAACAGAGCCCTTGACCTATTTAAAATTATCAAACTGACATGTGCATATCTTTAGGACTAATTACTTCCAATTGCGATTAATATAAATACCTAAAATAATAAATTCCGACAAACAGAAGGTTTTAAAAAAAAACTTCACTCGTGGCCCTAGGTACAACACCCTCATTGTACCTGGGGCCAGGCCTCATTGTACAGTCACCCCAAAAAAAAACGCCACCCCCCCCCACCTAATTTTGCCGTAAATTATCGTAGAAACATGCGACTGGTACCAATCAGTTTGTAATAACGTCTAGTTTATAATATTATGGTTAGATTTTACTTAGGGGGTCGTCTACATATTAAAACTGACATCAACTTCATTTTTTTTCAATGGTAACCCCCCTTTTTTATAATTTATTTGTATTCTTTGGATCAAATTATCGCGGAAATGGTATAGTTTATATATTTCGCTCAATTTTTCGTAGAGTTATAAGCTGTCAAAGTTTGGGGATGCTAATGTTAAATGAATGTGACAAACATTAAATCATATCTTCCGAAATAATTATGATATTTAAATTCTGTTTTTTTTTATTCGTTAGAATGAAGTGACCCAAACATATTCCATGCAACTTTTTGCTAAAAAAACATTTTTTGAATTATGAAAATTATTAATAAATTCATATTTGAAAAAATTATGAATTATGACCTATGTTAATTTTTGCACGAATAGAACGGGCATCATCAAAAACATGGGTTTCCAAATTTACAGCTCATTCCTAACATTATTTTTTGAGTTACAGTGATATTTCACTTTTTATTCCTGTTAGGGGGCCGTCACTTGTTATAATCTGTATCCTCTATAAGTAAATGTTTGTATATAATTTGACGGAAAACTATTTTAATTTACCTTTATGTTATTTTTTTTGTTTCCTAAGCAATATTTCGATGTTTATTATACAAATTGGCATATTTTTTTAAAGTTATCACAATGTAGGTGAGGGATTGTGAAAGAATTTCAAAAGAAAGGAAGCCCCGCCTCTGATTCGCTGAAACACTATTTAAAAAAAAAGACTAATTTCATATTCCTATTTGACTCTATATGTGACGCTGGTATGCATAAATCACAATGGTATTTACTACATCGATTATTGAAGACAAAACTTAAATGTTTTAATTACAAATATGCAAAATTATTTTGTTTAATATTATAAAGTTTTAGTAAAATTGTGAAAAGGCATGGCTTACGGTACAAGAGAGGAATATATCCGATCCTAATATGTTAAGTCTTTCTTCATAAGTATTAAATATCTTTTTCTAGTTTTTCGCTGCTAAAATTCTATTTTAACCCTGTAACACTTTTTTTCGCATTTCAATATTCAAGAGTACGTACACCTCTAGTTAAATATCATGTTTTAGAAAACACGGTACAGCGAAACTGATTGCATGAAACAGCAATTATGCATTCGACAACCGTTTTATTATTATTATTATGAATATTTAATAATTTTAAAAAGATTTTTTACCATAAATTTTCTGTTTAAATTTTGTTGTGACATATTTGCATTTGGTTACTGTACCGTTTGTAAGCTTTGTGTTATTTAAAATTTATCCCATAATGTAACATAATAAAATATCAAATTTCTATTAAAAGTTTTTTAATACAGAATCAAATAGTGAAAAATTGGTTTATTATTTATATATATATATTTTTTTAAGTTTATAAGATCTATTATTGGAACATAGCTCAACAGTATTTATTTTCAATTTCCTAATCACGAAATCAAAGTCACAGTTATTATGGAATAAAAATTTAAAACAAAGGAATTATCTTATTACTTTCAAATATATAGATATTGATCTTACAGAATCCTGAAATTTCATTTAAAAGACTTTAAACGTCTAAATTTAAAAATTCAAAATAAAATAAATTAATCTAAATGCTTTTAAAGTTGAAACGGGAAGATTTCAAAATATATGAAAATTGGCATTTGTGTTTTGAACATTTTGGTGCGGCAGATATTAAAAACAATATTTTAATGATGAGCTGAACCTGAGCTTAAGAGAGGGTGGATCCAGCTATTTAGCACGAGTGATATCACCTGACTAAAACCAGAATAAACAACATTTTAATTTATTCCGGGGTATTTTTAGCCCACTGTTATTCTTTTTCTTTTTCAAACTTCAACACTAGCTACTGTACGCTTACGTCCTATTTACATTAAGCTTTGATATGGAAGCTATGTTGCTGTTTTTCGATGCTGCGAAATTTACAAAATATATTTGTGTTAATATACTATACAGATAGAAGAATAATTATATAATATCAACAAAACTTCTTTAATCAAAATGTTTATATACATTACCGTATGGAAATGTTTATATATGAATATTGTATTTATTTTTAATGAGACATATAAACACAAAATACTAAAAAAAAGAAGAAAATGTGTTATAAATTTTTATAATTCAAGCAAAATATATATGCATACTTGCCAACCTAATCCGTAACATTGTTAGTTCCCGCCCCTGTGTGTACACAATTTAATTTTTAGAGTAATTAACTTCAAATACATTTACGATTAACTCATTGAGCGCCACGCGAATTCTTATGGAAATCCCATTCAGGCCACACGTGCTGCTTAGAAGCGTGTTATGTTTATCGAGTTTCAATAAACCCCATTAGGCCTTAACGATATAATCCTATAAAAATCCTATTAAAAAAAAAAAAAAAAAAAAAAAAAAAAACATGATGTAAATTTTAAATAAAGTGTCAGTAATTACTTAAAACTATGTAAGTTCTGTAGTTTTATATCATATTTTACACTGCCGGCTGACTTGGCCTAAATGGAAAGATCAGTGTCAGCCACCGATGGCTGACATGGCGCTAAAAAGACTGATGTGAAAAAAATGTACGGAAAGGGGCGGGACCAGTAATCTTCCGGGTTAGGTTGACAAGAATGTATATACATAGAACAATGCCAGAAAATGTTCTTTATTTTTCATGAACCAGATGAATGGTACTTTTTTTCTGAATAGTCTATGTATTAAACATAATGCTGCTTTAAATACCCTTTAAATGAAAAGTTTTATTACATAAAGTAATTTTCTGGCACTCTACAGCTCCCAAATGACACACAATACGAAACCCCGCCCTTTCCCAGTGTTTAAAGGGTATTAACGTTTAATATGCTTTCTATTCGTTTTGATCTTTCCTCCTCCTCCTTATCTTCTTTTTTCCTTAAGAAAAAAGAGTTATGCAACATTTTGACCTTTTCAAGTGAAGATTTAGATTAAGGGTAGTCAGCCTTTCTACACCCACCGTCCACTTCGGTATCTGTGTTAAGGAGTAGAATTTTAGAACAACCCATTAAGTAGTAGGATTTATTATTTTGCATATTAATTTGTTACATATTATAAAATATAAAAGCAAAAGAATATCGTGGAGATTTATGTAAAAGTTTTTAATAATGTCATGAAAAAAAATTAATTAAAAAAATAAATAAATAAAAATAAAAAAATCTGTTTTAATGTTTTTAAAAAGTCAATTAGATTAAAGAAAATGAAAGTACTGCATTATCAGAACAAACTCCCATTGTCACTGTGAAACGGCCGTGGGAACCAGGTTGAATGCCGCCGTTTCAGACAATTATACGGCAGCTTGAGTTAAAATAATTTTGAATTTTCAAACAAATTTAAAACCATTCACCTTTTTTTTCTCTCTTTTGATAGATATTTTAATATCTATTCAAGCTATTTAATTTTCTTCGTATGAAGTGAACTACCCGATGTTTAATCAATAGAAACCAATAAAAATCTTTTAATTCATAAACTAACTCAGAAAGTTCTGTGAATTAGTCATTTTTTTTAATTTTATAATTAACATTTCTTAAATTTTTTTCCGGTGTGAAGCTTAATAAATAATGTATAATGGGTGGTAGATCATGATTTATATATTCTAAATGTATAGACGGACCCCTAATACATTTTCACGGGTAACTCTATTTAAAATTGATTTAAGGTATATAAATAGGTATGTTTTTCGAACCGCCTTGATCTCAGAAATCTGAATATGAAGTCAAAAATTGCTATTGAAAAATATGAAGTTAATTTCAGTTTTAATATGTAGACGACCCCATAGGCAAAATGTAACTATACCGTTATAAACTAGATGTTATTACAAATCGATCGGTACCAGTCAAATGTTTCTACGATAATTTACAGCGAAATTAGGTTGGGGGGGGGGGGTGGCGTTTTTTTTTTGGGGTGACTGTACCTAGGGCCATTCTCACAAATTTATATTTCACTTGCTAATGAATAGAAAACAAACATATAAACATATATTTTATATATATAAAAAAAACAATATCAAGTAATATATTTATTTATCATATAAATTATCATGTTGTTGCCTTAATTTGAAAGACGAATTTTTTCATTATTTTTTTCTCTTTGGGATATTCTAACAAAACGCTTTTTTTTTTTTTTTTTTTTTTTTCTTCAATTTTTTTTCTGGAGTGTCTCTTGGATTTTTAGACCTCTCTGGCTTTCGGTCACATGTTTTCTTTGATGTGGGACGTTTTCCTTTAGGTAAAGGTTTTGCCTAGGTTCGTACCTGTTAAAGCATGACACATGAAAAGATGTTAGATGTTGAAGATTTCGAAATTTCAACAGGACACTAAACAGAGACATCCAGTTCTGTCATTGTTGGTTACTTTTTTCCTGGAAAACCTTTTTTTTTTTTTTTTTTTTTTTTTTAATTTAGGGAGGGATTTTGTCTCTCAGTCACATTTGAACTTAAATATTCATCCTCAGTGAATGTGTTTTGATTCATTGGCTATATGCCGGATACACGAAAGCCTGATAGAATGTTTACAGGCGGATAGGATTTGCCAACATTTTCAGCAACGTCATATATAGTGATTGGTTTACCAGAGTTTTCCAGCATCCAATTAGTATAGGTTATACTGCGTTTCTTAACACTTTTGCGACCACTGACGTAGATTCACGTCATTTCAAATTCTGAAACTCCACCAGTGGGCGTTTCTTTTGCAATTTGTATATTATTTGTTTCTAAAAAATATACACAATATTCATATTTGTACAATCAGTATACTATGTATGCAAATACTTTGATTAGAGAGTATGATTATAATGCATATCGATTTGTAATATAAATCTGAATACGGAAAATTTTGTTTTGAAAAATTGTAACTTATGAGAAAAACGCCCACGGGCGGACCTTATTGTGAAAAAGACAAAAACATGCGGTTGCGAAAGTGTTAAAAGGTCCAAACACACTGGCCCTAGGTACAAGTTTTGGTAACTTCATTCAAAATGCCTCCCACTAAAAAATCCACTTGCAGAGAGGACTATTTAAATATCTCATTTATTACTCAATATAACAAGCAACATTATACACTAAAAATAAAAGAAAAATATTTGCCTTGTCTTTGTAAAATAGCAAAAGAGATGAGCTGCAAAATTTTACTTCAAACCATCTAAATTCGTTTTCTACATGTAACTTGTCAAAACTTCCTCCTCAAATGTTCCAAAGTAGTTGTAAAAGTAGCAATTGGTGTTGTTACTCGCCCAATTTAGTATTAAAACTTAAAATTAAATATTATTCAAATAAAGTGGAGTGGCCCTAGGTACATGATGGTCCAAGTACATGATGGCTCTAGGTACACGGGTCTCCCCTATATGGTTGTACAGTCGGCAACAGAATCGTTGAAGCGCTCATCCACATACACATACACATTTTCCATTTTTTTTTTCTAGTTTGATCGCTAATTTTCATCATCAACGTACATATTTATGAACAATATTGTACTAAGATCGTGACTTGATAAATATTTAATTATCAAAATTTCATAAGGTGCACATCTTTTAAATAGGAGTTATTACTAGCGCTTCCATATTTTCCCTATCGTTTGTAAATTGGTTGAATATTTACGCATTTATCTACGGCGTGTTGAAGGGTATAAAATGGGTTAGACACCCCAATCGCATAGTTTTGGTCAAGTCATTGCCGTATACAATTTTCAGTATTGCGTTACACCCCGAACATTATGTAAGATTACTTTTGTCAACCAAAAATAGGTATTTTTTTTATTCATTTCTTTTTTAATTATATCTCTGTTTTTATAATTACCGTACTGAATGTTTGTATGCCTTATTGTTTACATTGGAGTTTATTAAACAGTAATTAAAGTTTGTGTAGCTTATTTAGTCTCGTTTTGAGGATCATTTAATAGTCAGAAATGAGGGTGGTTATGGTTGTAATAATTTTTGTAGAGAGTCGATATAAGGATTTCTTTACGACGATTAGTTGAGAGTTATAAAATTAATTATGTCTATTTATTATAAATCATACGAAAGAGAAATACGATGTGATAGAATGTTAGATATACACTTGACATAACTGTACTGAGTGCAAATAGCAAATAAATCACAGTAATTTTGTTATTTTTATGAATATAATCTGCAATAAATCTCATTGAGTAATGCAAGGCAAAGTAAATTTCTTGGGTTTTTTTTTTCTATTTATTGTTTTCTCTTTGTTGATTGTATTCATAACTATCGTTAAAAATATATTATATTTTGTTTCATTGCAGTTTTAGCTAGTTTATGTTAAACAATTATAGAAATGTTGTTTTAGAGATGCAAAATTTATTAACTATTCAAAAATATCGTTTAGAAATTCTAAATGTATGTCACCTTTACTTTTAATATTTTAAAAGCACTTTCTTGTGATTTATGGTTAATAAAACATATTTAAATTTAATCATTGTGTACTATTTGAGAGTGTTACTACTTCCTCAATGCTGTTACATCTGTCATTTTCGCTGGATCAGATATTACACCCACACCCATTTTATAGAATGACTCTTTTCTCGTAGCCTAATGTACACAGGAATCTAATTTAGAAAATTAATTAAAGACAAAAAACACTTTTAATTCAAACGTTTAGATTGTTATTTGTATTCATAATTGGTCGTGTTATGAACAATAAAAACAAAATTATTGAATCGTATCCAGCATATCATACAAAGCAAACATATAAAATAAGGAATAGCGGTAAGTTTGGTTTTCTTATCTGCTCTCAGAATAGAGGTGTAAGAATTATTTTTTAAACTTTTCTTTAATTTTAATTTTTATATTTATTTTATGTAATAATCACGAAAAATTCTGTCTAGTATTGAAAACAAAGTAACATAAGTATACGCAATAAAACTACTTACTGCGACTCATGTTTTCACTGATATGGAGTCCGGATGTTTGCTGTCTTCCACTAAAAACCATTTCCTCATTGCTCATGGTGTAGTTACGAGATATGGTAGCTGTGCATTTGAGCTTCATATTGCCATTTCTGAAATGTTGGCTTGTTACCACAAATTTCAGTCCTAGACTGGAAGTCTCTAAACCATCCGCGTGTAGTGTTGTCGAATATTCTGTTTCATATTCCGGCCCTACCTGAAAAAAAAATCTTTTATATACAAACATAAAAAGAAATATATAAAATTGAAATTACAACCAAATTTATTTATGATGGGCAATCAGAATTTCCAGCTTGTTCTCTACATACAGTGGGAGAAGCAAAGGACTTTAAATGAATATTTTATTCCTTCATAACTTCCTATACATGTACAATGACAGTGGGACAAAACTTTTTTTGACAAATTGTTTACTTAAAAGTTACTTTCTATCGACTTAACAAAAGGCTTCTTTTCCATTTGAATTCATTTATCCCCCCCTCCCCCGAATTGTTCTCCTGTGGTTCCAGACGAATTATTTTAAACTAAACAACATCCCTTTAAAGTTGATTGAACACGGGCTACACGTGTTACAGATTTACATTTACACTGCATGCGTTCTCAAGGTACAGGGGATAAGGTTCACATTCGAGTGGAACCTGTATTTATATGTATATATGTATGCTTGTGCGTGTGTGTGAAGCAAAATTTCCTCCATAAAAGCTTGACATAGTTGTTTTTTTTTTCTTGTAAGGAATCAAGCAAAAACTATTTTTTACCTCTTCCGATAAATGATATTGTCTTTCTGATATGTTCTAAGATTAAAAAAAAAAAAAAAATGCTTTTGTTAATGCTTGTGCTACAAAGATTTATTATTATTATTATTATTATTATTATTTACTTATATATACATATTACTATGCATAAAAAATAGGCTCTGGATTTTAATAAAGTTAGTAAAAGAAAATTGCTGTTTACAAAATTTATACAACTTGTAATAGTAAACATGGAATAAATCTTAATCATTGAAACATTAATTTTCAAGCTTACAGCAAATTATGGCTAAATTATTTATTTATTTTTCCTTTAAAAACGTTGCACCTCTTTTCTCTAAAGAACCTTTATAAAATGTTTTTTATATTGCATTGACACTTTAAAACGCTAAATAAAGGGTCTGTTCAGAAAGTAATGAGACTAAATTTTTCACGCCAAGCAGAAGTATCAACGGCGATTCATTAGCATAAATAAATTGGTATATAGAAAATAAGTTAAATAAAAATAAATTAATAATAATAATAATTAAAATAAATAAAAATAAAAATATCTTTTCTCTTTTTTTTGTGTTTTTCTTTGTTTACATTTTTTGTTGTTATGTTCCTTTCTGTTTGGTTGTTGCATGCAGCTATCCCATTGGATGGTTGTGTTGCTCCACCCCTTCGTTTTTTCTCGGTCTTTTAGTCATGCTTTTGTCCCCAAATTAGTATCACGTGTTAGCTACAGCTGAAGAATAAAGACCACGTCCATTCGAAACCGGTAGTGCATCCCTTTATTTTTTGGTGTGGGAAGATTTTATGCTTAAATTTTTAAATACAAACACTCAGATTTTGAAGGTGGTACGGGTGGTGGGAATTATCATCTACAGAGTCAGTTGGTTTTGAGCCTTTGTAGCGCACGGATCACTCTCGAAACAGACACGTATTTGAATCTTGGGTTGAATTTTCATAATGCAGCAGAGTGTCGAGCAGCAATACGCCATAAGATTATGTATAAAAGTAAACAAATCGGCAACTGAGACAGTTATCATAATACAAGAAGACTAAGGAGTTTTTGTCCACAGCTCAAGTGTTTAGGTAGCACAAAGTCTTCAAAGAGCGACGTCGGTGACAAACAGCATGCTGGGCTTCAATCAAGTTCTCAACCTCCAGACAATGCTGCTAAAATTAAAGGAATTGTGGACTCTGGTCATTATATAAGTGTTCGAATGATTGTGGAGACGTTGGAACTTACGAAATCGGCCTGTGCATCAAATCATCCCGAAAGAACTGCAGATGCGGAAAATTTGTCCTAAGAACCTGGCTTAGCTCCTGGCAAAATACAATGTCAAAACATAGTCCCAACCACTGTAAACTCAATAATTTTTCACTGCTTGGACATTTTATTTCTACTCCTTCAGTTAAAATTTAAATTAAAAGGTCATAGTTTTGACGATCTAGAGGACTTGCAGTAAAATATAAGTGCATTCTGAACAGCATTCCAGTTGAAGACTTCCAGGCGGGCATCAGCGGGGGCATTATCGTTGGCAAATCGTATATTAATGCAAGAGGACGCTGTTTGAAAAATATTAAGTGACTCTAAAAATTATTTTCAGATAAATTATTTTTATAATATCAGTCTCGTTATTTTCTGAACAAACCCCGTGCATTGATGGTCAGCATAAATGTTATATAATATTTTTCTCGGACCATTTCATAAAATGATTTCTTCAACAAAATTTCCCGCACATGCATAAATATTATATAATATTTTTCTCGGACCATTTCATAAAATGATTTCTTCAACAAAATTTCCCGCACATGCATAAATGTTTATATACGTAATTATCCACATAAAATTTCATATCTATACGCATAATTAACACCATAAGTACACAAATTATTATTTTATATTCTTCATATAGAAGAAACACTAAATTTTCTCATGACCTGACGCATTTGCTCAGAATCAACAGCTGTTATCATCAACTCTTATGCATTTATCATAGATGCCAACATTTTAATTTATTCTGGAGTGTTTTAGCCCCACCTTTTTTCAAACCACTTATTTTTTAAAGACAATTTTTTTCTTATTTTATCGAAGTTATATATTAGAGAAAGGGTGTGAAGTAAAGGCGTGGCTAAAAATACTCCGGAATAAATTAAAATATTGGCATTTATTATTTATGACTATTACTTAGAAATATTGCTGTCATTAAACAAAAACTTTAAATCAGCCATCAGACTCTGTATTATATTGATGCCAAATGTGCAGACTTTCCAAACAATTTTACACCTTTTTACAAATAAAGATTTAATAATAAAGTGCATTTTCTTATTTTAGAGCCTGAGAGAAGTGAATAGTTAGTTACATCTTTTTCTTTAAAAATATTGCATTGGATATACTATCAGTTTCTTACATATTTATAGTATTTTGTTTAAAAAATTAAACCTTATATAAAGTTATGCAACTATTTAAAGTATAGATAAAAAAATATAGATATAGCAATCATCATTTAAATATCTTCATAGTAGCGAGAGAAAAAATCATATAAAAAAGAAAACATTGTGGGAACTATTAAAATGTTTTACATCAAAAAAAAATTTTAAACACAGGAAGAAATTAATGTACTTGTTGATTACATTCTATATAACTTATGAGTTACAGAAAACTTTTCAGTGTCTTTTAGAAGATATCACACTTATAACGTAACGTACTTGCCTGAGCTGTATACAGTCCAAGCATTTACTTTCTAGATAATATTTTGGCGGCTATAGAAAATACTGTGAAACTCTATTTGACAGCAAAATATGTAAACACTGAGCTATTTCACATGAAATAAAGCCTGAAGGATTTTAAGATAAATTTGTCGCATTCTCTCTGTCTAAGAAGGTTAATACACAAATCCTACTTCTGACAAATGATTCCTTATTTTATTGTAAAATTCTAATTGTACTATAGTTACATAATTTCTCGTATAGAAAAAAATCTGATGTGGGCACCACATGACTGCCCTATACACCCATTGGAATATACATATTGTTACGAAAGCATTGGCATTTTTGTGTGAGGTAAGGGATTCATAAAGAAACAGAAATGTTAAAAAAAAAATGTTACTTTAACCACTAAAGTCATGATAATATGATTGTATGTACCGTCAAACAAACATACTAATTTTTTCAGGAATGGCTTATTACAGAATTTCACATTGGCAAATTCATAGCTGAGAGTTTAATAAACATCATACGATTATAGATGGCCTACTTTTGTTTCCTTTGCCAAAAATTAGAGGTGAAAAACGAGACATTTTACTGAAACAGTTAATTCAGTTAAAATTGAGAAAGGGTTTACTAATTCTGGCTGTCCTGAAACAATATTTGCCGCCAAATTTCATAGCTAATCTCCCCAAGACGCTAAGTTTGCAACCAACGCTGATTTTGGTCTTGACATCGATTTTAGCGATTTGGTGTCGAAATTGGCGACTTGGCGACGGAATTTGGCAAAAATTTGTAGTTTAGGGTTGCCAAAGTTTGGAAGCTTAAACTTCAATAAGAACAGAATTCTGGAATTTTCTGGAAAGATTCATTGGTTTATAACGCTGAACTAAATTTTTCGAAAATTCTTTAAATGTCAAACAAGACTAAAGAAAAAGAAAAAATAGAGTGCATTCGTCGACTGAAACCTGCCTATATATTCAGAATTACTTTATACACACAAAAATTTCAGAAATTATCATAACAATATAATTACGAGCTCTATCTACTTCATGAGTATTCATTAAAGTGCATTCGTCAACTAGAACATGTTTGTCTTTAAGAATTACTTTCTACACGCAACAATGTCAGCAACTTTCATAAAAATATCATTAAAGGCTCTATTTACGGGCTGAATATTCATTAAATAAAATGCATTCGTCGACTAGAACTTGCTTATGTCTTTACAAATTACTATCTACACGCAAAAATGTCGATAACTTTCTTAATAACATCATTACGAGCTCTATCATTAGCGTATTTTGAAATCTGTATATGGTAGGTCGTATACAATGGACCTTTGTATATTTGGTCCTTATGAATATAATTTTCGCAAATATCTCCAAAACGGAAAGTCACAGAAAGACCAACATAGGAGGTGCACAACTAGATGTTATAACAAACGTATATACCAATTTGCAATTTTCTATGTCTAACCGTTTTCGAGTTAGGCGAGATACATTCACATACATATACAGACGTCACGAAAAATCCTGTAAAGTCGCTGATATCTCTAAAACAACGAGAGCTCGTATTAAGACGAAATTTGCAAGTGCACAATGAGACATCATGATAATCACACATATAAATTTTCAACATTCTACGATAATTCGTGTTTGAGCTACGCGAGATATAAATTCCATTTCTCAAATCGGGATTACAATATTTCCTTTGAAACCTTTGGACGGCCCCTGCCTGCCTGGGCTCGGCCAAGCTTAACGGGTTGGATGCCGTCTGCCGGAGCGAATAAATCGCCAGATCACCGCGTGGAAGCTGCTGGGCAGCAATGTAACTAGACGCCAAAGCTCAGGAATTGCAGCACGCTCCAGATGTTAAGGAATTTGGAATAAGTGCACTAACTAGCTGAGAGTCGAAATAACCGGAATTATACAAAATTAAACAACTTTGAATTTAGGCAGGGAGGGAAAAAAAAAGAAAAGAAAACGCTGGGGGAGCCGCTAAAGTTAGTTGTGCACACAATAATTAAAGCCGAAAGAGGAGGCCATTTGAAAAGGGGAAGGGGACAACACTTATGATTTGAGAAAGACGAGGGAGGAACAATGAGATTATAATAAAAAAAAAAAAAAAATTACGTGAAGCCACTGGGGGATGGGAGATAGTTTTGGGCGCATACCGAAAATTTTGAAGTTTTTGAAGTGGCAAGGCCTAATCCTAATTGGGAGGGAAATTACTATGCGCAGGGAGGCCGAATGGAGAAGAGAAAGAGGGACCATCGCAATTTTGATCCACCACGGGGGGATGGTTCCCCGCGTTGGTAGCCCGACGACTGCTAAACGACCCCATCGAGCACTTGACGGTGCAGCACAGATTAACGAGGACCAGACACCGCCACACCCTCGTAAAAAAAAAAAAAAAAAAAAAAAAAAGAATAAAATAAATAAAATACAAATGATAATAAATAAAAATAAAGTAAATAAAAATAAAATAGAATAAAAATAAAATAGAATAAAAATAAAATAAAAAAAATAGAATAAATAAATTCATTAAAGTAGGTAAGTACTTAAATTAAAATTGGTGCGGGTCAAAACTTGGTGAGTACCAAAAAGAAATGTGACAGGAAATAGTTCTAGGCTTAACAAGGAAAGTATTACCCCTACAATTGAGAAAAAAAAAGAAAAGTGCGTGTCAAAACTAGATGAGTATACAATATTTCCTTATACTTTGTATAAGGAAGTAAAAAGTGCCTAAATTTTTCTATTTACTTATTAAGCAGGGTTTTTATGAAACTACCTGCAAAGCGAGAGAGAACTGCCATCCGGACGATTGCTGTAAATCCTAAAATTTTTTAATCCACCCTAGGGTTTGCTTTGCTAAATTTTTAATTTATCACCACACTTCTTTCCAGTTTCACCAGCTTACAGCTTTTTTGCCACAAAATAGCCATATTATTTGTGCCAGCGCTTGTTTTAAATAAATAAATAAATAAAAAAGGATAAGTTGTGTAAAAATGAATATTGGGTTTTAGTATGTGTTTTTATATTTTTTGTAAGACATTGTTTTACTATTAAATAATATTTTAATTTGAAATGTATTTTAATTGTTTTTTACAAGTTGTCGTTGAAATGTTCGAACTTATTTAATTAAACTTTTCACTAAGGATAGATACGTGTGATAGTAAAAATTTGAAACAAAACTTTATAATAGTGGCCGAGTGCCATTAAAAATCACTTACAAAATGAAGTAATTGGAAAAATTACAATATCATATTTTTAGCTTCCCTAACAACACTTCGAAAGAACTATAAATTATTTCAAAAGTGATTCAACCAAAACAAAAAAAAAAAAAGCTATCATTTTCTTTTTGTTCTTAGGAAAAAAGAACGCAAAATTAAAAGATATCTAACGAAGTGTATATTTCTTATATTAAAACTTGAGAGTAGAAAAATATTATGTTTTTCTTTTTGAAAAGCTGTGTTGAATGAACCATCTCTTTCTCACACATTTATGATTTTTTATTAAATAATATAAACTTTATAGAAATTAATGTAACCATTTAAATTGTTGAAATTAATAATAATAATTATTATTATTATAATAATCTTCATAAAATATCTTTATCGTATCGAGAGAAAGGCTTTCATATCAATAAGAAGCGGGGAATTAAATGAATTATTAAGAACTTATAAGCAGAAAATATGTAAAATATAGAATAAAAATTTACTAGTTGGAAATATTTAATATAAATAAAATTGTAGGAAAAATTCTCTTATGTTTGAATATTAAAAGATTTATTTATTCTATCACAACGAGATATTGTTGAAATTATGCACTTATTTTATAAATAAATTAATCAGACTTGAACTATAAACTCTTTAAGTGTATTCCTACTATTTTAGTAGAATATTCAGTTAATTACTTTTGTTCTTTTTTCTTTATTTATTACGTTTACAAACATTGATAGTATTTTATTTGTCTATTTTTTTGTTATTGATATATCTTTATGTGAATAACAAATGATTCAGGCAGTTATATATGTAAGTATAATTATTATTTTGTTTACTTATTTACTTATTATTTGAAATAACTTCTAAATGTTGAAACTAATTTTCTTACAAAAAATACATTTATGCGTTTAATTTGTTTCATTAGTGTTCATACAAAATACTTCCGTTGATATACAGAATGATTATAATAAAAATATACATTTTTTTTAATATTCAGTGAAATAATTAAAAACAATATATATATTTTTTGCAGGTAACGTAAAACAATGTCAAAAGAAAAAAAAAAAGAACAACTGTTGTTTGTACTCGTCTTTGTGGATTGATTAATGAACAGGTGTAGACAGATTTCACCCGTAGGTTTCGGAAGCTGGATCCCATCCGATCAGCTACCAAGACGTTGGTTAACAAAATCAAGCAAATCGGTAAGTGTTGCAGATGCAAAAAGTTCAATTGAAGCCACCAGACACTGCACAACATGTAGAGGACACCATCCTACGTAGCATCGCCTCATCTACAAGGACACTGGGTGAACAAGGACACTGGGTGTTCCAGAAAGTACTCTGTAGAAAAATATACACTACAAATTGTTGAAACGTTCGTATTATATCAAGATTGTGCACAAGCGTGAAACAGAAAACATTGCAGTAAAGCAAATTATGTGATAGGATGAAAAATATTAATTTAATGCATCATGTCCTCTTCAGTGATGAAACTACATTAAACACCCATGTGCATATTAACACAGTCAGTTGTAAGATCTCGACTAACGAGCAACTTAACGTTCTGCAGGATAGGCAACTGTTCACCCAAAGTGAATATGTGATTGGAATTCACTTGCTAAAATGTCTAAGGAACCTTTATATTTCCCGAAAATAAAATTACTGGTAACGTGCACCTTAGCATTTTGGAGGAATTATTAGAGCCAAAATATTATAAAGAGATTGGAGTGTGTATACTGTTGTGTTCGAACAGGATAAAGCACCACCCATATTCGCCATGATTGTTCAGGACTACCATACGCACGCTTTCCTTGTCAGAAGAATTGGACTGAGCTCCCATAGACTATGGGCTTCGCGGTCACCAGATTTGTAAAACAAGATTTTTTTGCATCAGATTTATAAAATCCAATGTGTACCAGGGAAAGTTACTCAACATTTAACACCTTATCCTCCGACCACATTTGAAAATGACAAAATTGTAATTACAGTCGGCAGCAAAAGTATTCGAGCACTAGCAAAAATCCCTGTCTAAAACAAGTACACTTAATATTACTTGGTTAAATAACTCCTTGTCGAGTCATGTTCTTTGTCAGTCTAAGAACATGATTCGATACTGATTTATTTAACAAAACAGTATTAAGTGTACTCTTTTGACATCGGAATTGTTGGTAAGTGCTCGGATACTTTTGCTGCCGACTGTATGTTTTCTCTGCATAATTTTTTCAAGTACTAAAATAATGCTTTTTTTACTTTGAGATTAAAAATGTAAATACACACATAATTATAATCCATATTGCTATTACGTAAGACCATTAAGTATTAAAAATAACATAAATATTTATGATTATATAATTTAAAATTCTAAGAGTATTGTGAAAAAATAACCGTTCAGTGAGCGCATCAGAGGCGTGGTGGTCAGTTAATTAAACTACGGATTACAGCCGCAATCGAGGAAATTACACCAGCTATGATGCGCTATATTTTCGCGTCACGGTGTAATGCTGGGTATTACGTCGAGATGTAAAAGGGACACGTTAGTGCATATACCTCACAAGAGTGTTCAATTCTTATCAATGTAATCAACATCGAAATCAAGTAGTAAGTGCTTTTCATTTTTGCCCCTTAAAGGTCATGGAGTCACTCTCCTTTTGGGACAAGGGGTGATAAAATTTTTTCACCATGTCATTCAGTTGAGCAAAGAAAAATGTCGAAGTGCTGCTATGCATTTAATTGCAAAGAAAAATTTGTCAGAGGAGGACTTTTATCAATATATAAGTAAGTATATACAGGGTGGCCATAATTATGCTGACAGTGCTTACAGTGTCCTGTAGTACAATCTAATAGCATGAATGGCACCAAAGTTTGTAGGAAGATTAAACAAGATGGGAAAAGAAGGATTCCACACAAAATAATAATAATAATAATAATAATAATAAAATTTAAAAAAATAAGTTTCAAAATTTACTGCAAGGAGAATATGTGATGCTGTTTTTCTAAACTTACAACCTATTCGCTTGATACCGATCATATTCCGAATTTTGACAAAGTTCAAATATTAGTTTACGACTCACAAATTTTCCTAGAAAGTGTGTTTACCAGATTGTAACTTTCTTCTTTAAACGAGGCTAAAGCAGTTCCTTTTGAATATCTAATTTTGTTATATTATTTTACAACTGAATTTTTTAACTGTTGTTCACTGGATGTATTTTGATACTGACGAGGTCTGGTCGAAACGTTTGTTGTGTGTTCTGTGTTTTTAATTGAAATGTACTTTTAATATTTTTTTAGAGTATTTTATTATCTCATTTTAAAAGTTGTTTTAATTTTAATAAATTTTAGCTTAATTGAAAATATAGCAAAATGTTAACAAAAATATGTATATCTTTCTTTTACTTATTAATAATTTTGAGAATATAAAAATTCTGCAAAAGAAAATAAAATATTTTTTATTTTGTAAAAATATTCACATAATACTTTCGCAAATCAATATATATATAATGTATATTACTTAATTTCATGAAGCATTAGCGAAATAAAACTGATTAAGTGTAGATTGTATGTTGTGTCATAGTAAAACAAAAGAGGATATAAGTTAAAGTTTTGTACATAGATGTTGTCCTAATATGGTACAAAACAAGGTTTGTCAGTTTGTATTAGATCAATTAAAATCCTGATCAAAGTCACGAATTAAATCTATTTGAATGTTTAAATCATCAATTAAGTCAAAATCATAATTTTATTCTTTTGATTTCTGTAATTTTGTTTTGATTAGAATCTATAAAATCTTACAGCTCACTCACTTGTTATTTGCATCAAATACGTTAAAATATAAGAAGGATAATCTTTACTTATCTCTAATATAACATTTTCACATTACCCAGTAAAATTATTTGAAGTAGAAAGTCTAGACTTGCTTCATGAATTAGTGCACGCGAAAAGATTAGAAACGCGATGAGAAAAGAAAAGGCAGGGACATTAATCATTGTATAGAAAATCTTAAATTGTATGCCCTAAGTATTTTGAAAAGTAAATAAGTAAATAAAATAATGTAAATAAATGTATGATGAGAAAAAATTGCTTTTATTTTTTATTTATTTTTTAATTCTCATAATATCTAGTCATTATCATTTTAAATAAATCAAGGCAATTTCAAACGTTTTTCGCTATTGATTTTTAATATTATGCTTTTATAAAACTAAAAACGGAATCTGTAATATTAAAAGAAATTGTAGATAATGTCAGTATTAAGCGAGTTTATTATTTCATTTCTTATGTATTTAATTTTTTCTTTTGTCATTTGAAAATACTTTGAAATTATGTGTCATATGGTTGATAAAATTTTTATTCGTCGGTGCATATACAGTTGGATAATACAAAACATTTGTTAATCCAAACTTAGTTTTATACTCCATGAAAACTGTATTTAACGTGGATTTTTTTCTAAAATAATATTTTAAATATTTTATATTTTTGAAACTTCAAATTAAAATTTATTGAACAACATATGCGTTTCTTTGAAACTGTGATTTAAAAGCAATAATCATTTATAATGCTTCTAAAATAATATACCATATTATTAGTATTATATTTTTACTTTTTTTTATTTGTTTTAATAAATTGGATGAACTTTATCGTGGCGATTAAAAAGACAATTCTATCTGTACATATATATTTTAATAAAAATCACAATAGTTTTTATATACATTTTAAAATACTTTTAGAATTTGTACGTTGATTTTATTTGTAAAGTAATCAATCAGATAATTTAAATTTTAAAAGATATTTATATTAAAAAAACAAATAAAAAATGTTAGCATGCAACATAATAGAATCATAATTGCTTAATACATCTCGCAAAATATTTAAGCTTTATTATCTTTTTCATAAAGAACTTTTCAAAACAAAAGGATTTTAAATCCTGATATTATTATGCAATTAATAGTAATTTTCGCCTCTTTCATAACATACAGTAACCAGAAAGTCACATTTGTCAAATTTTACGCTTTTTAGTTACTGGAAAATTCTAACAGAAATACTTTGTTTCATTTGGAAAATTTTAACAGAAATTTTTTATTTTATTCAGAAAAAAGTTCCGGAAATTGGCAACTATGGAAATTCTACTCTGTGTAATGAGAATTCATTTAGTAACTGGCAATAAGGTAGTAGATGGCGTCAAAAAGCAGGCTACAATGTCCAGTCTCCGATAATATAGTGTCTCTATTTCTTATTTTAATTTCCTCCAGAAGTATAGTCACATCTAATGACAAATATATCTATATCTATATATCTATATCTGTATCTATACCTTTACCTATCTACACTGGTTCTCATAATTATAAGGACACCCGTTTATCTATATTAACTAAACACTGAACACTATTATTTAAACAAATATATTTTTTATTAATTTGAATTTCATTAATAGACTATATTAAAAAGCTTTGTCGTTTTTATATCTTAAAAAACTTTAAATACTGTCAAAAAGATTATTTTTCAGGTGTTCACAATTATAAGGACAGCTCGAATCTTACAAGTAAACCTTCTCTCCTTTGATACCGGTTTTCCGGAAACCTATATATTTTCTGAAAGCTTATGCCACAAGTAGAAAAACTGTGAAATCTTAGGGGCAGAGGGATAAGCGTTTAGGAGTTATAGGACATAAAATGTTGGAAAGATGACACCAAAAGTCGCTAAAATGTTCGTTTTACGTATTTATATGAACTAATAATATGGTAAGAAGGTGGAGGTATCATTATAAAGGAAAAAACAACTCGTTGAAAAGAAACAGTATACGTTGGGATACTTGCTACTGACTTCAAATTAAGTCCATTACAAGAGACAATCAATGTACAATTCACCAAATAAACAGTGAGACGGGCAGAAAGACAGTTCACAATGGGCACATTTTACAAAAGCGATAGCCGCACATTTGCAAACTCATCATTTGTCAATGAATTGAAGAAGTATTCCATTGGCGCAATCCACATTCCAGGTTTGTCGTCCAAGTATCCGCTTTTATAAAAAGCATACTTAATCAAGTTCTTGAAACGAGGAGCATTGAACTGATATAGGGAAAAAAGACTGCAGGGCCGGAAAACTATCGCGCTGCCAGATGTGCTCATGTGTCTCGATAATAATTGTTTCCATTATGTAAAGATCAAAAGATTTCTAGTGTCTGAAAAAATGAATATCCAGAGGCTAAATCTTTCCTGTACATCCTTCAGGTACCAATTCTTTTTGTAGGACTTTACCATCAAGTACTTCGGAAGCAGACAATGCATGATCTTTGTTAGAACACCATGAATTCACTAAAAGCAGAATTTTCTTCCTGTCATTAGCCATACTTGACCAAAATATGTCATGACAGAAGTGGAGACTGTGACTGTTGCGACAAGCATTGCTGTTCCTTATAGACACCATCATCTTCGAAGTCCATATCCTCGTCCGTTCTTCTCCATCGTCTCTAGCAAATCCTAATGTCCGGATCCCTTCCACAATATCCATATCATTTTCCAGGAGAATAATTATGTGTTTTATCATCTCCTATTCCTGGATGTTCGGAGACCGATTACTTGTTCCGAATCGGGAGACCAAGGCCACCACAACGACTATAGTATCCATATAATAAGAAGCAATGTAAGAAGAAGACATACAATACGTTAGTACTTGACAGCAATATACGGGAACATACAAGGAATAGAGACGTTTTTATGGGAATATGTCCCTCTATACACACTTTACTGATACTTTGCGGGCCCTGTATCTCCTAAACGCTTGTCCCTCTGCCCCTAAGATTTCACAGTTTTTATACTTGTGATATAAGCTTTCAGAAAATATATGGGTTTCCGGAAAACCGGTATCAAAGGAGAGAAGGTTTACTTGTTAGTATTTTTTTTTTTCAGTTATTCTTTAAATTAATATTTTCTGGGGTCTCTTTTTAGGGTGAAAAAGTCAGACATTCTCTCTGCTATATATATATATATATACATTTTTTTTTTATTCAGTTTCAATACCTTTTCATACAGCATAGATGATATTCTGAATACATGTAAACTATTTAAAACTGGTTTCTACTTGCATACACTTTTCTATTATGATAATTTAAGGTTTCTTCAACCTTTAGGCCACGGGAAGGCAATAATACAGAAATTTCTTTCTTCAAACTATCTCCTATTGCTCTAGAAGTAAAGCAAAAATGTAAGTCTTGTTAAAAAAAATCTATTGTTACCCCCAAAATCTAACAAAAATCTGAGAATTCCATGTTTAAAACTTGCGGATATTCTCTTGATGTTCATAATAATAGAAAAAATTACTTAATTCATTCTGCCTTCTGTAGAAACAGCTCCCCAGTGCACCATAGATACACCTTTAAAATGCCCGATTCATATCTGCCTTTAAAAAATCTGCTCTGTCTTTCGCTATCTTTAGATCGTGTCAGTAACTGCTAAAACCATTTGGTTAATCAAGAATAAAATGTTTTTCATCCGAAAATGCAACATTTTACCATTTAATATTGTCTTTATTCAATTTTAACACAGATGTTCTTTCCCCCATTAAATGCTTATTGATTATTACAGGTTTTTTATTCATTTTAACATATTATTAAATATTTTAAACATGGATAAGTGTGGACCCTAACCCTTCGTTAAAAATTACGAGCAAATTCAGCAGCAGTCATTACGAGTAGAACAGTAAGAGGAATTATGAGTCTTCGATCTCTGTAAAACAACTCTGATTTTGTATCCGATCTCTCTCTTAACGAACCAGCAGTTCAACGTTTGATCACATTTCCTTCAGCAATTTTAGATTTTCGAATTTCATTAGAAATTCGGCGGATTGAAATTATCCTTCCACTTAAAAAACACATTTATCATACTTCACTACATGAACGTTCTTTTTTTTCAAGGAATTATCAATAATGTACGTCCAAGAAAAACTGAAGGCTTATATATGAATTAATCTAGCCCAGTAGTTAACAAATTCGCATGTCAAATGTAATTTATCCGCTAGTAAGTTAAATAAAACAAAAAAATCTTGATTGTCCCTATAATTATGAACATCTAAAACGTGGAGAAAAAAATATTTTGAATTATTTTTTATTAATTTTTTTCATATTAAAAAAAAAAAAATTATAGCAGTTTTGGTTTTTAGAAACTAGATATATTAGTATAATCTTGTTCACAATTATATTTATATTAGTTATTTCAAAACATAAAGGGTCCTTATAAATATGAGAAGCAGTGTATCTGTCTATCTATCTGTATCTATATCTCTATATCTCTGTTTATCTATATATCTATATCTATATATATATATATATATATATATATATATATAAAGGGGTTAACTGAAAAAAGTGCCATTAATAAATTTATAATGAGAAAGTAACGGCTGTTCCTGAGATATATGCTAAGCTACTGTTAGGAAGGAAATGGAGAAAATGATCTGGAAAGAGTCAATTCCTCTCAAATCAGACCAGAGATTTAGCTTGAGAATGGTAATGGTACAAATACATATTGTTGCGGTATTTTATATCGTCTTCCTTGCTTTAACTGGATATTTTTCTATGGCTCTTCAGAACCTCATTCCATTTTTTGGTATTAGAAACGCGAGGGTGTTTTATCATTTTAACCCTTTCCGGCACAGAGTAATTCTATTAATTTAAAACCAACAGCCACCGGAATTCAAGATCGATTTTAGAAAACAAAAAATAAATAAATTTTACCTCTATATTATAGAGGAAAAATAGTATAAAAAATTTCTGGGATGAATTTTTGCACTTGAGAATTAAACTTAGGTGTTGCCACAACGGCAACACTGTGCCAAAAAGGGTTAAAATTTCAATAATCTGAACTATTTCAGATAATTAATAAATAAACTATTATGGAGTCATTTATTGATGAATAGAAAAAGTGCTTACTCAATGCTAAATACAAATACCGAAATTACTAGGATTTTACAATTCAAACAGTTATTTTATATTACATATGTATTGGAACTAGAGCAAGGGAAAAATAAACGAATGATTCTTGTTTGTTTGAAAATGTTAAAAATTCTCATGGTGGTAAAAACACATTACATCTCATATTAAATATCATTCTAATAAGTAACATAACGAAAGACGTACATTAGACGAAAGACGTACATCAAATAGTTCAATTATGATTATTATTAATATTATTATTATTATTGGTATTTTTTTAATAAAGTTTAATTTTATTTCGAAACGCTTCCATTTACATGATTATTATAATTAAAGTTGCGATTTCAAAACGCCTAACTTACAAACTACCGTTCAGAATGAGCTGATATTTTACTAGAACAATCCTGATGCATTGGAATTTTGTTTAGCGAAGAAAAAAAAACAGTTGCAAAATGTGCGGATAGATGGCGCTCACAAGGAAATGTCAGGGGAAAGGCCTACATAGATTCATTAAACACAGGATAGCTGTTATCCGGAAGGATACAATAGACTCGAAGAGTTTACGAGAGATTTATTATCGAAAAGAAAAGAATACGAGTGTATAGCGAAAACAGCTATACCGTCAAGTGAAAAGAGGATCTTTATGAAACAAGCACCTTACAGATGATTAACGGTACACTTTGGAACTATTTATTTCCTTCGCCAAACAAAATTGCATTGCGTCACGATTATTTTGGTAAAATTTCAAGTCATTTTGAAATCGTAACTTCAATTTTAATCTCTCTGTATGTAAATGTTTAAATCGTTTGACATAACGCAGGAAAAGCACGTTTCTAAACACACAGAAAAATGCAATTGGACAATAAATAAATTTTAAATTACCTTTAAAAAAAAAAAAATGAGAAATATTGGCAAGAAAATTCTGAATCGAAGGCTCATTCGCATTTCTCATTAAAAATTGTAGAGTGTGAATGACATTCCTTAAAAATGAGATTTTTTTAAACACTAATTAAGGTGAGAAGACACTACTCTCACACACACAACTCTCGAAAATGTAACATTCCTCACTGTTCGTGAAAGAATTAAATTTAGTCCCTTTGTCCCAAAGAGTGGAAGCATCATCTATCCTATTTAAATGGCAACACAACTTTCTATGGAGTGAGAAAGTGCTGGAACCATCTATCGACCATATTTCCCTTCTTTTTCACATCACTTTCTTTCTATTTTAATTTCCTAAATTTTTACTTATAGTTTAATAAGAAAGATAAATGTGGTAAGGAAAAAGGCGGACACTAATAATATTATAGAATTATCTAAAGGGTGTTCAGCTCTGCCTTACAGATAAAGGAAATCAGTCAATGTGTATGTCGTCAATCACATTTCTTTTTGTAAAACTCTTTTAACTATTATTTGCGAATAAATAGGCCACACGAAAATCATAGAAATTTAGTAAACCAAAAAGATTACCTAGCTTGTGATTTAGTAGTCCAAAATATAAAATAGTAGACAAAAATATTAACCTATTACAACATCAGACATTTTGTAGATAATTTTGCTACAAATATCGATATTTTTATATAATAAAAGATCAAATATTCAATTTTAAAATATTCAAACACAAACTATCTCTGCGTGTTATTTTATAATAATTCCTATAAAGGTTTTTAAATTTTAACTTTAGTATTGGATTTAAACAAATAAATTTTGTAGAATAGTTTTTGCTCGACACGTTTTAAGATTTATATGACATATTTGTATAGTTTTTAATGGAAAACTTGATTCTATTTATATGTATTTCGTATGTAAATACATATATTATATATGATGCATATAAAATAAATTACATAATTAGAAGAAAAGTATTATTTTAAAAACATTTATCGTTTAAAAAGTAAAACAGTCGAATATATAAATTTCTACATTTATGTTTAAAATACAAAACTCAAAAAATAGAAATTATTGAAATTAAAGTATAAATATAGGAACCCCTGTAAAATAATTTAACTTTTATTCACTACATTTCATCTAAACATAACTTAGGTTCAGTTAATAAAATTTAAAATTTTAGAACGTTTTAACATTTAGAAAACTAAACAGAATTATCAAACTAAAGCAAAATCGAAAAATTCATTTTGCATTATATATTCTTTTTTTTTTTTTTTTTCTACAGTTCACCAGAGAAAAAATGACAAATATTTTTTCTAGTTAATCTGTTCTTATAAATTATTTAACAATGAAGATGAAAAAAGTTTCACATTCCCTGTTTAGATTAATTGGTACACTGTTTATATACAGACTTTCCTATTGTAAAATATACAATTTCATCGTAGATAAAAGACAACGTTCACATGAATACATAACTGTCTGCTATACTTGTGCTGGTTATTAATGAATTAATTAGAGAATTTTATAAGTTTGGCAATGAGATAATATATATATTTATATACTGCTAAAAACTGATTCAAGCAAACAGCAATTTACTTTTAAGTGTTTTGCAATTTGAAAGACTAAGGACTTTAAAATAACTGTCACGAAAATTTTTAAACATAATTTTTTATATTTCCTGCAAAATCATATGTTTAACGTAGGCATATATAGACTTTTTTAAAAATAATTTAAAATTTAAAAATATCAGAAATTTCAATTAATGTAATACGTCTGTCATGACGCGTTCAAATAGCCCCACTAGTGGCCTTGAAGTTCTGCTGTCGAAATTGATAGACCATAAAAGAGTCGTGCTTGCTTCAACTATTGACAGTATTCCATAGATTTCTTCGAAACTCCCGTAAATACGGTTTAGGACCCCAAAACATTTCCCCATGGAAGGCATTCTTATCAGGTCTAGGGCCTACGGCCACAACATGTAGTCATTTGGCCTTAAACCCCACAATAATACACTATGCCATTATTCAAATACATGAAGTTGTAACCAGAGTGGACTGATATATCGTTTGGAAAGTTACTCCTGTCAACAAATGTTTCAGATCAAGCATATTTTAGAAACATTACTATGTTGTGAAATATTATCACCGGTTAAAAATTTATTATATATACAAAAACTTGTTATAAAAAGAACATAACATTTATTTTAAACTTCTTGTACAGAATTTTTTTATATATATTTAAATAATGAAAATGATTTGGAAATCACTTTCTTAAAAACAAATTTAAATTATTATTTTTTATATATTCAAAGTGTACTTATTATTTTTGACGTTTCAAAATTCCTAAGTTTTGTTTCATTTTATTTATTTTTTTTTACCATTTTATTTATTTATTTTATTCTATTATTTATAAAGCTAAATTATTTTTAAAAGAAATATATTTATTTATCTTCAGATAAGAACAGAGGAACAAAGATTTTATTGGAAAAAAAAAAAAAAAAAAAAGATTTTGCCTTTCATAAAAATAAAATAAAAATAAAAATGAAAACTTTTATTTCAAAATGCTGATAAGAATTGATTTTAAATACAATAGTATTAAACTAGTGAATACAAGAATTCTTTTCGTCTGAAAATCGTATTTCTTGCGAAAGTGCAAGAAAAAGAAGAAAGCGATTTAATTTGATCCCGTCACCTTTTCTCACCTATTCTTTGTAACGGTTGTCAAAACAAACTGAGTGGAAAATTGTTCCAAACAGGCACAAAGAAATCTTTATCCTGTTTTTTTACATTTGATTCAAGATTATCAACAAAACTAAAATCAGATTATCTAGAAAACTGGCTTAAGTTACAAACATTTTTTGGCTGTAAAAAGAAGTTGTAATTTTTGGAGTTGCTCCTTTCTTCTGGAAAGTTTCTGTCATTCTATTTTAGATTATCATCTATACATACAGTAAAGTGTATATATATATATAAATTTTATAATTTATATAATTACACTGTATTACACTTTTATAATTTATATAATTACACTGTAGTTGCCATAAACTTAAAAAAAAAATATTTAGTTGAAGAATAATTATAAAAGAAAAAAATATATTGTATAGGAAAAGAAAGAATCCACAGATCATAAATGTGTGAGACACATCAATTTGAGACGGAGTAGTATATTTAAAAACAGTTTTTAAATAATAGATATATGCATACATAATTAAACAGAAAAATATTTCAAAGATTTAAACAAACAAACAAAAAAAAAATATCTTAAGGATTTAATTTTAAAGTACACCAGTAGTGTCGATTGAACTTTGCTTATTTATTTACTTATTTTGGATTAAAAAATGAGGTAGGTTAATTGACCTTGGATTATTAGCCTAAGGTTTTATTTATTTATTTGTTTTATTTTACTAGTTCGTAGATTCCAACATTTGTAATTTTTAAATCAGATTTATCAGCAGTATTTGTAAAAAGGAATCTGTCACATATATTTTTGATGAATAAATAAAATTAAAAAAATTGAAAACATTTATAAAACTTTCCAAAATGAAACGGAGGTTTGGAACCCACGCTAGTTTAACTATTTGGTTATAATGTATGAATGTTAAAGTTTTGAAAAAATATATGTGCACCAATTGCTAAAATTAGAAGACTATGTAATAATTGCGATAGTTTTGACGAGGCAAATCGTAATTTGTTTGAAATCACAATATTAAACGAATATATTTCATTCTTCTTAACTGCCTCCCTCAACTATAAATTTGTGTAGATGCTTATTTTTATAAAAACGTCCCCCCTCCCCGCCTTTTTTTTTTTTTTTGTACAGTACACTTATTTGTCCGCTTATTGGGACACTTACTTTTGAATAAAATTTTGTTCATTTTGCAAGTATTTTCATTTTCATTTTTTTGTAATCTGAACTGCAAAGGATCATTTCTTTTTTCTTTGTAACATGTAGAGTGTTACGCTGTATTTTGTTAGAATTTTGAAGTATCTTACTGTTTTTACTCTGTATTCCGTGACCCCAATGTTTTTTATGTTTGACATTAATATTTGTTTGAGTGTTTTTAATTTTTTGCAACATTTATTTCTATTTTTCCCTTTTTATTGTCAGTGACTTTTACTTTGCATTATTAATACAACGAATATACACGGATACACACACGCATACATATATTTTCACAAACAAACAGTAAAAGAGATAATATGATCATGGCGTCCTCTTCTAAATAATGATTATCAAAGAGATAGAAAAATTTAATCTTAAAAAATATTAGACTGTTACGTACTAACTAATCATTACCGTCTCAGAGAATGCCTTTATGTAAAAGAAGGCTTATTTAGATAAAAAACAAATCTGCCATTATTAAAATATATACATATACGTAACTTATATCTATGTTAATTTTAAAATAATGCTCCTTTGTCGGTGGAAATGTATTGAATAAGGCACGTATAGAGTAATAGAAGCGATATAAGATCTTGATTTTAACTTAAGTAAAACAATCAGAATGTACGTTTTCTTTAAATTATCATACATGCAAAATAAACTTGTGCTTTCACGAGCAAATTAGCGCTATTTTTTTAAATTAAACTGGAAAATTTGCACACTTTTGAATTAATTTTCCTTTCTTTTTAATTCTATTTATTAATGAGATTTCAGTTAATATTTTTATTATTAAATTTTTCATATTGCCTATTTATTTATGAAATCTGCACATTAACTGAAATCTTCAACTTTATTTTCACCCATTTTTGTTCAACTACTGGCGAAGTTCGTATCAGAATATTCTAATATTGTTTATTAAGTATTTTATGCGCCAAATTCACTTTAGCTGCTGATTTAGTTTCTTAGCTTCGTTTCTCCGAAAACCTATCTATAACTCTTCTTCAAAGTTGTTTTACGTATCTCTTGGTTTTCGATGACTTATCAGAAATGGTGAATTGCAATAAATCTCTCCATATACATGGATATATACAGTGGGTTGCCAAATTAATGTGGACACTTGACTTTTTTTACATTTTCGCGTTTTTATGCAACTTATAATTCCTAGGCGTGGTTCTTATGTTACTGGAACGCATTTTTGTCGATTTTTATTATGTTACACATTATTTAAAGTGATTTAAACAAAACATACTGAGCTTAACAATATTTTTGTGATAGTCACTTCATTTTATGTTCCAAAGTACTCTCAACGTGTAATATTGAACGTTGATTTTGGATCTTTAGAATTGAGATTTAGTTTGAATTCTGACACATCTTTAATAACAAAAGTAAAGTTTGATTATTGAATTACAATTTTAAATTCATTTTTATTACATTTTTATAACTCAATTATTTTTTTTAAATTTAGTCAGAGGAAGCGACATTTTTCGGAGAAAAAAATCCGAAATAAAAGTCTCCTCCAGCACTCACAGCATTCGCAGAGGAAAGTCACAGATATTGTTGGGGTTTCTAAATCTCCCTGTTAATAAAATAAAAGTGATTTTAGACAAAAACCTGTCATTTTAACCGAAAAGAACAAGGAAGTATGATAGAAAACCTATAACTACGCCCAAAACAGACCGATAGATTAGGTACATTTGCTTACGAAACAATAAAAAAAGTGCTGCTACACTGTTTAAGATTCTTCAGGAGTAAGGTATTGCCGTTTTCAAAAGAACTGTGCAGCGAAGATTGGCAGAAGAGATCTTGGCAGACCATCGTCCAGTTCACAAGCCTAAGTTTATAGAGTCTATGGAAAAGAAACGACTCACCTAGGCTCGAAATCATCGTTGCATGACTTTGGAAGATTGGAATAAAGCAATACATGATATTTATTAATAGTTTCAATGATTTTTTTGTTTTGCAATTAAACCATAAATTATTTCAATTTCAGGTGTGTTTCTCAGACGAGTTAACTTTTGAAATTTTAGCTGATAAAAAAAATTTCGTCTGACGGCTCCCTGGAGAACAATTCCACCCTGATTGCATAATAGAAAGGGATAAACACCTTTTATAGGTCATGGTTTGCTCTATTTTAAATACTGAGGGTGTAGGACACTTATACATTGTTCAAGGTACTATGAAACAGGACCAAAATAAAGAAGTTCTACGAACTCACCTTCTACCACAGCTGAAAGAATGGTTCCCGGAAGGTGAGCATGGTGCTTTTATGCACAATTATGCCCCTTGCCATAAAGCCAATTGTGTTACCGAATTTACAGACAAAGAATATTGAAGCCTTATCTTGTCTTGGAAATTTGCCCGATATGAATCCTTTAGAAAACTTATGAGAAATTACAAAAAGGGAAATTGCAAAGAAAATGATAACAACCAAGAGAAATGTAATTAAAAAACTTTAAAATGTCTGGCATCACAATCCTTTAATCAAATAAAGTGCAAAATCCTACACAGAAAGTATGCCGTAATGCATTGAAGTACTAATATCAGCAGAAGGAAATGTCACCAAAAATTAAAGCCTTACCAAATGTTACTTTTTTTACGTTCTTATTATATATTTTTTATTATATGGCTATTAACTATATTTATTACCATTAAATAAGTAATATATACTAGTTGTAGCATATAATGTATATTTATTTAGAAGAAAACCACGATAACTTGATATTTACGAGTGTCCACATTAATTTGGCAACCCACTATATATTGTGAACAATGGCAGTGTTAGGGATTTCAAGAGTACAGAATTTTACATGATGTTAAAATACCTGTTTAATAAAGTACATTTAATTAAATATTTAAGGATAAATAAAAACTTTACCGGTCAGTACAAACTCTGGAATTTCTAGGTATTTTAAGTAAATCACCGCAGAAATGAAAGATTATGACCGCGGTGTTACTTGACATACTTAGGTTAAACTCCATAGCTTTTAAACGGGATATTTCCCTATTGAGCTTCTAAATAAACTGACAAGACTACTTGAAAACCTTCAAGAGGTTTTCTAAGTGGATAATTCATTGTTTGAACGATCGGGCTAATTCGAAATTTTGTTACCTATAAAGAATAAAATTTCTGTATGTGCCATAAAAACGTTGCTTTGAACGACTAAAGAAGGCTTGAATTATAACTTAATTGCATTTTGAAGTGCTTTAACTTCTATTTATTCAATTAATTAATTGAACTAAGAACATAAAACGTAAAATATTGTAGATCTTGTGAATATATTCTTTTAAAATTATTAATTATTTCTTTTTTTTTTTTTTTTTTTCTCTTTCTATCATTTGCATTATATCACGAATTGAATTTGGGTTTCAGCAGAAGAAAACAACTGCTTTATTGTGCGAAATACAGTGAAACCAAACATATATAATAAGACATTTCGAGAATATTTTCTTTTCAGTCTTTTCAAAATAAATGACAAACAAGTATTTAACTAGAGGTTAAGATTAAAAAAAAATAATAATAAAAGAACTTCTTACATTGATAGAGACTTGAAATTTCAAAATTATCTTTCTCTCTCTCTCTCTGTATATATGGTATATAGCGTGTCCATAATTAAACTTTCATTTCCGAGATCTTTGTATCAAAATCCAAGCTGCAGAATTTAATGAAAATTGAATAATAGCATAATCTGCCTTTTGGAAATGTATCTGGCATAAAAGAAATTTACTCACTGTGCTATTAAGTTTCTAGCAAATGAAAATGTCGTAAACAAAATAATTATTGAAGTTTTTTCGAAAATTTCGAACACAAAAAGGTCCAATCACTAGTCAATGACTAAGAAACATGATTAAGAAATTTGAAGCAACGGGATTATATTAGTATTTTAACCAGGAAGAAGACGAACTTATTTTACAGCATAGGGAGTAGATGATGTAGCGACGCAAATGGAGGAAGACAGGAATTCCGTTTCATGGGCAGAACTAGTGTTCGGCGTATTCCAGAAATTGTTGAACAACCTCCATCACACGGTTAGTAAGCTTATTAAATTACGTTACGTTACTATCCCTACAAACTGTCGCCTGTAAAGAAGAAGCTTTCACCAGCTGCTTTTTATAGCCGGCAAACATTTGCGTTGAAATTTAGATCCAAAATGATTGGATTCTTAACTCTTTTGGTCCCATGAATATGAAATCTTCATCTACCCCAGGATCCCGGACAAACGGCCGAGATTTCACCCACACGGACGCACAGAGCGGCTTCTTTTTCTATTCATGTGCGTGTCATTTCAACACGCCTTAAGATTAGGGAGGGGAAGAATAGATTTCTGTCTGGTCCAGTTTCACTGCAGAGTGCAAATCTTTCGGACAAGAAATCTCCTTTCCCTATCCCTTCTTGTCACCATAAAGTTAACCCGCCCACTTGTCATCTACATTGACAACTAACCGCGGAAGAATGACCATCGCGAAGATAAAAGAGCGAAAAGGGGGGATGAACGATCTCAGGCATTTTAGGGCCAGAATGGGACTGAGAGCTTTCGGGCGGTTTCGGCCGTTACGGGAACGGAAGGGTTAATGCATTTTGTGAACGGACGAGCTCCACTTTTATTTGGATGGAGTGATTAACACGGTGGAAATAAACCCACATGAATGTCTGAAAATGTTTTTACACGCCTCGATGTAACAGTTTGGTGCGGCTTTACTGCTGCATTCATTCTGGGTCCAATTTTCTTTTCTAAAAACTCAGCGCCGCAGGTCCAGTGATATGCTCCGTTACCGATGAGCGATATAATTATCTTTATTGGAGAAACCGGATTCCGGCATTTCTGGCAAGAAAATGTGTTACAAAACAACAGTGTTTATGGAGGATGGTACTCCTCACCCCATCCCTCCTCGTGTGAGGAAGTGCAGACTCCATTTTGGTGACGACGCAATCATCAGTTGCCCTTTTCCAAAGCTTAGCCTCCTAAATCCTCAAACTTGAATCTTGGCTGTGGATTTACCGTGAAGTCTTTATCTACCATAATCCCATCGCATCTGCCTCTGATCTTAAATGTAACATATCACGCCATCTGCTTAACAATCCCACTATACACTGCTAACAACAGATGAATATTATGCATTTTTAAGCTTTCAGATGATAGCAGACATTCATAGACATCACATCCAGCAAGTTTTCTAAATAGGATTAAATAATGGAGATTTGCCATTGTTAAATTTTGTAGATTCTTGTTATATTCACAATAAAACTATAATGCGTCCTCTAATGATGGTTCTTGAAACTATTTTTTGTGCTAAATAAGGTTCCCATCATTTAATTATGCTATTACCAAATTTTCATTATATTCTGCAGCATAGTTTTTCACACAGATCTCTCGGAAGTGGTAAGTTTAAATGTGGACACATTTTATACGTACAATGTATATTTAGATATACGGTAAAGCTAGGAGAGATGCTGATGTAGGAGAGATTGCGCACATAGTGGATTGTCAAGAAGAAGTTGAATGGGGGCGCTGCGACTGCAGGTAGTTCTACAACATCAAAAATGAAAAGCCGAAATTAATGTTCATGTTGATTGCTTCAAGCATCTAAAATAATATAGTGTTATTTTGTCTTGTTTTCAAAAATACATGCTTTAATTTTCATGACTCATACTAGGAATTTCTATACAATGGTAGTTATACAATATATTTTTTAACGAAACGATTTCTTATAAGCTACTAAGCTAAACTAAAGGTACGAGCAAAAATGGTTGTCTCTAAAAAGGAATAATTTTTTAATAAAAAGTTGCGCAATCTCTCCTGCTGAAATTGGAGAGCTTTCGTTTTCGCTACTTATGACAAATTGCGCATTGTTCTATTAAGTTCTATACTAGAAGTGATTTCAGACTTCTTTCGGAATTACAAAACAATGAAGATTCGTGCATCGAATATTTGAAACTGTAGCTCGAGATAGTTTCGATGAGTGACTGGAATAGCTGAAATGTGTTACTTGTGGCAGTTGATTGCACGAAACTTGCACCATTTACAATAATGTTTGGAAAGATTGTGGACAACGACAAATCAGGACAGCAAACATTCAAATTGAAAAGGAAATGAACTTATTTTATTTAAACGTGTTATCTAGTAATTTAGTACTATTTTTTAATCTTATCTAGTTTTGTTTATTCTTATAGTTTAATATTCCCCCCCCTTTTCTTAAATTATTTTTTTAAATTAAAATTAAATTTGTTTTCTTTTTCTTTCTTTCTTTCTTTCATTTTTTTTTTTTTTCTTTTCCTTTTTTTTTTTTTTTTTATTAGATTGAAATATCTACTCCTAATACGAGGGGTGATCCAAAAAAAAGTTTACAAGGCAAATGAAAAAGTATTTATTAACAATAGAAACAAGGTACAAATGGGAATCAAGAGACACATCTGGCCTTCACTTTTCCACATAGTCGCCAAACCTGTTTAGGCATTTGTCAGAACATTCGACCAACTTGTTTATCCCGTCTTGGTAGTAATCAGGGCCCTGCTCATTGAGCCATTTCTCGGCAGCTGTTTTCACTGCATCGTCTGAGGTGAACCGTGTTCTGGATAAGTTTCGCTTCAACGCCGGAAAAAGGAAATAGTCACTCGGAGCCAAATCGGGGCTGTATTGGGGGTGATTTCAGACCTCCCACTTGAACCTTTGCAGCAATTCCTGAGTCTGGCGAGCTGTATGGGGCCTGGCATTGTCATGCAGAAGCTCATTGCTTTGTCCCCGTATACCTCAACGATTTGTCTGTGAATTTTGGATGCGGCCACATTCTTGGCCCATAAGAATCGAATTACGGCTCTCACCTCTATGCGAGACCACTTTTCTAGACATTGTGCCATTAAAGTCGCTCTTAAGTGTCTGCGTACTGACGCTACTTACTCGTAGAACCGCTGTAGGACAACTAGCGCCATCTGTCAACCACCCTGGGTGGAAATATTCGCTCCACAATTATTACATTTCAAATGCTTCTGCTTGTAAACTTTTTTTTGGATCAACCCTCGTACAAAAATATTTCTTTATAAAAAAACCTTGTTTACAAAAACATCCTTTCAACGAATAAAACCGAATTTTTTCCAAAATACCAAATAGATAAAACTGTCAATCACTTAGTTTATATTCCTATGGCTACTGAATTACTAGGATTATTATTATTATTTTTTTTTAATGATATAATAGCGTTTCAATAAATACCACAAAAACTAACGAAATTTGTCTGGTAATACATATTTATCGCGTAGTTATAGAATGAATGTAGCAATTGTAACACGAAGAAAACCTTACAGCAGAGAATCAATCTGGTAGGTAATAACAAGTTTGGTGTCTCTATACCTGTGACTGGTTACACCTCTTTAATATGATGTTTTCTACTGTAGCATTATCTCAATTATCTGATAGAGAATCTGTTAATAGGGCTATTAACTTTGTTGGTAGCGCTGAAGCATTACATTTTCTACTCAGAAAACGAAAGTATAGATCTATCTATATATTTATAAATATGTGCGTGAGGACAAAATTATTTAAATATATATGCGAAATTATTCATTTTGTCGAAGATTTGAAGAAATGCTTGATGGATTTTTTTTTTTTTTTTCTTTTTTCTTTTTAATTTTCCATGAGAAAAGAATTTGTTATGCCTTGTATGTATCAGAAAAGATTTTATTTTGCAGTCAAAAAGGAAACCAGTAATAAGAAATTTTGCCACATTATAAATATATTGCTTGAAAACCATTGCATCGTAGCATATTTTAATGATGCTTCTTTTAATTAGCTATGTGAATGAAAACAGCAAATATATTTTTGTCAATATAAAGATTCATTTTTTTAACAACACTGATTTGCTCAACACGCATGAAATACTCATAATCAAACAATGTTTAAAAATAGCTCTAAATGCGTTGCAGCTTTCATAAAATTTGTTTAAGTGATTCATTCTAAGGAAATAACATTTATTTATTTATTTTCGAACTTATAGAGTATAATTGATGGATTCTCTTTAAATTTCAAGGGTATAAAGAACATGTTATACGTAATATATTCTACCGAAGGTTTTTTTTGCGAGGGCGAAAAGGATATTAGTAAGTAATTTTTAAAAATTATGCTTGGGATCACCCTGTAAAAAACAATGTTTGAAATGCATTTTATTTCTATCGTATGTTTAATTTTTTTTTTCAATATCTCTCTCTCTCTCTCTCCTACCTTATATATAGATAGCTCTTATATTCTTGGAGATATAGGGGAGAAGGTGGTAATATGAACCAGGGTGGTAATATGAAACCGCTTCTTTCTGCTTATCTATTGGAGCCATCTGTGTTTACTAAAGTAAACTTAATTAATGGGAATCATAATAATTGATATACCGCTTGGCATCAGTATAGCTTGTTTTGTTTATGGTGTAACAGGCGGATCTTTGTTTATGCAGTTCTAAAAAATTTCACAAGGTAAGTTTCATGACTATTTTTCACATCCTTATTGATAAATGTAAGATATTGTTAATACTGTTTTTATTAACTGTAAGATTGAATAGTAAAATAGCAGGATTAAATTATGGATAAATATTTTTCAAACTTAAAATTCATGGAATCGTTTATAATATGGCGATTGGTGGTAATATGGAACAATGTGTTCCATATTACCATAAGCCGGAGAACTTTGGATTAAATGTCTTGTATGCCAACAATGGGCACATGTTTTATCAGTGGATGTAAAGTGGATGTACAGTGGATGTGAAGGAGACATTTATATTTGTGACTTTTGTTCCTAAGTATGACTAATTTGAACTTTAGGATTATTTTGTTTATACAAACAATATTTTACAGGAAAAAGAAATTCCTCTTTATGTTTTTTGATACAATATGCGTATTTTTTACAATACTTTCCTTTAGATGTTTAGGTTGTCCTTTTTTTAGTAATGTTTTCTGAAACAAATAACCCAATAAATATTTTTTTGTTTCATTTTTTATTGTTCCATATTACCACCCCACTTTCTAAGACAGCTATTTTTGTATTATGTTTAAAAAAAATTAATGGTCTTCGAATCGTTTAATGTTTTACCTTCTAATAACTTTAAATGTTCAGTGGAAGGATACTTTGTCAAATTACAGTAGTTATTGTTGAAAAAAATCCATTAAAAAGTGCATTTTTTGTTAAAAAATAAAAAGTGGTCCACATTACCACCTTCTCCCCTACATTTTTCTTTAAAAAAAATCAAAGTCTGTCATATGTGTTTTGCTTACAACATGTAGGATTTTCAAACCAATGCAATGATTTTTTAACAGAAATTTTTACATACTAACACATAAACAACATACAACAATCAGAATATAGCAAAATGAAAAAAAAAAATACCTGATAGATACGAGCATTTAAACTAAAATGTATACATCTGCTTATGTGCGAGTGTTAACGATATATATATATATATATATATATATTTTCCATAATTAATTGCTCAAATGTGTTCAGTTACTCTTATAAAAGCCGAAACAAATATCGTGAACATTCAGAAGAATGTCATCAATACAATGAGTTGGATATTTCAGGGTTGAAAATGAAGTTAAACGATCAGGATTTTTATAAAATTTAGTTTTTAATTAATTAATGTTATATTTAATTAATTTATAGAAAATGTTTATCGAAAGGAAAAAATGTATAAAATACCTTGTTGACTTCTTTTTGAATGTACTTGAAATTTTAATATTTCTGTCAATGATATCTTTCTGATTTTTCCCGATATATGCTTGGGTCTTTTTTAATATTAACTTTGTACATTGAGGTAATAAAGGGAATTCAATAACTAGTATGTTGTGGCCACCACAAGACTTTCTTCTATATTTTCCTATACATATTCAATCAGTAACAATATTTAAAAAAAAAAAGATTTTTTTTTCCTTTTTTTTTTTTTTTTTTTTTTTTTTTGGTTAAAAGTAAAAAAAATCGATAACTTTGTTTTAAATTATCACAGATTTATAGTTCAACCATTCGTTTTAAAGGTATTGACGAGACCTTTCGAATGATACCCATCTTCAAAATTTACCCCCCCCCCCCGGCGGGGGTACTTCCCCCCCAGGGGGGGAAGCGATGCCCCCCCATGCACAGAATTTTTTTCCTAGTTACGTACTACTATTATCAATAATTCATATTAATTTTACAAACACAAGTGTAAAATAACTCTTATTATGCACATTTATACGAATTTTTGTCCTATGCTCCCATGTTAAAAATTTAGATAAAATGCTATCACAGCGCCACCTGTTGAGCTATTGATCCCCAAATATAATCAGCAACAGTTTATGTCGGGGACCAACTAAATACCAAGTTTGGTAAAATTTCGTTAAAAAAAAAAAAAAAAAAAAAAAAAATTAGGTTATTTTTCTAAGTTTTTTTTTTTGTTAAAAGTAAAAAAAAATCGATAACTTTGTTTTAAATTATCACAGATTTATGGTTCAACCATTCGTTTTAAAGGTATTGACGAGATCTTTCGAATGATACCCATCTTCAAAATTTAACCCCCCCGGGGGGGTACTTCCCCCCCAGGGGGGGGGGAACCGATGCCCCCCCATGCACAATTTTTTTTTCCTAGTTAACTACTACTATCATCAATAATTCAAATTCATTTTACAATCACAAGTTTAAAATAACTCTCATTATGCCCATTTATACGGAATTTTGTCCTATGCTGCCATGTTAAAAATTTGCATAAAATGCGATTACAGCGCCACCTGTTGAGCTATTGATACCCAAATCTAATGGGCACCAGTTCATGTCAGGGTGCAACTAAATACCAAGTTTGGTTAAATTTCATTCATATGTTCGTGAGATACAGCGTCCACAAAAAAATGATACAGACAGACAGACACACAGACAGACAGACAGACAGACAGACAGACACACAGACAGACATTTTCTAAAAACTATCAATTCGTGTTCAGGACATCCCAAAACGTGTAGATCCGTCAAAAAACGGAGGTCGAAAATTTTCGCGAATCCAATACTTTCTCTATATTACATATAGAAGAAAGTAATATATCGTGTGCGTAGCTAAACATACTTCGAAATATAAAATCCGTTTGCATTTTCGCGACTAGGTTTTTACTTTCTTCTATATGTAATATAGAGAAAGTATTGGATTCGCGAAAATTTTCGAAGTCCACTTTTTGATGGATTTACATGTTTTGGGATATGGAGAACACGAATTAATAGTTTTTAGAAAATGTCTGTCTGTCTGTCTGTCTGTCTGTCTGTCTGTATCATTTTTTTGTGGACGCTGTATCTCACGAACCAATGAATGAAATTTAACCAAACTTGGTATTTAGTTGCACCCTGACATAAACTGGTGCTGATTAGATTTTGGGATCACTCGCTCAATAGGTGGCGTTGTGATCGCATTTTATGCAAATTTTTAACATGGCAGTATAGGACAAAATTCCGTATAAATGGGCATAAAGAGAGTTATTTTACACTTGTGATTGTAAAATTAATAGGAATTATTGATAATAGTAGTAGTTAGCTAGGAAAAAAATTTTGTGCATGGGGGGGCATCGGTTCCCCCCCTGGGGGGGAAAATCCCCCCCGGGGAAGTAAATTTTCAAGATGGGTATCTTTCGAAAGGTCTCGTTGATAATAGTAATAGTTAACTTGGAAAAAATTTTTGTGCATGTGGGGGCATCGGTTGCCCCCCCACCGGGGGGGGAAGTTCCCACCCGGGGGGGGCAAAATTTCAAGATGGGTATCTTTCGAAAGATCTCGTCAATACCTTTAAAAGGAATGGTTGAACGATAAATCTGTGATAATTTAAACCAAAGTTATCGATTTTTTTTACTTTTAACAAAAAAAAACAGAAAAATATCGCATTTTTTTTTTTTTTTTTTTTAACGAAATTTAACAAAACTTGGTATTTAGTTGGTCCCCGACATAAACTGGTGCTGATTATGTTTGGGGATCAATAGCTCAACAGGTGGCGCTGTGATAGCATTTTATCTAAATTTTTAACATGGCAGCATAGGACAAAAATTCGTATAAATGTGCATAATTAGAGTTGTTTTAAACTTGTGATTGTAAAATTAATATGAATTATTGATAATAGTAGTATGTAACTAGGAAAAAAATTTTCTGCATGGGGGGGCATCGCTTCCCCCCCTAGGGGAAAAATACCCCCCGAGGGGGGGTAAATTTTCACATTGGGTATCTTTCGAAAGATCAGGTTGATAATAGTAGTAGTTAACTAGGAAAAAATTTTTGTGCATGTGGGGGCATCGGTTGCCCCCCCACCGGGGGGGGGGAAGTTCCCACCCGGGGGGGCAAAATTTCAAGATGGGTATCTTTCGAAAGATCTCGTCAATACCTTTAAAACGAATGGTTGAACGATAAATCTGTGATAATTTAAACCAAAGTTATCGATTTTTTTTACTTTTAACAAAAAAAAACAGAAAAATATCGCTTTTTTTTTTTTTTTTTTTTTTTTTTTTTTTTTTTTTTTTTAACGAAATTTAACCAAACTTGGTATTTAGTTGGTCCCCGACATAAACTGGTGCTGATTATGTTTGGGGATCAATAGCTCAACAGGTGGCGCTGTGATAGCATTTTATCTAAATTTTTAACATGGCAGCATAGGACAAAAATTCGTATAAATGTGCATAATTAGAGTTGTTTTAAACTTGTGATTGTAAAATTAATATGAATTATTGATAATAGTAGTATGTAACTAGGAAAAAAATTTTCTGCATGGGGGGCATCGCTCCCTCCCCCTGGAGGGGATGTACCCCCCCGGGGGGGATAAATTTTCAAGATGGGTATCTTTCGAAAGGTCTCGTCAATACCTTTAAAACGAATGGTTGAACTATAAATCTGTGATAATTTAAAACAAAGTTATCGATTTTTTTCACTTTTAACAAAAAAAAAAAAAAAAAAAAAAAAAAATCGTACTTTTTTTTTTTTTTTTTTTTTTTTTTAATATTGTTACTGATTGAATATGTATAGGTAAATATAGAAGAAAGTCTTGTGGTGGCCACAACATACTAGTTTTTGCTAGAAAATGTGGCTTTGTTTTATCGGCCCGATTTATTGAATTTTCTATGTATTTTATGCTACATTCTACTTATTTATTTATTTTTTACCTTTCATAGTTTAAATAAAACTTCTTTCATATCTAATTAGTATTTGGTACAAAATGTTTTAACAGACGACTTTTCCATATACAAAGTTCACTATAACCAGTATGATAATAAAAAATCAAATAAATAAATGACACTAACTATACGAAGTGAGTAAGAATTAATAAAAATAGACCGATTAGTAGAAAAAAATCACAAAATAAGACTAAAAACATGAATGGTATAAAAACATAAATATGTAGGTGTACATTTTATTGAATGTATGCGTAATCCTTTATCTGAGATTTTTAATTAAGATGTTTCGTATCATAGAACAATATTTTGTTAGAAAAAAAAAAGTCTTAAATATCTAATAAATATTATGTTTAAAAATTCTTTGTAAATTCATACTGAGTAATAGAAATTCATAGATAAGTTAAAAATTTGAATTTTTGTTAGGGTAAGGTGGGGTAATTGGGACCCCCTTTTCGGCATAATTCGACTTTAGCTCAATATAGCACCGGATGTAATAGGCCTAACAACTTAATTTTTTTTTTGTGGTTCATTCTCTCATATGTTGTTACTGTACCCATGGCAACTTCTAACCAAACTGGCAAATGATGAATTAAAAAAAATTATTTTGGGTGGTCATCGGGAGGGCCCACTTGCCCTGCAAGGTAGGGTAAGTGGGACTCCCATGAATATATTTTTACAGATAACTGGTAGAGATTTGGTGGGACAAGTGGGACAATCTACATAATTTTCTGAATCTTTGAAAAAATATCACTGAAGTATCTCCATTAGTTCACCCATAGCAACTTTTTCTGACACACAAGCCTGCTAAAAGAAAAAAATGTCAATTTTTCAATTTTTTTCTTTTGCATGTAGTGTAGCCTAAAAGTTAGGCCTACAAAGTTTAAACTAGCCTATGGCAGTGTTACATGCTAGTGAACATTATATCTTGATAAATTGTTGGTAAACATGTATTTTGAAAGTCTCTTGGAAAGTGTTGGTTCATTTAGTTTCAGCACAACATCTTGTAGGAATACATCATGAATATCATTAGATTCAGGGGAAAAAAGTTATTACGCATAGTTGTGTCTGTGCATGTATTACATGACAACTGTATGTTCATCGTTTGGACTGTCATTTAATACCAAGCCAACATAATATTTCTTTTTTGTTTTGCCTTCAAACTGGACAAGGGTATAATCCCCAATTTTAAGTTCTGTGGTAGTGGATGATAACTGATAGTTCATCTTCGGAACTTGAATCACTACTGATGGAGTCATCCAGAGGTAAACCCTATAAATCAGTGCATATGACTATTTTTTAACTATATTAAAGAGCTGGGGTGGGTGGCCCACTTACCTCGCCGCTGTAGTGGCCCACTTATCCCAAACGCGGGGCAAGTGGGCCCCCCAAATTTTTTTTCAACATTTTTAACATCATGAGTACACGATACTACATAAAGGTTCTGTGTTTTATATACTTTTAAAATATATAAAGTTTTGGTTTGTATCATGAACGGTTTGGAAGAAAAAAATAATTAGTACGATGGCGCGAATTACGACAGGACTGCAAATTAAAAAATTGTCACAAAAAGGCTTGTAACTTATCACACACATAAATGAAAACGATGCCATAATGTTTTCTACATCTATTGGGGTAGGTACATAAAAATATTATAACAGATTTTTTTTTGAGTCAATAACTGTTGAAATGCCAGGGGGTGTGGCCCACTTACCCCACCTTACCCTATACACGGTCTCCAAAAAAAATGTTTTTTTAAACATACGAGCCATTGTAAAATATGTGGCATAAAAAGCACCTGCATATCATAAGAAATCATTATGTAATCGGACGTATAACCCTAATTTCCCAACGTCAATTATATAAACGGAAAACCCCTGATTCAACTAATGCATGTATTGTGTATATACGTGTACCAAAAAGATTGAAATTTAATTGCATTCCTCACTTATGTGAAATAAGTAAGCAATGCAGACTTTAAACATTTTCAAAATAAATTAGGAAGTAAGATCACGTTAATAAAACTTTTGCCCCATTAATTTTCAAAAGGTTACATTTTTAATTTTTTATGCACGATTTCTCTACACTGTTAAAAATAAAATGGCTTGTTTCAACAAAGGAAAAAAAAGGTCATAGTTAGCTATAACCAATATTTTGGTGCTATGTTTTACTATTTTCCAAGTGCTTTCAAGGAAAGTCTCCTTTAAGCGCATATTCAGATTAAAAAAATAAAATAATAAAATAAAATAAAATAAATAAATAAATAATTCTACTGGCACTACATATTTTCATAATATAAGATCAGTCAAATTTAGCGTAGAATACAAGCAGATTATCTGTAAAAAATAAAAGATTTTCCAGTATTTCGCGAGAAGCCAAAGACACTACTCGATTTGTCGAAAGACATATTTTCTCGCCAAACGCAAATAATATTAATAAATTTGAAAAACTGCTTACGAAACAAATGTTTACTGAATAGCGTAATATTGAATAACTTTAAAATTATCGTATATCATAGTTGATTACTTTTTATATAAGCTTTTATAATGTATTGAAGTCACTTGTGGTAGAAATAATTTAATTTTACTTCTTAACTAAAAATTTAAGTAAATATGTATATATATATATATATATAATAGAAGCTTTTTATCGTGGAGCCCTAAAAAGCAGGAAATAAACATTTATTCTTGCAAAGGCATGCTGTAATGAAATGAAGGTTTCAACACTAAGAACATTTTAGAAAAAATATATAGATATTTCACTTTTGCAAGAGATGAAATTTTTTTAATATTAAAAATATTTTTAGTTACAAAAAAAGCTTCTTAAAAAAATAATAATTTTTTTTAGGATACTGAGTAGGCTCTGAAATATTTTCTTTTATAACTTACACCTTTTCTATTAATTATCTGCAAAAATTAACACATCGTTTCTTGGAGGATAGAACACACAAGCATTGTTATGAGCATGACGCTCTAACCAAAATCAAAAAACAGTCAAGAAAAGTCAAGGACATGCTAGAAAAATCTAATAAATATTTATATGAAAGAATATTGTTCTCGAATGTTATTTAAATTTTTTTGGATAATTCACATTTTTCATCTCTTGCAAAAATGAATTATTTATATTTTTTTCTTTAAAATTTTCCTATTGTTAAAACTTTTATTTTTTTATTGCATGTCTTTGTAAGAATATTCTTTTTCCTTTAATACCTTTTACGGCTCCACAATAAAAATATGCCAGTGTTATTATTTTCTTAAATTTAATTTTTAATTTTTTGCGTTTTAGCAACTTAAAAAAAAAAAAAAAAAGAACAATCAAAATTTTTTACGATACTTTGTAGGCAATGATAGATTCTCTTTATCAATTGACATCTTCTCCATTAAATATCTGTGAAAAAAAAAATAAATAAAAAATAAAAAAACCTTCGAGGATCGAACCCACGACCATTGCGTTGCTCTAACCTGAAGCAGCTCTTTATATTTACATCAAAGTGGAGGTGTTTTGCTTTTCAGCGTGACACCAAGACACGATGATAAAAATCTCCTTTCAATAAAAAGCATCTAATTATTAAAATTTTTATTTTGTGCTTTTTGGTAATAAATAAAGCTTCTTAGAAAAAACTCTTCAGAAGTTCTTATGATAATGTGTAGACAATAAAAAAAATTCTTTTATCAATTAGCAATTTTCTCTTAATTATCTGTAAAAATAAAAGCATCGGCCCTTCCATTATCGAACTCACTGTCTTCGTGTTATCAACATGACGCTCTAACCAACTATTCCACCGTGCGATAAAATGTTTTGTTTACATTTACTTCAAAGTGCAGGCGCTTTGTTTTTTAGCATGACACGAAGAAGCGATGACAAAGTCCCATTTCAATAAAAAGCTTATAAAAAATTTGTCTTATAATTAACAAATGTTGAAGTCACATCAACTTAAGTTATACGTATATTCAATACTTTATTTCATTTCATTTTATTTATCTATTTATTTATTTTTAAATTTTGTATTTAGCAAATTGCGATTGTTAATTTGTAATCTTAGATAACAAATCTCGAATATATTTTTTATTATTATTATTATTATTATTATTATTATTATTTTCATATTTAGCTGAAATAAAAGACTTTAGAAATTCATACGCACAATATTGTTAAAATATAATTCGGAAATCCCGTTCATTTTGCATTCTGAATCCAAATTGTGGACAGTTTTAACTACTTAAACGGAACTTTTGTTTATTTTTTTATGTAAATTGCCTTATGCTTTTCCAATATTTTTTTTTCACTTGTTCCCAATTACAAAGTTAACATATTTAGTAAAATTATGAATATTTGCACAATAAAAAAAATATCTTTAATGAATGGAGATTAATACAGAAGCAGGAACATTTTTTTTATATTTTAGCAAAAATTGTTTTCCTTTTAATGCTCTCCCTCCCCTCTCCAAATACAAAAAAAGGAGCACCAACCACAAAAAATTAATTTTTTTCTTTCTCTAGATGAAATGAATATGGAATAGTATCACATCTTCAAGGTAAGAACATTTCAATATCAATCAGTGTCATAATACAATTAAGTTCGTTTTTTCTTACTTTTTTTTTTCTTTTTTGTTAATCAAAGCATGCTCGATATCCCTCACATTATAAATTAAATTGACAGTGTGTTTCAAATATTAACTCTTCATAATTTACTACAAGTTTAAAATCTGAATAAATAAACTTTGTATATATTCAAAATTTACAATATTATAGTCATACACTGAGAAAAAATTCTGTAACTGACATCTAGAATCAAAATTGTGGCTCTAGAAAAAATATTCCATGTCATCCTTACAAATTCTAGTCCCCTTGAAAAGCGAGTTCTAGAAGCCCCTTTTAGAGTATAGCATTTGCCTAGACTGAGAAAAAATTCTGTAACTGACATCTAGAATCTAAATTGCGGCTCAATAAAAAATAGTTCCATGTCATCCTTATAAATTCTAGTCCCCTTGGAAAACGAGTTCTAAAAGCCTCCATTAGAATTCTAGAGCGTTTGCTTATATTCTCGAGGGCAAAGTTATTTAAAAATCTCTGCAAATAAATGAGACTACAAGAGGCGAGTTTCTGCACTAGAAAATCAAGCGAGAATCCTTCGCAATATAAATGATTCAGAATATTTAGAATATTCAGAATATTGTTTCACCATCTAGAAATGTGTACACTAGAAATTCTCGATAATTTCGTCTATTCAGTTTATTGGCGAGCATTATGCGCAAAGCTCGGAAATCTATATTTCTAGTTAAAGAATTTAGAAAATGGCCACATATTCATTCTAGAGAAAGGCGGTATATATATTTTTTTTCCTTCATATTATCGAGGGTAAAGTTATTTAAAAATCTCTGCAAATAAATGAAACTACAAGAGGTGGGTTTCATCAACTATAATCTTTGTGTATGACCCAATTCTAGAAAATCAAGCGAGAATTTCTCGCAATACAAAAGATTCAGAATATTCGGAATATTCAGAATATTGTTTCACCATCTAGAAATGTGTAAACAAGAAATTCTTGACCATTTCGTCTGTTCAGTTTATTGGCGTGCCTTATGCACATGGTTCGGAAATCTATATTTCTAGTTAAAGGATTTAGAAAATGGCCACTTATTCATTCTAGAGGAAGGCGGTATATATTTTTTCTCAGTGTAAAAATTTATTTAAGTTAAATCTGTTTGAACTGTACTAGCACGTAGAATTACTGAACATTTTATCTAACCCATGTAATAAAAAAACGTTAATGACAGAAAAAATGTATATTTTCAATGCTAATGTGTATCTTTTGCATTTGGAGTTTAATGTTGAGTTAAAATTTATTTTAATAATTTTAATTTTTTTCTAAACCAATGGAACTGAACCGGTTTTCCATGAACATTCAAAAAGCGTTTCGATAATTGAATGGTATACAAGTATTTCCATATGTAAAATGTTATGTACATTTTAATTCGCTATGGAATAAAGAAGGTATATAAGATTTTATTCAAGCTATATCACGCAAATATGAAATAAATATTAAGTTAAATTCAGATTTCGCCTTTTTTTTTTTTTTTTTCAAATATTTATATGTAATTTCATGAGAAAAATAATATGTAATTTATTTATATTTTCTGGGTATGTGCATATGGAGACTTTCTTTCGTAGTACTAAAAAGTATGTTGTCGTTGTTGTTGTTGTTTGGATTAAGGCTGATTAACTACTCTAGGGTCCTAGGCATATAGGTGGAATGCCAATAATGGGGGTCTTTTTAAGAGTTTCTGACCCGCATACACGACAATTTCGGAGAAAACCACGGAAAAATCCGAATGGCTAGGCCAGTGAGCGCGACCTAGAATCGAACCCGGTGCTTTACATTTACGAACTGGGAGCACAGTGCCAGCCGGCCGGCCACTCATGGGGCTGGTGCTAAAAAGGAACAATTGAAATGGAGCATTATGCTCCAGAATGTTTGTTTTAGCTAAATTGGAACCATTTTTCTGGTGCATTGCAAAATTTTATTTTTAACAGTTTTGACAAATTTGGTCAATTTGAAAGATTATTTTTAAAGAGAACAACAGGTTTAGAAAAAATTGCTAATTTGTACCTTTAAATTTGAGTGAGTTGTATTTAAATGAATTTTGAGCGCTAAATATGGAGACCATGCACCAAAATCGAAAAGTAAATCTGTAACATATTACAGAAATGTAATACGGATTGTAATATTTACATTAAAAATATTTGTTCGTGTTTATAATCCAGTCGCGTGTTCTAAATCGTATTTTATACTACGTCTGATATTTTTCATATGAAAAAAAATAGAAATCAATAACTGTATGCTAGTATATAATTGCTTTTCTAAAACGATGGTCTAACATCGACGATTTTTCTTTACTTTTTCTTATACCATGTATGGTACAGAAAATGTTGTTTCTTGAACCAAAATTGCAATAGTGAGTTTTCGCAACATTTAAATGTCTTGGGTTCTCCTCAATCCTAAAAACTGGTTTTTTATCATTCTATTTCTCTATATGTGTGTCTATTATCAGCGTTTCTGATAAAATAAAAATTAGGTGAAAGTTCTAGTTAGGTATTCTGCACTGCTATTTTGAACTATTCACTAAACTGTTCGTTGAAACAGAAAAAATGATGAGTGAACACGGACATGGTTCATGTATATGAATATACTAGAGAATTCTAATACATTACGTCCAAGAGCGAAATTTAAGTAGGTACAATTTAACATATTTACACTGAACTAAACAATGTGAAATAAGCATATACATTTTATATGCATTAAATCATATTATGTAAAGAAATCATTCACCATTCGTTTAAAAGGTTACACAAAAAAATTACAGAAATATATTACAGCTACACTCGAAAATTGCTGGAAGTATGCTTCAAATTGTATGTTTTTCCTATTCTGCTAAATCTAAGTACAGTACGCTCTGTATATATAATTTAATGACAACATACAAGGAGTTGCAATATTAAATGAAAATAATCTTTTCTATTGAATATAATTTGTAGTAGTGCTTCATTGCATTTTTTTTTTAATTCAGTAAAACTGCTTAGGAATGAAAAATAACATTCTTTTTCTCAAACGGAAAGCAAAGCATTATTTACCATATATAGCTGCCACTTAAATATTTTGATGAAATTCGATAAGAGGTAAGACGTAGAGAAAGTGTAAATTGTCCGAATTATTTGGAATAAATTTTAAATTTTATAACAGTTTTAAATTCTTCACCAATGCAGTTACTACATAAAACAAGAAAGTGAGGAGGTCAGAAGTTCCATTCACACAGAAATGTATATCAAATAAGACTATTTCTAAACCTATTTTCACCTGTATTTCAAAGCCCGTTTATACAACAGATACCTATTTTCTGAATAGTTCTTTCATTTAACTGTAATTTAGCCATTCCATGTATTTATATTATAATTATTATTTATTTATTTTTAACTGTAAATAATTAAAACAGCATTTTTTTTTTTTTTTTTTTTTTTTTATTTTTTTTACAAAAGCCATTGAATTTGAAACGCATTCTAAGTTGCAAATGTTTACGTATTTACTGTATCAGAATTTAAAATCAATTTTGCGTCATAAATTACATTTTATTAAATATACGAGATTTGCATAGAGAGACCACTGCTTCTCTCAGTTTATTAATATTTTTTAGGGCTGAATTTAAGATTTTGTTATTGCATCCTTGATCTAAAAAAAATATTTTCGATTAGTCTATAGACACATTTTTCACCGTAGAAACAGACTTTTGAGTGACAGAGAAAAATGGCATAAGTCAATTTTTTTTCTCTGTATCGTAACTCAGTTCGTTTAACAGACACATATATGTGTTTTCTTTTTCTAATGGTTTTGTTGGATGGAAAATAAAAGCTTTCAAACTGACCATATTTGTCTAGAGGTTTTGTATAAAAAATTTTAAAAAATATAACTTAAAATAATAATAATAATAATGGTCTGATAATTTTCATAAAGTAGTTTTATTTCTTACTTACTTTTAAAAAATATTTTCAGTTTTCCTTGCTAATTATCTCCAACATGTATAAAATTAAACCACGTTTCATTTTTAGGGACAGATTTAGAAAAACAGAAAAATATTTGTTGATTACAAAAATGATTTCATCAAATACAAGGGCAGATTGGCATGTACAGGTATTACATTTAACGTAGTATTTGTTTCGAAACCTTTTCTTTTAGTAATTCCTTTGGCAATAAACTAGCATATCATTAAAATAAGCTTTAAAAGATGTTGCTTTAGATTTTTTTTTTTTTAATAACTTGGATTGAGGTGGATCTACAACATTTAAAAAATAATATTTTAAAGTATGCCGTCATTACTTGCATCCTTCTTCGTATAGATCTGGTTCCTAAATTGTTTTGAAATAAAATTCTTAAGAATTAAATAAATAGTATTGTTTATCCCTAAACTAAACGATCTTAATTACCGGATCTTAAAAAAAAATGAAATTAATTTATTAATTCAAATTCTAATCTAATATCATTCCTATTAAAAAAAAATATATATAATAATAAAATAAAAAAATAAAAACTATTTTCTAGTGCATACAAGTTTAAAAATTTTACTGCACGAAATATTAGGAAATGAATAAAATAAATAAATAAATAAAGATAAACTAATTAACCTTGAATTGTTTTTAGCCTATCTAATAACACTCTTTTAAAATGCTTGATTAATTTCAAGCTAAACCGCTCATAAAATGTATGGCATAACATAAAACCACACATAAAAAACTAAAACAAATATATTTTTGTTATTTTATAAACAATAATAGACAGAAAATAAAGTTCTTTTACTTAAAAAGACATTAGTTTGCGCAATTATTTTTAAACTGTAATTTAAAAATAATTTTGCAATTTTTATGATTTGAAGCATCTAATTAATACAGAATCTAATGGATAATTACACGAGATTCTGAAGATATGCATAACCTCCCTAACAATAAAAAAGGCTTTTTATACCTTATATTGTTTCTTTTTTACAATAGCTCAGAGGTAATCGCAACGTGAAGAAAAAAGGAATCATATGTTTACATGCACAACTTGTTTTGTTAAAGTAAAAAATGAAACTAAAAATAAATAAATAAATAATAATAATAAAACGCAAAGCAGTTTGTGGTCTTGAATGCTAATAAATTGCACGAGGAAAATAAAAAAGTTGACTTTAGAAAACGTAATGATTTAAATTTACTTTTTTTTTCTTTCAGATTTAATTAGCAAATGCGTTTTTGAAACACTCACACACACAAAAAAAATAAATAAATAAATAAATAAAAAAATAAAATAAAATAAATAAAATAAAATAAAATAAAATAAAATAAAATAACTAAATGCTCTAAATTATTCGAAGGGATTTTAATCTTGCATAAAACAATATAATTTATAAGGTGATATTTTTTAAGAATAAATGTGTGCTTATAGGTTTATTACAAACAGCTTATTTTTCTGTGACATATTTGTGTGTATATATATATATATATATATAAGTGTGTGTGTGTGTTTGATTTTGTTGCTTAGTTTGCAAAGTAAAGAATCCCTGTAACAGTGATTGATAATGAAAGTGGAAATTCAAAGAAAAAAAGGAAGAAATCGACCCAGAGCAAAGACTGGGTTCGATTCTCGACTACAATTCTTTCTATGCTTGATATATATATATATATATATATATATTTATTTATTTTTTTGCTTGTAAAAGTGACATTCATCACATCGCTCTGGGGTAAGAGATTTTTCTTACTATTAGGAAAGTCAACAAAAACAAAAAACTGTTAAATAACTTGGAATAAATTTCCACTTACGAGGAGACTTCACGACAAGGAAAATTCTGTGTGGGACGAACATGCGCTGAATTATATTATAGGTACTATAAAAGCAACAATATATTAAAGCAGTATCACGCACTAGCCATATAATCTTGAGAAAAAATTTAAGTAAAAAAAAACATTTTTTAACAGTAGAAGCTTTTTATTGTGAAGTCCTAAAAAGCATAAAATAAAAATTTATTCTTGCAAAGACATGCTATAAAAAAATGAAAGATCCAAAAAAAAAAAAAAAAAAAAAAATCTAGAGAAAAAACAGATATTTCCCTTTTGCAAGAGATGAAATTTTCTATCTATTCGAGAAAAATATACTTAGTTGATGGTTTTTTTTTTTTTGTATAAATTATCGTTAAGCCATAAATTTCAAAGATCTCAAAAGCTTTTAAAAATATTTTGAACATTCGAAAAATTTCATCTCTTGCAATAGTGAAAGATCTGTCTTTTACTAGAACTTTCTTAGTGTTGAAACTTTCATTTCTTTATAACATGTCCTTGCAAGAATAAAACTTTATTTTTTGCTTTTTAGTTAACAGAAAAAAAACTTCTAAAAAACTAATCAAAAATTCTCATAATACTGTGTATATGTTGAAAGTTTTTCTTTTCTTTTCTTTTATCAATTGACAACTTTCTGTTAATTATCTACAAAAATGAAACTCATCGGCCCTTGGAGAATCGAACCCACGATCAACGCGTTATCAGTATGACACTCTATCCAAATGTCATAGGACATGCCAGAAAAATCTAAGTGCATTTAAAAAAAGAATATTGTTCTCGAAGGCTTTTTAAAATATTTTGAATATTTAATATTTTCCATCTCTTGCAAAAGTGAAATATCTATATTTCCCTTTAAAATTTTCTTATTTTTGAAACTTTTATTTTTTTTTATTACATGTCCTTACCTCAATATTTTTTTAGTTCATGCTTATTAGGGCTTCCTATTAAAAAGCTTCTAATCTTAAATAATAAGTTTTTTTACTTAAATTTTTGTTTTGTGGTCTTTAATTATAAATAAAGCTTCTGAAAAATCTAATCAAAATTTCTTATGATACTGTGTAGACAATTAAAGATTTTTTTTATTGCATGTCACTGCAAGAATAAATTTTTACTTTATGCTTTTTAGGGCTCCACAATAAGAAGCTTCCATTTTTTTTTTCTTTTTAACTTGCATTTTTCTTTTGTGCGTTTTAGTATCTAAAAAACAGCTTCTTAAAATACGAATGAAAATTTCTTAGGAAGTAGTCTCTTCTGTAAATTGATATCTTCTCCATTTATTAAGTGCAACAAAGTAACACATCGATCTTCGAGGATCGAAACCACGACCATTGTGTTATAAATATGACGTTTCTAAGCAACTGAGCTAACGAGTGACGAATAAAAGCTGCCTACATTTACATTAAAGGGGAAGCGCCTTGTTTTTCGGCGTGACACAAAGACACGATGAGAAAAATCCAATTTCAATAAAAAGTCTCTAATATATATATATATATATATAAATACAAGGTGAGAGGAAAGTTCTTGCACAATCTTTGTCGAGCTATTTTCGCCCATTATAACAATGTATTTTTGGAATTTTTTGTTGATATTTATTACTTTTCCTTACATTTTTATATATTTGCAAAAATATGTCTTTTTTACAAAAATGTGTCTACGAAAGATAAAATAGCAGCAATAATTAGCCTTTGGAAAGATGGATCAAGCATTGCAAGCATAAGTAAACTTCTTTCGGTACCAAGAAGAAGCGTTTATTATGCTATTAACCGATATAAACAGTTAGGTACATTCTGTGACAGACCTAAATGTGGTAGACCAAGGTCAGCTGACACACCAGCCAATAGGAATAAAATTAGAAAGAGAATTTAAAAAAAATCTCCAACGTTATCTTAGAAAACTCGCTAAGGATCTTAAAATCAGCACTTGATCTATTAGAAACATTGTTAAAAACAAGCTACATCTTCACCCTTATAAATTACGCAAAGCTCATTTTCTTAATGACAAAATGAATGCAACCCGGCTCAAACAATGCAAGGTGATAAAACGTTTGATCGCAAACGGAAGACACCGTCAAGTTCTCTTCAGTGAGAAAGTGCCCATAATCATCAAAATGATAGGGTACTACTACGTAAATGGTCAAAAAACAATTTCAATGTGTCCAGATCTCACTATCCAGGCTTATTAATGGTTTTGGCAGGAATTCATTCTTCTGGTAAAACCCCTCTGATTTTCTGGGATAAAAACATAAAAATGAAAGCAAAGGATTATCAAAAAGATGTCTTGGAGCCAGTAAAAGCATGAGCGCATTTTAAAGGAAATTTCTGGACCTTTCAATAAGTCTGGGCACCAGCTCATGGAGCAAAATCAAGCCTGGAGTTTGTTGAAAAGAATTTTTCTAACAGTTGGGGGAAAGATATTTGGCCCAGTAATTCCCCTGATTTAAACCCCTTACACTACTCAATCTGGTTCATTCTTGAAGATAAAGCTTGTAAGAAGAGGCATGCTTCAATTCAGTCCTTAAAACGAGATTTGAAGAGAGCATGGAATGCAATTACTCCTCAGATGCTAACGAGCATCATTGGTGATTTTCCGAAACGTATTAATTTATGTATCAAGGCAAACGGAGGTCATTTTGAAATGTAACTCATGTGTTTATGTTTTTTCGACAACAGAGCTTTTATAATTCATAATTTATTAATTTGCTTTATATATATTTTATAAGTAATAAAATATTTTGATTGTGCAAAAACTTTCCTCTCACCCTGTATATATATATATTACTTAATTTTTTGTTTAGTACTTTATATTAACTAAAAATGAGTTTCTTAAAAGACTCTTCAGGTACAGTGTAGACAATGAAAAATTTCCTTTTACCAATTGACATCTTTTTTATTGATTACACTACGCTGGAAAAAGAAAAAAAGAAAAAAAAAAGAGCCGGGTGACATTTCTGCTGATTATTATGTGAAATGACCTCCTGAATCCGAATATAACACCCATTTTGCTCCATCACCCACCGTGTTATTGGGACGTCACCTCCTCCCCTAATTTTTATCACTCTTCGGTAATTTTATGGCCATTAATTTGATTTGGAGAATGGAAAATAATTATTTTAACTCTTAAAAATAAAAAAAAAAGTATAATGTATAATAAGCGATAATAATAATTGATTAATAAAATATAATAAATGTGACCTATAATTTATGTGGCAAATCGCCCCCCCCCCCCCCTAGATCTTCCCCTTGATGCAAACGTTCGTGTTACAGAAATTTTCACCGCTTTAGGCCCTCGAAAGATATTTAACAGTTAAAATATTTCTTTTCTCCACTATAAATCCAATTTATAGCCATAACATTATCGGAAGTTGTAAAAATAGGGGGGCGTGACTAAACAAACGGTGAGTGATAGGGCAAAATGGCAGTCATATTCAAATTCAGAAGGTCATTTTACGTAAGATTTTGCCAAAATGGTGTTTGGGGGCAATTTTCATTGCGAGCAGTGTAATCTGCAAAATTTTCCACATCAGCCCTTCAGGATCGAACTCACAGCCATTGCGTTATCAATATGATGCTCCAACTAACTGAGCCAACGAGTGACGAATAGATTGGCTTACATTTACTTTAAAGTGGAGGCGCCTTGTTTTTTCAGCATGACACGAAGACGCGATGACACAATCCAATTTCAATAAAAAGCTTCAAAAAAGGCTTTTAAAATTTTACTAATTGCTTGAGGACAAGTTATTTCGCAATAGAAAAAAAGTTCCTGTGGCGTACTTAGTAACTTCAGCGGTTGCAATCTAGAGTTATTCAACTCGATGCTTCCTAAATAAGGGGAACATTTTTATTTATTATTTATGTAAACATCTTATTTTATTTTCACTTTGTTTTATAATTAAAACAGTGCTAAAGCTTTTTTTTTTTTTTTTTTTACTTATAAAAATTAGCTTCAAAGAAAAAAACTTATTTTTTTTTTGTAATATTTATAGAAAAATATAACTATTACAAGAAAAGTGTAAGAAAAGTAGTAGATACACTATTAAAATCTTGATTTGCGTCTTTCCTGCTGTGTTTTAATATATTTATTTTACATAACTGCTATTGATTTGCAGACATTACAGAGCAGCAAAAATTTTATTTCGTACACATTAAAGAGGAAAATATAAACAAAGAAAGAAGAAATTTGCTGATTAATATTTAAAGCAAAATATTTTATTTACAGTTGTAGAACTCATCCTCACCCAAATCCCTAGCTATTCATTCTGTGTAACTATAAATTCTTTCATTTAATGTTACCGTTAATTTTTGAAATTTATAATTAAAACATATATTATTTGTTACGAGTTTTATTATTATACAATATTTTGAAAAAATATGGTCAACTGATAAATGCCAGTTGAAGAAAATGATATTGTTAATGTATCAGAAATTAAAGAAAGAATTGTTGGTGAATCATCATTGCACAGTGATGCATTGAAATCTAGAATAAAAAATGTTTGTGTTTATTTCAAATATTTGCTTGACCGAAAAGGCTAGGAAAGATATAATTTCATCGGAATTTTGAACTAAAAAAAATTCTCAAGTAGCTTTATTATTTTTTTAGAGAATAAACTATATGATTTGTTTGTATACTAATTGCATATCTGCATATACAGTTATCATATTATTATTTCTTTACGATATTTTTAATTTCTTATAATTTTAAAAACAAATTTTAGCATTGTTTAAGAGATTAAGAAAAAAGAACGAAAGAAAGAAATATGATAAATAATAAATTTAATAAAAAGTTACCCTTAGACTTCCAAATTGCAGCCTCAGACGACGCCAAGTACAGCACTGGAGCATCAGTATTTTTGTGAAATAATTGGTACTTAGACAATCAGGGCCCGACTATGCTTTTTGAAGACCCGGGGCACTGATGCTATTCGGAGGCCCCCATACCCTGCTCTAAAGAGCTCCCCAAAAGGACCCATTCTCAAAATCAAAAATAAATAAATAAAAATAGTGCGTTTTTTAATTTTTTCCTTCAATTATACCTTCTATTTCCTCATTTTTTTTTTAGCAACCTATAACAAAATCATTAGTTTTATGTTCAAGACAAATGAAAAAATGTAGCACATTAATCAGCCAATGTGTAGGAAATTAGTCACAAAATTTTATAATTCTTTAAGCTTTCTAATAAATATAGAAAGAAAAATGTAATCAATTTTTGTTTTTAATACACATATAATGAAGAAATTTGTACTATTACTTCTCAATTTTTGGAAATGAGGCCCCCTAAATTTGGAGGCCCTGGTCCAGTGCCCCGTGTGCCCGTGCCATAATCTGGCCCTGTAGACAATTATGCAATCTTTAAAAATTTTTGTTCTCATGATTGTTTGGCTAATGCGCTCTACTGTTTTAAAATGATGTTTCCTTCTATTATTCTGCACAATTTAGTCCTGAACTGAATTTTCCATGTCTTGACCTCTCCTTGTTGAAAGTTAAATTTTTCAGTCTTTCGAGAAGACAATTTTCGCTTATTTTGGCATGTTAAAAAAAAAAAAAAAGTTTCAAAGAGGAGCCACTTGTTAAAGACAGATCTCCTACTTATTTATTTATTTATTTATTTATTTATTATTATTATTATTTTAGACTGAAAACAGTAAAACAACATCTGAGAGTGTGAATGATAGTAATATTTGAAAATTTATATCATTAAAAGGATTTTCATGGATATTCCGACATCTACTGATAATACTATTTAAACTTTTGATTTTACAAGCCGGGTTCAAATATACAGAACGGAAACAAATCAAATTGTAAAAATTTATTATGCGAAAGAAAAAAAAAAAAAGTCAGAAACACTGGTTGATTATTTTGTAACGTATATGCATTTTTAATTCCTAAAAGTACAAAAAAATTTCGCTGTAGGTATTATTATAATTTATATAAAAATTACCCAAAATATAACAAATAAGAAATTGTTACAACGGGGTAAATATGGCTGGTCTAACGCAGACAGACTAATAAGCGAATTAAATTTAAACACTTCTAAAGTTGGTTAGTTAAAAATAACTAAATTATCGTCTAAACTGTTCTTAAAACCTGGAAGATAAGTTTTATTATCAAGTGAATTTAATTAATTGGAATGATAAAATTTACTTTAAAATAATAACAACAATACTAAAAATTTCAAGATTCACAATTATTCGTATAACTTTTACGCGTATATCTAATACCTTTATTTTAGTATAACCCTTTACCATTCATTGGTTTCGCACTGAAACATAAAATTTGACATTATTTAAAAATTTTCTATGCAACAAACTTTCAATATGTTTCCCTTCTTTTATTTGATTTTTAACACTTTCCAACAAGGTTGAAATGTGTTTATGACTTGGTTTGTCTGTTCTGTTTGTCTGTCTGTCCTGTAAACATTTATTGAATTTCTTGAAACTGATATATGTTATTCAAATTCACTATCGGATGTTCTCTATTGAAAATTGAGTGAACACCTTTGCTGGTTTCTGCACAGGAACACCGGAAAGTTTTCCAAAGCACTGTGTCCAATGAGAAGTATTTCTATAAACCATATTTTAATACCGTTACTTTACACAAATCTTAATTAAACATGTTATTCAAGTCCACTATCAGATGTTCCCCATTGAAAGTGGAATTAAATACCATCACTGGTTTCTATACAGTGACACCCGAATGTATTCCTAAGCATTGCGTTCTATGAGAAGTATTTCTATAAACCAAATTTGAAGAACTTTACACCAATCTTAATAAAATTAAAATGTATTCTTCATATGCACAAAAAAATGCTTTCCATAGAATACAGTATAATTAGCATTGCATTTACAGGGCCACACAAAAATAATCAGTTACATTAATGGGTATTTTTAGAATTTTTTTAGAATTGCATTTTCGTTCATATTAATCATTTTTATCGTTTTCTAAGTGCTTTTAACACTTTCCAATAAGGTTGAAAAGTGTTGATGACTTCGGTTTGTTTGTCTGTCTGTCTGTCTGCCTATCCGCGCTCTAACTCCCGAAATATCCATGGAATTTCTTGAAACTGATATATGATACTCAAGTTCACTATCGGTTGTTCCCTATTGAAAATGGAGTGATTAACCTTACTGGCTTGCGTACAGAGACACCCAAAACTACTCCAAAGTATTGTGTTCTATGAGAGGTATTTTTATCAACTATATTTTAATTTCGTTATTTTACGCAAATGGCAATGAAATTCTAATCTATTGTTTAAGTTCAATGCCGTAAGTATAGAAAATGGTATAGAAAATGGAGTAAATACCACTACTGATTTTTGTGCAGGGACACCTAAAAGTATTCCAACGCATTCGTTCTCTAAGAAGTATTTCTATAAACCAAATTTCCATAACTTTACTTCGAAAAAATCTTAATAAAACTGAAATAAGTTATTCACATGCAGAAAAGAATGCTTTCTACAGAATGTAGTATGATTAGAATCAGATTTACAGGGCCACACAAAAATATTCAGTTACATTGAAATCTTTTATTGCAAATTTGTTGAAATTGCATTTTTGTTTACATTAAGCAATATAACACTTTTAAACATTCTTTTAAGTGGAAATATGATTTCAATTTATGTACCTATCTGCCCGCCCCAGACTTCGTAAATGTTTTCAGAATTTTTAAAAAATTATCCAAGCTATTAAAACTCACCATAGAATGTTCCCTATTTTAAATGACATTAATAGGTCATGTGCAACTGGTTTGTGTACAGACACACTCAAAAAAAAATGCTAATACATTGCATTTTAGGACAAACATTTTTATAAATAACTTTTAACGAACTTTCTATTGTAAAAACCATACACATTGATTTTTGATGTGCTATAATAATACTTTGTATAGATTTGTATATTTTGTTATCTTTCAGATTTACAGTGCTACACTAAAATATTCAGATACATTATGGACTGCAATTAGAACATAAGGCCTAACTTTTTTAGTGTCGATCATTTTAACACTCTCTAAAAACGTTTACTAATGACTAGGAATTCAATTAATCTATCGGTATGCATTTCAGAACTACTGTCTGTCTGTTGTATAACTACGTAGGCAAAGAGCATTGAAAAATATACAAGAATTACGAACATTTGGAAATTGTTAATAATCAATGCATACCGCATGATTTTGCGTTGTTGTTTAAACTTATGTTCTTTCTCTGCTCGGTAGATGGCTCCACTTTCCCAAAATTTAACAAGTGATATTCCATAGAAGGCCAAATGCAGAAATCACTTGAAATTTCTTAGTAGGTGCGAGTGCACTTTGCTTCTTTTATGATGCATTCGTGTATAGTTTTTTTCACCAGCTAAAGGGCCGTGCCATTGTTTTGATTTGAAACAACTTTTACGAGATTTTACAATTTATGATGTCTACTTAGTTACTTATTCATTAAATTAAATATTATTTGAATTTAACTTAGTTAACATATAGGCGTTTTAAAACAAATATTAACAAAAATAAATAAATAAATAAATAAAAATAAAACTGCTATTTTTTAATGTATTTGTAATCAGTAATGTGTCTAATAGCAAGTTTTGAAATTAATTTATCAATTTTCAATAGAAAACCTACATCAAACATTAAAGGGTAATAAATGAAAAACGATGAAATAAATTATTATATTCATCTTTTTAAGCCTAATACTGTTTCACTTATTATTTAGTCTGATAGATAAAGATTAGAAAAAAAAATCGAGAAAACTTTTATTGTTTCTCGAGAATACATTCTAAAATAAATGAAATCTAAATATTTCATTTAAAAAAATATTTATTACATTACACAAAATTATTTGTATGTAATGCATATTCCATGACACTTTTCTGTGTGTGAGTGTGTGTGTGTGCGATCTTAAGTTAATTTATGATAAAATTTAACATATAATTACACCAATTATATATTTTTTTTTTGTTTATTGAAATAAAATAAAATAAATATATAAATGTGCTTTTCAGTTAACATTCAACAACTAAGATATTTCGTGTACACACGCGCTAAATGTTTTAAACTTTCAAATATACTTTTTAATTAGTTATTGAGAGAATATTATTAGACGAAAAAAAATCGAAAAAAAAAAACTTTTTAATTACTTCATACACGACTGAGAAACCTTGAATACGAAATATTTAAAAACTTTTCTCGTAGTAGCAGTTCCTCTAATGCTTTAAATACGGCATTTGCGATTTTTTTAGGAAGAATTCCCATTTCATGATGGGAGTTTGAAACCTTAAAGATGTGGAAGGCATTAAGAAGAGTCTTATTTTTGAAATGTTGATGGATGATAGCTGATGAGACTTTGATTGCGCCATTTTAGCTAAATATTAAAATGGAGGGAGGCACAAATTGAATTCTATCTCGTGCTAAGTTTTTGTAAGATTATCTCACAAGTCTCGCAATTGTGGTTTCTGGAAGTAGTTACCGAACTTTAAAGTTTAGAAACTAGCATTATCTGTATGTAACAGTTCAAAAAATATAAAATCATTAATATCTATTTGAATATTTTTTTAATCATGGAATGTTTAATAATTCATTTATAAATTCGAAAGATACATTGAAGCGTTTTCTTTTTTATGATTTTACGAACGATGAAAGAATCTATCTAAATCGTGTTTTAATTACCTTAATGTAAATGTAACATAAGAATGGAAAAGCATTTTGTTTTGAAGAAAAATCATTATTTTATTTTGAATATTTATGAATATCTTTGAATTAAAAATAGATTAGCGATTCTTTTAAATACGATATGTTGGTTTTCAAAAGTTATTGTAAAAGAATTATTAGTTAAATAAAAAGTGATTTATATTGAATAAGTTTAGGCAAATATGAATTATTTTATTGGTTTATTCTAAAATTTTAGACAAAAACCAAAAATTCGTATTATGTAAATTAAAACTTTATTTATTTATTTATTTATCTATTAATAAAGAAAACAAAAAACAAAAGAAAACTCATTCTTTAAACAATATAAAGGGTTATTTAAAATGAATCATCCGATTTCAAAATTTCATATTTGAAAATTACATGACACAGAACGTCAATACATGAATACAAAGGGGAAATATTTTGCTTAAAACATGCGAACAATTCTTCGTGAGATGCTTTTGTAAGCTGCCGTTTGTGCGATGTAAAACTGTAATCAGCGTTCCGTAAAAAGTACCGAGTTAATCCACATGCGACTAGAGCATTCAAATGTGGTAGCATTAGTTTGAGAGCAGTGGATGTCTTTATAAAGAGAAAAATGTGGGACGACATGAATTTTCTGACATGACATCATGCGATTTCTTCCTTTCGGAGTTTGTTAAAGATAAAGTTTGTATGCCATCATTACCCATAAATTTATGCAAATTTAAACAAGGGATTCTACTACTGTATAACCAGGGCCTAATTACGACCTAGACCCAGTAGGCCCGGGACTAGACAAACTGGTTTAGGGAACTTAAAATTAACTCACAATTTTATAACCAAATCCTCTTAAAACCTATATATAAATTTAATCTTCAGCAAATTTTATATTAGAAATCTAGACTTTGTAAACTATTTTGTTGAGATTAGGATTCAAAAATGGAGAAAAAAAAAAGAAAGGAAAAAATAGTCAATTTTACATATTCAATAATCAAACTGCATATGTCTCTGCAAAGTTTCGAATGCAAAACTGTTTTTTGAATGAAGACGAAAAAGGAATTTTTTATGAACCGAAATGAAAAGGAAACTTAATTCACTCTATGTTCCGCCCCATAATGTGTAATGTTTTGACATTATTGAAATAAGTATAGTGGAACTTCGATAAATTACTCTCAGAGAACGGAAGCACACTGATTTGTAAATTATCAACGTTCTAGTTTCTTAATATTTACTATTTTGTATATACTAATGATGATGTTATTGTCCTTCATTGTTTTGTTTTCGTCATATCTTGCACTTTGGTAAATATTAGAAATAACTTGTCTCACTTCTGTTTATTTATAATTAGTAAGAAAGAAAATTATATCAGTCTCAACAGTGGTACCACAGTTACACGATAATAGATCATTTATGCTAAAAATTAGATAAAGAATGAATAAAAGAAATTATGGCATATATTGTAAAATGCATGTGTTTGGCAGGAATGTACATGCCGTTTTAATATAACAAGAGAATTCTGATATCACACAATGCGATTTCTTCCTTTCAGAGTTTGTTAAAGGTAATGTTTAGCAGGTGTTAGTGTGTTTTTTTTCTCACACAGGATTGTGAGGTTTTTTACCTCCTCGTCCCGTGTTCTTTTCTATGGATTTTTAGCCATTTTTCTCGATGTTTACATTCTATAGTGCGGTGGTTCCCAACCACTGCCGAGTCACATATTAGGCGAGACGTAATAAAACCTCGACCCTGAGCCCAATTGCCTTCTGAGCTTCGATGACTTTTTCTAGTCAATTTTACCTGTAATTCCTTCCGGTGTTATCCGTTGTTTTTTCCCACGCACTTAAAAATGTGAGTTTTTTTTCTCCTCGTTCTGTTGCAGAAAAAAATAGCTGGGGACAAATTATTGTAACCTCTGTAATTAGAAAATTGTTAAATTGTCTTTTTTTTTGTTTAAACAGTGGGTAAGAAATCTAGATCAGAACTTATTTTTATAAAAGGAAAAAAAAAATGTGTGGTATGTAACACTCTAAAAAATTAATAATTTGAGTCAACGAAGCGTGGATTAATCCAAATATTCATAAAATATTACCGAAAAATAAAATATCCAGCCAATCTTCATTTATCACGAAACACACTTTATATATATATATATATTATTGCTCTTCATATAAAAATTGTCCAAAGAGATTTTATTGGATCTGTCATTCCGACCATATGTATAATTCATACGTTGGATGGAATGAGCAAATTAACTTTAACTAAAACCAAAATCTACCAGGCAGAAATATAACCTGGACTTATAGCATTACGCGACAACGTTCTACCACTCAGATAATAAGAGGACCCTCTTGCCGACGTTATTAACTCATGTGAAAATCGATGAGGTTAGTGTTTGGGTTAAAAGGACCTCAGAGACCTAGGCTTGAGTGAGATGGACTTGGTGAGGTGCCTTCCTACGCAATCCTACGCAGTATTTATACGGGTTTTGTAGGAATTTAAGGAAAATTCAGAAGATCTAGCCCGAGATGCGCAACCTGAGTTGAAATACGGAAACTTCCCTTTATAGTCTGTGAGAAAAGAATCGCTCGGCCACTGATGGGGCCAATTCGGAATTTTTTAAATGCCCAGTGAGTAATTAAGCAGTCTTTTGAAAATTAATACTTTAATCTTCGATGAACTACTTTTATTATTTTAAGACTCTATAGCAACTAGGTGTCAATTTGAACCACTAGAGTGGATTAAAATTAAATCGATTGCGATATCTCAGTGTTAGAGCAATTGCAAATCACGTCGAAGATACAGGCTAGAATTCCGAATTGGTCAGTTTTCTCTCTTGTTATGTTTAATTCGTTTTTCCTTTAAAATTTGTAGTCACATATGATAAAGAATACTAAAAAGTTGTTACAGGATTGTACATTTTATTACAATTTTCGCTTTATGTTTATATAATTAAATATTTGAAATAACTTCAATTGAAAAGGAAAGAAAAGATTGAATTCCTTTTTTTTTTTTTTTTTTTTTTTTTTTTTTTTACAAATACATTACTTAAAAAGATTCTTTGCTTAATATCTCATAATTTTATAGTCGCAGAGTATTGAAGAGACAAAACTAAATAACTGGAGCACTGAAATTCATACGAAAAGAAAAAGGAAAACAAAAATGTCGGAAAAGGGAAAATAAACCGCAAAATCACAAATGTGGGAAAATGTCACCACCATTGAAAATATGGACGCAAATCAGTTGAATCAAATTCATCTAGAAGCGGAAGGTTTAGTCTGAATTCCTTGATAAAATTTGCGATTTCACGAATAAGTCCTGCTGTAGGAATGGATTTTTGTAGTTGTTTGAAATCCACTTTAGTCTTTAAGTCCTATTCAAATAAGCCATAATCTGCAGATAACGATCATAGAGCGATACCCCAAACATATATTTCTTAACTATTCACGCTACTAGATTCAAAAAAGATTAATTTCCACATTCTTCGGACGAAGAAAGGAATGAAAGGCACATAAGAGTACATGCAACAAAAAATGTTTTGTGGATAAATAAGCAACGAATACTCTAAAAACGTTCTCAGATACTGTTTTATAAGTCACAGTAGTGAAAATGTTCACTTAAGTAGTTTAATAAGTTACTTAATGCATCTTTCTAAATATTCTTATACAGTTATGGAAATTTTAATTGCAGTTATAGAACGCTTTTTTTTTACATTGCTATTACTTTATTTATTTATTTTTATTTTTTTTAATCTATCATACCTAATCATTCACAAGTTCACAACCAAGTTGGAAATCAAACTAATGCATAGAAGATAGTAATGGTTCGGAACCAAGTTGAAGCTTTATGTTCTAGTATAACGGCATTTAACCAAAAAGTAGCTCTAACACAGTTCTCTTGGTATTGCTCCCAAAGTTGGTAGACAGAAGTCTTGGGTTGAAACCAGGTCGTATGCTTAGCTTTTCGGTGTTATCCATTATTTTCTCCGACACTCATTCTACATAGAGTCACTCATCTTATATTTCATGAAGTGGATGCAATTTTTGAAATTATTGTTCTCTAAACCTACTGGTGGTATACGAAGTGGAGATGAAGGTTACTAGCAGAAATTTGATTTATTTTAATGCCTTTTACTTTGCCATATCCGAATTTCACAAATGCCATTAATTCTTCCCTTGAATGATTTAGTAGATATTATATTAAATTACATTACTATTTTTTTTTAATTGTTTATTTTTCTGAAGTACAGTTTTTGTTTAAGTATTAGTACCAAATTTTGAGTTTTTTATCCATTAAAATAACGGGTATATTTTTCTTTTTAATAATTGATTATTTTTGTGAAGTACAGTTTTTGTTTAAGTATTAGTATCAAATTTAGAGTTTGTTATTCATTAAAACAAAGGGTACAAATATTTATTTCTTAAAAATCGCAAAAAAGTATTTTTAAGAAAACTTATAATTATGATGAATTTTTATCATCATTTTATTGAATATATGCATAAACCATATTATTCAGAAGAGAGAAATATTTAATCTCTATAAAAATCCTACAGTATAACATCTGTTCAATGAAAACTAATTTTTATTAATTATTTACTATACTAGACGTAACTTCCCTTTTGTAAGAATTAATGCAAATACTATGATTCCCAAAGGATATCTTGTAATCTGAAGAGATTACTGTCTTAATCTAATAGGATTATCCGAAAGAAAAGACAATAATAGAAATTAATTTAGTACTTTCTTCTTCTTGGATAAAGCCTATTTGATTCTCTGCAAGAGACTGTTTGATTTGATAGTGCAAAGAATCCGTAAAAATTATGAGTTCTCTACATATTTATAACTTATACAAAATCTTTTTGTATATATCATACAACACTAAAATGATAATAATTAGCAATAGAGTTTTATTTAATGTTCACGTAAAGCAAAATATGATCTCAAATTTTAAAATTAAATGAGAATATATATGACTAATTTAATAATTGGTTCTTAAACGAACAGCTGTCTATCATATTAATATATATATATATATATTATCTCTTTGCATGTATATTTTTTTTTTCTGTTCCATTGATAAGAATAAAAAGAATGAAATGTTTAATATTATTCTATTACGTGCATGAGTTGGCTGAGTTAATCATGAAAAGTGCTGCTGATATACTTTCACTATTTCATTATTTTAGCTCAGATTTAACATTTAATAAAAACAACAAGAGGTATATCTTACTGTTCTTTGACAAACTTAAAACATATTTGTGCATCTTTATCTATTACTAGATATAGCCTTAGAAAATATAAATTCTTCAGAATTGAAATCCTCTACAAACATCCATAAAAGAAGGGAAAAATAAATGTACACAATTACAATTACACACAATTATTCACAATTATTACACAATTTACACAATTATTCTTCAAGTTATGAAAACATAACTTTCTGCACGTACTCCGCTATTATTTAAGCTTAAACAACAGTTGAAATGTTCTACACAATAACTACCCTTCATCTCATTTGTATAAATTTACTTCTTCCTAATTCGCTGTGTAATTTTATCGGTGTAAGTTTGATGTATGTGTAGCCCAGCGTTTTTGCCCTGTGGAATTTCTTATGGAATTCAAATCTGCAGTGAATTGTTGAAAACTACTCATTTATGACTATAAAAATTATAAAATTGATGAAATCTTCCGATAGCAATAAAAATATGCTATAAGGATAACATTATTTGTTGTTATAATTATTTTTAAATAACTCTATTATTTTTAATGGTTTATGTTTCTGTTTCAAAAATTATCTTAGGAGAAAAGCAACTGTCTAAAATTTCTGGACTGAGACTCTCTCTCCTTAAAAAAGTGACCCTTATTTTGACAAGAATTATGGTGAGTAAACACTATTATCGCTCTTGAAAATGTGACATTTCTCACTTTTTGTGGAAGAAAGACGCACAGTCACTCTTTCGCAAAGAGTGAGGTCATCATCTATTCCAAGATCAAACTTTTGTGAGGAATTGCTGGCGCCATATATTAATCATATTTCGAATGAAATACGAAGGACAATTTCTGGACGATCTCATGCATGTATTTGTTTAACAAAACTTATTAAACATTTTTGATGAATAAAAAAAGGAAAATAATTAAGTTAAAGTATTATTTGCTAAATATTATTTTTCTATACGATTGACAAAATGGAAGTAATATTATTAATAAAGAATCAAAAATCATAAGGAACATATCGAAATTCATATTAGAAAGTAAATAGTTTTATTCAGAAATATATAAAGTACAAGAGAAAATATCGGTGCAAATGTTTAATGCACAACGCCTTAAAATCTGTAACTATTAATATTTTTATTATATTCATTGACAGCTAACATATGGGAAATATTCAAAACTTTGACTATAATATTTTACTAATATTTAAGATCAACAGCAAGTTGTATACTCCTGAATGGACTTGTTTTTCGGGAAACTCTGTAGATTTGTGTGTGAACGTTTATTTTATTTATTTCTTTATTTTTAACATGTACACTTCAGTAACTTCTTTTCTACATAAACAATTTTAAATAACTCTTTGTCTTAGGAAATTTGTCATCAAGTATTCATTTTGCTTTTAAAATAATTCTAATTTTAACAATTTTAAAATATTCGTTAGAATTATGTAATTTTATATTGTTAAAAAATGAGGTAAAAATTTAAAAATATGATTAATCACGTATGAGAATGCTTTAATAATGTAAATTAAGCAGCTAGTGTATGTGCTCAGTGGTTCAGTGGTAAGACACTCGCTTGCTACTGGAACGGCCTGGGTTCGATTCCCGAATACAAACTGCATTCTTTCCACCGTTGAACTGGAGTCGATTAGCAAGGAGAAAAGAAATGATATCGTCTAGTGTACACACTTTTTTTTAAGGAAAAATAAACAGTCACATTATTCAAATTGCTCGGAATAATCTCACTCTTAATAAAGAGTCAGAAATCTCCCTCTTTCGAAAAGAGACTTTTCACTCTTTAGAGATTGGCTCCATTTTGGCATGTTCAAAGAGTTATATACCACTCTTATAAAATGAGATCTCACTCTTCATATTTAAGAGGAGATATTTAACTCATTTTTTAAAATGATTTATGCAAGTTATTATCTTGAAATTATATCATGTATTGCACAAAAGAAATGCATGTGTAACTTTGTAAGTAAATATCATCAATGACAAAAACCAGTCGAAATAACAACACGACCCTACATCTGAAGAAAAAAGGAGGCATATGTGTCACATAAAAACAGAAATGCCATTTTTTTCTATTTATGATCTTTGAAAATATTATTTGGTATCCCGTATTATTAATATTAATATTATATATTTTACAGTAAAGAAAAGTATATATATATATATATATATATATATATTATTTAAATTATATATTTTTTGATAAATGTAACTTCTTATAATTGATAATTTCACTGAGAGTTAACAATTATGTACATTTTATCCTGAAAATATAACTTTATTTTTGGACCTATTGAAATATTGTTTTAAATTTTCCCCAATTTCGGAGAATGTTGCACATATGCAGTAAAAAATTGTTTGTTAATAAAGATTTACTTTTTGGACTTACATTTAAAAATTATTTTTTATAGGCTTCAAATAATATATTCAAATACGTGTGTAAATATTTTTAATTCCGATTTCTTGTGTCACCAAGAGTAAATACTTGATTTCTGACTCGAAAGAAAATACTGGTAAAACATGAAATTTCATTCATTATATACAAATATGTTGAAAAAAAAATATATCTTTTATACTATTTCCAGACTTTTTAGGTTTTTAATGTAATATGAAAATGACTACTTTATTTGCATTATCGATACATTATTTCTGTTTTGGACAATTCAATTTTTCCATATTTCGCTTATGTACTTTGAAACACAACTGTCACGTTCTTATCATAAAATTGTCAATAATTTTGATTTCAGTCAGATTAAATGTGTATTAGTTTTTTATTCTTCCAACTTTTGACATTAAATGGGAAAATATTGCGATACACACGTTAGATTGTTTCGAATAAAGTGAGAATTTATGTATCTGAAACATTCCCAAAATACATCTAATTGTAATGCAATAGGTATAATAAGTCAAAAGAATCGATATCTACATAGAAGTATATCGATAAATAGTTATGAATGCGTAAATAACATTTAGAGTAAATTACAAAATTGCACTATTAATATTGTGTTTTCATGATCAAAATCATAGAAACAAAATTCCCTTATTAAAAATTTATCATAATAAAAATCAATATCTAAGTCATTGTGAACAATGTGAATAATTAATTTATGTGATATATATTCATAATTATTCTTGGCTCTTTAACAACTTGGCTGCACCAGCGGCCGAGGATATGTTTTTTTTTTTTAATTTGACAGGACTAAGGTGCCAGGTTCAAACCTAGTTAGTGGTTGTTGGCCAGGACGTTGAGGGATTTTTAGGTGAAAGTGTATATAATTTTCTTCGATACTCCGATAATTATAAACTAAAACACTCCTCCCCCTAAAAAAAAAACAGAAAACTCTGTGTAACGTATTATCTTAAGTCTTACATAAAATTACAGAAAAAAATAAAAGGAGATGTTAAAAAACTTATTTTATACATTCACTTTAGTAACTAATATTAATTTAATTAATTACTGGTGAGAATATATTTCGGATTTAGAACGCTTTTTTTAAAGTAGAAACAGTCATTTTTAATTTTAATTAAAAAATTAAATAATAAAATTAGTTAAAAATACAAAATCAAAGATTGTGAATCTCGATTATTCACTTTTAACTAAGAATTACAGTAAATTTACAGAGACTCTGGATAAATATTTACATTAAATTTACAGAAATTCTTAACAGTGTACAAACCTAGGAATTTTGCGTTTTAATTCGACCTCAACACCTACAATATAACTCAACACATATGATAACTATTTCTGAAACTAATTTGTAGATTTTTTTTTTCCGAATTACACTGAAAACAACTCTATAAATATTATGTGATATGTTTTTTGTAACAATGCTCATTCTCACTTTACTCTCACAAAGGTAAAATCCAATTTTATGTACACGTCGGGGAAAAAATTATTTATTTCCTTTATATGTATGTATTCGCAGCGAAATATCTTTACTTCGCAGCGGAATATCATTGCTTTATTAAATTAATATAGAATTTATTTTGTTCGAATAATTTAATTTTTATCCAGTTTGGATATCTTCTTAATTATGCAGATGACAGTACATTGTAATCTTATAAATATTGAGGTAATTTTATTTTATTTGTCTAACCTTTTCGGTGTTGAATGAATTCTTGTTTATCGAATTCCCTTTTAATCTCCTTTCTACGACTTACCGTAATAGATATACTTTTTTCGGTTAAGTTATTTACACATACTTGTATTATTGTTATGGTTATTATTATTATTATTATTATTATTATTATTTACCGATGATGCTTTGCTTTGGATGATATTATCTATTTGAAACGATATAATATTTTAGGTGTCTTTTTAAGCATTATAATTATTTAATTTCAATATTAGCGTAAAATTTTTAAAACACTAATCTAAATGGTAGATTGTAGTAAGTGTAATTTGTCAGTGCGTATAATCACTCCCATTTATAACTTTTTTTTTTCTCTTTAGAGCAGTTGACAGATGTTCACGTTTGGTATGTTTATTCCATAAGCTAAAAAAGCATATTACATTTTTGTTCTTTAATTAGTATTAAAGAATTTTCCAAACTTATAATCCATTTCACAGAAATATAACTTAGATTTGTTTGATTTTGACAGTAATAATGAAATTTTACTCAGTATTTAATAGGTTCTTTTGGAAGAGGATATTTTGAATAAATTTTTGATGCCAGTATGAATAAAGAAAAAACAGTATAATAAATACATTTTTATAATAGAGTATAATACAATACATTTTCATAAATGACCGGATCCATTCAATTTTATACGTTTTATAAAACATCTTGAAGAATTATCCGAAAACTTTGGGATTGTAAAGAACAGTTTACACCTCATATAATTCTGTAAAATATTTGTCCCGAAAGCGAAAATGGATCTCTTAAAAAAATTAAAGAATAAAAATGTTTTGGATCACCCTGTAAAAATGTAATGATTGGAAAACTGCCTGATTGTAGCAAGCGATTATGCGTTTTTTTTCTAATTATCTGTATTTATATTACACAAACTTATGCAGTGTAAAGGTTTCTTTAAAAATTGCAAATAAAATTACAAAATAGCATACTGCAACTAGAATATAAATGCGAACTTAATGAAATACGAGCATTAATACTTAATAAAATACGAGCAATTTTACTAAATAAATTTTAGCTGCGTATACGCAAGATATACTATATTTCGTTTGTCTAATTTATTAGCATAATTGCCATTTTTTTCCGGTATCCAAATAGCGTAAAAGTTGGTAGCTAGCCAAATGAATTGAGCTACTTATATGAGAACTACAAGCAAATATCGTGAAAATTTAAAAAGTTATTTTTGTTTGAATGAATTGAATTGCAGTTCCTCTCAATACGTATAGTACCCCCCTCTCAATAACGGGTTTCATCAATATTTATTTACAATCAACAAACATTATATTACTATTGGTTAAATGAAAATAAAAATCCTTATCCTTCTTCTTCTTCATTTTTTATTTTTTTATTTATTTTTTTATTTATTTTTTTATTATTATTATTTGTAGAAGAACGAAATTTGCTTCATTTAATCAACAATATATATTTATTAATTTTTTTGATATTTGATAGTATTTGATATAAATTGTTTGACTGATAAATTATGCAAATAAAATTCCGGTAAAGCATGCTTCAAAATTGTGCAGTAAAAATTTCAATATTTCATTTTGTACTTAATACTTATATATTCTATTGTGATATGTTGTGTTTAATGTAGTATGTTAAATTTTCTAAGAATGGCATTGAATTGGGTTTAATACCCTGTACATAATAATAATAATAATAATAATAATAATACATAATTATTAAAAAAAAATTTAATATAATATTAACATAATAGTAAATCTTAATATAATCGTGTACTTCGTTTGAGAAACTTACAATGGTAAATTTACACTGTCAAAAATTTATACAGAAAACTCTATGTAATCTATTAGCTCAAGTCTTACGTAAAATTACAGAGAAAAATAAACGGAGATGTTAAAAAACTTATTTTATACATTCATTTTAATAACTAATATTACTTTGATTAATTACTGGTGAGAATATATTTCGGACTTGGAATGCTTTTTCTAAAGTAGAAATAGTCATTTTTTATTTTAATTAAAAATTTTAATAAAAAATTACGTAAAATACAGAACAAAGATTGAGAATCTCGATTACTGACTTTTAACTAAGAATTACTGTAAATTTACAGAGACTCTGGATAAATATTTACATTAAATTTACAGAAATTTTTAACAGTGTGCGTTCTCAGATATCTACATATCTATACTCTACATTCATATATAAATATAACTATTGAACGAAGAATTTTTTAGATGTTTAAAAAATTCAAATGTTGCAAATATTTAAGCCTGTTCTACTTAAATAAATGGAATAAAAATGTAATAAAGAGATCAGTATTTAAAAATAATCTGTGATATGCACGATAGAAAGTTGTAAAGAAAAAGTACATAGAGAATATTAATAGGGTTAGTTGTGTTAATAATGAGGCAAAGTAGTGTGATGTAACTTAAATGCATTTACTGGAAGCAGCACCGCTTGTATATAGCTTGATAAAAAAGTAATATATATATAATAATATACAAAAATAACATATTGTTAAAAATTAATTCACACACACACACACACACACATATATATATATATATATATATATATATATATATATGTATATGTATAAATTAATTAACTGATAATAAATGAAAAACAATCCCAAAACACACGGGGGTCTTTATCAAGGAAGCCCCCCATGTAAGAAATGGAAAATGAGAAGTGTCTGAAAGAACGTGTGCTTTAAGCAAAAAAATACGCTCCTAGCCCCCGACTTCTCACTGATGAAAGCAAAAATATATAAAGTCATCGAATTCAAGATTAAAAATGAATTAATACGAAACACTAATATAAATAATGAAATTTGTAAATAAGATGCATTAATAAATATAAAATATAAATATAAAATATAAATATATAAAAATAAAAATTTATAGGGTAAGCTGAATGGAAAAAAGAAAACATGAACCCCCCCCCCCCCACACACACACACGCCAAAAAATAGTGAACCCTCTTCGGTTGGTAGAGCCATTTATCAGTTCCTAAATGTCGCCCGAGAGGAAGAAAAACCTTGTATAAAATGAAAAATAAGTCAGATTGAAATGTTTACATAGTACGAAAATAGGATAGCGTTAACGGTTAAACTGTTTTTAAGGTTTTAAGAGCCATATTTAGATCTATATTGTTATTGAAAATCATTTTAATTCTGTTAATTTGTGTAAATATAGCATTAGTCATAATATTTTTTTTAAACATTATGACTAATGCAGGAAAACTATATTGTCAGATTATAAACCCTAAAGCAAAACTCCTACATTTTATCATAAATACCAATCGACCAGTTTTCACCAGTTTTCCTAATTTTTAAATCCAAAAAAGAAAATTTGACATCAGTATCAGTTCGGTTTAAAATATGGTCAGATGGATATATTTCACTTGCATATATCGCAAAATGTTCACAGTTAAGTTGTATTACGTCATCTATGTATCTGTAAAATATAATGTTTTTAAGTTTTTTTCTCAAACATATCTAGAAAAATGTTTGAAAAAGCACTCGAATAACTGGTGCCCATCGGTATTCCTCGAATTTGCAAAAAAATATTCCTTACCATTAAACAAAATATTTTGAAAAATACAAAGTTTTATAAGGTTAATCTATTTTCAGAGTTTATTTCATTTATACTATATATTAAAATGTACTTAACGGAGTGAGTACAGTGGTTACAATCTTTCATGTTTTAAAGAATTTTTTAACTATAATATTGAAATAAATTTTAGGAAAATCACTTACTAGTTCATCATTTATATACCAGCGTAGTGTCGCGGCTGGTTTAGACTTGGCTGATGTGCAATTTACAACAACTGTATCACCAATTCTGTATTCCTGATTGCCTCCTGTCAATGTAGGTCCCTCTGATGGTAGTACTGTAAAAGAAACAAAAGGAATTTCGACCCTTCGTGGAGTCTTGTTATTATACAATAGCTATGAATAAGTATTTTAAAGAAAAAAAAGTTCATAATTATAATAAGAAACATATCGTAATACTATGTAAGGAATTTTTGAAAAATTACCATTTTTTACGCATTTGAATACCAGCATTTATTCAGAAATTTTTTGCTTTATTTTAACTTTTTCAAAACAACAAGAAAACTTATTTTAATATAGTGGTGTTCATAATGCGGGAAAGATGTGAACTATAACTTTCAATATTTTTAGTCGTGGTTAACGCAAAGTTTTTGGGTTATTTGTCTATTTTGAACAGTATAAACACCTTTTGGCTTTCCTCTGAAATGTTATAATATTTAACAAAACGATTTTACGCATTCTGATTAATTATTTATATTTTATCTTTGTTAACACGTGTGCCTTAAAGATTTTTTTCAAGCAAAGTACTTTTTCAACGAAACGTCTAAAGGCATTTTTTTTTTTTTTTTTTTTTTTTTTAAGTACTTCTTTTATGTGACCTGCAAGGAATGTGTTAATCACACTATTCTTTTCTTGTTAAATAAATCAAAGAGAAATATAAAAAATGAACAGGGAAAACGGCCATAATTGTGTTTCTAATAAACAAAAATTAATTAATTCGATCAACATAAGTTAAGGATACTACAATATTTTAAGATTTAAAAACTTATATAATAATAATAATAATAATAATAATAATAATAATTTTTAGAAATCTTGTTACTAGACAGACTTAAATAAAGTATTTAGCTACAATTCCATGCATATCTAAAGTACCAATTTACTTATATGAACATTACGATGTTCTTTCTACACCTTACCACCATATTATTGAATGCTTAAGATCTAAAGGAAAAAAATAGAGCACATAAAATGAGTGAGAGTTTAATTAAAAAATATTCTTTACATATTTACTAAATACCTTCAGTAGCCTTCAGTAAAGCATTGGTAATTTTCCTGACTCGCTGTAGTGATCAAATATTGCTTACCTTAATCTGTGCATATTCCAAAAATACCTTTCTGTTATTCTACTATTAATATAATTTAGATAAATATTCTTTCAACTTACCTTTGTTAACCTTTTAGGTTAATTTTCACGTTCAATCCAAAATTTAATTAAGATAATTCTCTAAGGTTTCATCAGAATTGAAATTTTTTTTACATTAAAATCGAGAAAATTTTATAAAATTTTTATAAAAAGTAAACAAAAAAAGATCCAATGAATATTTTTTAGCGAAACAAACTAACTCTATTTAAAAAAAAAAAAAAAAAAAAAAAAAAAACTGTCTTTTTTAAAGAATTGATTTGTAAATTTAGCACTAGAATAATAAATATATAGAAAAATATAATTATGAAACGTATATTTTTTAGCAAAATGACAAAATAATTGAAGTCTAAAAATATTAAATTTACATTCTTTTTTTATTTAACATTTTTTTATATTACTAACAAATTATTTATTAGGAACTTTTATATTTTCTTATAAATGTGTTTCTGTAATTTCTTTTTTCAAGGAAAACATATAATGTTTTCTACAATAAATGCAATATTTCAATAATGTTTATCAAAAGAAAAAATAAATATTTTAATTATATATTATACTAAAAAAAATATGTTTTTTTTTTTCATTTTTTCTAAAGAATAGTTAAAATCATGAACGTTACTCAACGAATTATATGCTCTGTATCTATTTAAATCTAAAGTATAATACATCAGATGAGATGGAATATGTTTTAGAAAAAAAAAAAAAAAAAAAAAACATTTGATTTGTGTAATTATCTTACCGAAAACTTTCATTTCCTTTTCAGCTTCGGCGGTATCGAAGGACGGGGCCTCGGCTGAAATCTCACATCGGTACATTCCTCCTGAATTTAGATCAACATGGCGAAGGAATACTGAATTCTTTCCTGATTTGGAGAGCTGCAAAATAAATTATATATCGCATTTAGTTTCACATAACAAATGATTGCGTTGTTAATAGCGTGAATAGAAAATACCTTTAACGAGTAACTATAATATTAAATGATTCTAAATATTTACGCCTTGAGTTTTAAATACGAACAATCTCATTTTATATTCGCAATATAATCAGAGTTTATATATATATATATAATATGCTTCTGAATAAAGATTATTTATTAAAAAAAAAAAAAAAAAAAAAAATCAAAAACTGCCTCTCCGGTAGACTGAAAGCAATCTTACAATATATATCCACGTAGGTTCCTGTATAAAATAATAAAAAATATTATGTACATTAAATTGAAATAGAATTAATGATCTTTTAAAATTTCTAGAATTTCAATTTTTTTTTTAATAGAATCTCTCATCTTTTAGAGTTAAGTCATCCTTTTTTATTAAAATTTTTGAAATTAGATTGATTTTTAAATATAAAAATAATTTTTGAAAACATAACTCCTGTACTTTCTTAAGTGTATATTCTTGTAAATGTTAAAAATGCTGTGGATAAATATAGACCACATAATATGTGGTCACTGCAGCTTAGAAAAAATAAATAAATAAATAAAATAAAAATATGAGGTCAATTCCATAAAAAATGCAACGTCACTAACACAAAGCATATTTCTCTTCCACCAATATTTTCTACCAATCACTGTCATATTTATCCACAAAAATTACAATTAATGCGCCATTAATATTCCTACATTGTAATAGCGGTCACAAAAAAAAAAAAAAGGAAGTATTATACATCTTTGCGTCTGATGTTACATTCTTCTACGGAATCGCCCATGATCTCAACTGGAAAATGATAAAGAAATTAACACTGATAAATTCAGGGAGCTAAATAAGGGTAGGGGAGGGTAGTATTTTCCAACCGTGGCTTGAGTCTAGTTAATTACTGATTACTCAGTTTATTGTACGAGCATTTTAATTCGAATACTTAACAAAGTTTGTAGTGAAATACAACGGGACACTGGATAAAAGGCAATAAATACAATCTATGTTAGCAAATACCTTACATTTCAAAAGAATAAAAGCAATTGAGCACGAACCGTCATCAGACGGAAAAGTTGCGAGAGTTCTGGATAGGTCTCAAAGTTTTTATTATTTTCTTAATAACAGTGAAATACTACGGTACAGTGGATGAAGGGCAATAAATAAAACCTAAGTAAATAAATATCATAAATTTCAAAGAACTAAGAGCAATTGAGCACGAACATTCATCAGACGAGAATAGTGAGCACGAGTATTGTGGAAAAGTTTCAAAGTTTTTATCCTTTGCTTAATTATAATGCCACGTCGATTGCTAGGGATAAAATTCGAGCGATTTAACCCTTAGAGAGGCAAGGTAATTTTGTTCATTTAAAATAAGTTGCCACCAGATATTACGAGCAAGTCTAAAAGAAAAGAAAGAAATGAAGTTTGTTTCCTGTATATTACTTTCAAGAATGAGAAATTTCCGCCATTTTTGATACTACAATTTTTGTTCAATAATCTCTATTTTTTTTAATAAAGACACATTACAATAAATAGATGATAAATATTTCTTCAGGAAAATAATGGTAGCATTAAAAGCAGAAATTTCTCGCCTCTGAATGTGTCCTGAAATAAAGGTTGAGACTTCGAGCACTGCAGCTGCTAATTAGAATTACAGTCATTTCCAAGTGTTTAAGACCACCCATAGAAAAATCAGATTTAATGGAATTCAGCAAAAAATAACGTACATATTTTACATATATACGAACACAATAGACTGTACCATGGTTATTTACTGTAATTAAAGTCAGTATTTTGTAGTACCTCCTTTGTTTTTAATAACTTGTGGAATCCTCTTAGGCATGTTATAAATAAGAGACTTGAGGTGCTTCAGAAATCTCTGGACAACAGACATGCTTTTTTGTGTCAACAAGTCCCGTAGTTGTGAATGGTTGTTTTTCGACAAGTTTATTTTTCACAATACACCACAGATTTTCTATTGAATTCAAATCTGGGCTGTTACCTGGCCATTCAAGAACTTTGATTTTCTGTGCCCTCAGATATTTCTTGACAATCTTCGCCCGGTGACACGGAGCCCCATCATGCATGAAAACTGAACATTTATGAACACGCATGTGAAGCTTCAAATTCTCACATAACAAATTAAGGTACCGCTTTCCGTTCATAGTAGTTTTAGGTGGCACAAAATACAGACTAACAGTACCGGACACAGACATTACACCCCATATCATTTGGCTTGGAGTGTGGATGTTTAACTGTTTGCATCGTATATCTCTCATCATATCTTTTTCCCCTTGTGCGGCGAACACTTGTAGCACGTGCAGAAAATTGCTGCACACTTGACTCATTCGAAAATAAGACCCTACTCCGCTGCTGTACTGTCAAATTCTGATATTATCTGACGAAAGTCAGTCGTTTCTTTTTCATATTGGGAGTAAGTCGAGATTTCCTTGGAGGTTTATGGAATTTTAAACCAAAATCTTTGGCCCAACGTCTTGAAATAGTACTCAAACTTTTGCATACAGAGAATGTCTAATCGTATTGCAGGAGGTTCTTGGATCTCGTATGACCATCCTTCTTATCACATGGTCATCACGTGAATTCGTTTTTCTAGGGCGACCGCTTCTCTTAAGGTCCACAAATTTTACAGAAATTTTAAATTTACAAATAGCTTGATGCACAGGTGTCTTGCTCACATTTACCCTCGAACTTATTTGACGTTCAGAAAATCCAGTTTTATGCAGGGTGAATATTTTTTACCTTTTTGTAACAGTAAGTGAAGGTTTTTTACCCATTACAATAATTACACAACAGAACCGTCTATGACAAAATTCAATAAACAACTGGCGATAAACGTGCCGGACACCTTTATTTATAGAAGTAGAATGCGTCTGATTCAATCAGCACATGAGATGACGCAATAATCTGCGAAAATGATGCAATGTGTTAAAAGACTGAACATCGGTTACTGGTCTTAAACTTTTGCAAATGTCTGTAGGTGGAATATATAATATATCCTAACACTCTTTAAATTGATTTAAACACTAATACGAAATATCACTTTGTTAAAAATGCAAAGTATTATTCAAACGCCAAAAGACGGGATTTACAAATGAAAATAGGAAAATTTTCGAGCATCACAACTGAAACCCTTTCTAAATTTTTTATCAGATTTATCACTAGCATTATGTAATCAATATATCGCATATATTTTCGAATATAAAATAAGCTGAAAAGCATTTAAAAAAATTTCCGGTATTAAGTCTCTCTTGAAAAACGGGAGATTTGGCACCGGGGTACAGGGCTGGACACACATGGTACGGGACATCAATGTGTTAAGTTAGTTTTCAGAGTGGAACAATACTGACCAATTTAAATTTTAATTTGAGGCATTTACTTTTAGGTTGGTCACAGTAGAATCTCTTTAATATATTTCTCATGATATAGATATGTGTAATTTACGAGTTTTAACAATATTTAATGCTTCGGAATATGTTTTCTCCCTACTGAAAATGCAACTTACTTATAATAATACTAAATTTCCCTATGCCTAAATTTTGAAAAAATGCTACTTATACGGAAAAAAACGAAATTGTATTTTTTTTTTATATTCATCATACAGTACAAAATTCATTGATCAAATTGTATAAAATTTTTAGTAGATTATAATTCACATTTTTTCCAGTAATGAACTCTTTTATCATAATGAATATTCAATAAATCAACAATCTGAATGAAATAATACCTAAGTAATAACTTCTTATTATATGTCACATTGAATAGAAATTTTAATTACAAAAATAATTATTAATTTTAATATAAAAATCCTTTCAATTTTTATTTATCTTGCTTGTTATAAATGTTGTCTAAGATCCTATAAACAAATTAGAGGATATGTTTATTCTCTAACTTATTAGGTAAAATTTTGTATACACAATAATATCTTCATATATTTTGCTATCTTTGCGTTATGAAATTACCTAAGTCATTTGTAATACTATTTACATTTTAACATGACCGTTTTTAAGTTTATTCTAATATTGAATATCTCCATTGGACTAAAATATGGGATAGTTCATTTCAATTTATAACTAAATTTTAATGATAATACTACTAATAATAATATTATTGTTTAAAAAAATTAAAGAACACGCTTTTATAGAAATGTGAACTAAAAAACACAAAATATCTATCTTAGTATTAAAATGCAGGGTAAGAGAAAATCGTGTGAGTGACACACCAAAATATATACATACATTTAAATCTTTAATTAAAATAATTTAGAATTAAACAAAAACCATTTTTAAAAAATGTTCCCTGACTGGGTTCGAACGCTTAGGTTCGTAGCGCGGAGCTTTCCCTCACAGCCACAGCGTTCACGTCTTTTTTTTACAATATAGATTTTTTGTTTGCTCTCAGAGCGGTTACAAACATACAAACATGCAAACATACATACAGGTGAAGCTAATAAAAGCTTGTTAAAAATGCACCACACAGTGACACACATTTTTTCATGAAAAGGTTGAATTAATTTAAAAAACAGCAACATTTTACAAAATACCAATCGAATATAAATACTGCAACAATGTTGTATAATGCTCTATTATCGTATATAAAATTGAAATTACAACCTTAATAAAAAAATATTATATTTGAAATAGGACTGTAAACTGTTGTAATACTATTCTATAATAACTACACTACATGTAATTTTATACTACATAACTATTTTTGAAATAATTAATTATTGCAATATTGTTAATCGTAAAAATGTAAAAAACATTTTTAAATCATTTCATTCTAGCAATGAAAACAGAAAATAATCCAAAAGATTTTTTAACAATGTAAAATTTATAAGCTGCCTTATTTAAAATAATCTACATTTACTAAAAATTTCTTATTAATATTAAATATACACACATGTAAAATATAATTTTGGAAAATACGATATTATTTTATATACGGGGTGATCCAAAAGTCAAAGAGAATATATATATATAACATTATTTATAAAATATTGACTGTAGCTGTATTCGGTTTTCACTGAAAAGTACAGCTTAGCATGGGACTTTTTAATATTTGTAAGAAAAAATATTAGTTATAATTTTCACCAACATATCGCGTTTTAATCGCATTATCCTCTCACATTTCAAACAGATTCATCTGACCAAATGACGCCATATTTCAAAACCTGAAGTCTTTTTATGATAATTCCCAATGTATGTTATGATAATTTCCAATCTGACGATCTTTCTAGTGAATGACAGCCATTACATTAAGCATTTATAGTCGTAATTATGCCACTGTAAAACAAGTAAATTTACAATTATAACGTTACCTTATGAAAGAAATTTCAGCTAATTTTCTAATAAATGTTTTGTTATCTAAAAGATTCCTATGTTTCTCCGTGAATGTCTGTGAAAACCGCATAGTACTACGGTCAATACTTTTTGAATAATATTTTTTTTTTCTGGGAGAGTTTTGGAATACCCTGTATATTTATTTTTAATGTTTTAAACTTTAAATGATTGAAGATATAAGAAAAGATTTATTTTATCAATAATTAAATACAAATTGAATTCTAATCATGTCACTTGAATAAAGAAGTACGAAAATGGATTTATATACTCTCTTATGACAAGAACACGTTCTTGGAAATTGTCCAAACTAATACTACTTTTGATTTGGGAAAGATCATTCCCTAAAAGCAAAGACACGAAAATATCTTTATTTTAATGTCACAAGAGAGAATGTTGCTGAAGGCTGAGAAAAGGAAAACACATTGTCTACAGATTTTATTACTGTTATAAAAGTCAAACATTTCCTGAATTACCCGTTATAAAATGTTTTTTTGTTAGATGTAAGCTAAATCTAAATTTTAGTAAATTGCTTACTGGCGTTTGACTAATAATTCATTCAATTTAACCATTAAATAACAGAAATAATTTAATGATTAATTTAAATATAATTTTCAAAAAATAAAATTTCAAAGTAAGTAATCCGTAAATAAAGTAACAAAATAAAATTAAATTTGGCGTATACAAAATTTGTATAAAATTAGTTTAAAACAACAAATGAAGTATTGTTGTATGGTAACATTTTAATAAAGGAAAATGTTTACTTTGTGAAACTATTATTTAAATCTGTTGCTTAAAGAAAACATTTTATAGAAGCTTCATTGCAGTTAAATGGATTAAGTGTTATTCCAAGTTTTACGATTAATTTTACATTTTATGCTTGTGTGCGACTTTTAGTTTTCTCTTAAATTTTAAATTCAGTGATAAAATGAAAAAATTAATATATATATATATATTTGTATAGTACACCAAACACTTATGCATTCATTTACTGTTATTTGTAATGTATGAAAAAATATTGTGATTTTATGAAAAAATAAAATTTTTATACATGCGAATGTTTTACAAAAACTCACACTTTAATAATATGTGTTTTTAGTACGTCAGTGCAATATTTCAAATCGAAAAAATGTTGAAGGATAAAAATCTAAAACAAATTGTTTAAAAAATTTATTTTTTATTAGAAAATTTTAGCATTTTTTAATATGCTTATTTTAAAAATTATCTTAAATTAAAAGTATTTTAAAAAGTAAGTCCAATTATTTGCTTGAAACATATTTCATACGAACTTAAAAAAAAAAAAAAAAAAAAAAAAAAAAAAATGGTTAAAGAACAGAAAAATTTAGTATATATATTACTTTCCGAACACTATAGTGAGGAAAGTATTGTAATCATGTCAAAAATCCGAATTCGAGATTTTGATGTTTCTATACGTTTTGAGGTCCCCTGAGTCCGTTTTCACTATTTTTACGATGATGTATGTATGTGTGTGTGTATGTGTGTATGTGTGTATGTATGTGTGTATGTCTGTGAGTGAACACGCTAGCGTCTAAACGCTTTGTTCGATTAACCTGAAAGTTGGTACGCATATTGTAAGTCACCATAGTACGAACCCTATAGATTTTGGTGAATCTAGCACTTATAGTTTTTTTTACAGGGACACAAAGAAAAATTCTTTATCATTATGGCCTATGGGAGCAAAATCTTAAAAGTGCGATAGCATCTAAACGCCTTATTCAATTGAGCAAAAAATTTATACACATATTATAGGTCACAAATGCTCAATCTGTATAGATTTTGGAGAATCTAGCACTTATAGTTTTTTTACAGGGACACAAAGAAAAATTCTTTATCATTATGCCTATGGGGCCAAATTTTTAAAAGTGTGATAGCGTCTAAACGCCATATTAATCTGAGCAAAAAATTTGTACACATGTTATAGATCACAGTTGAACTAACTGTATAGATTTTGGTGAATCTAGCACTTACAGTTTTTTTACAGGGACACAAAGAAAAATCCTTTATCATTATGGCCTATGGGACTAAATTTTTAAAAGTACGATAGCATCTAAACGCCTTATTGAATTGAGCTGAAAATTTATATCAGTATTATAAATCACTGTTGCACTAACTATAAGCATTTTGGTGAATCTAGCATTTATAGGTTTTTACAGGGACACAACGAAAAATTCTTTATCATTATGATCTATGGGCTCAAAGTTCAGTAGCGTTAAATAAAACATCGTGTAATAGATGGAAAAAATACCCAAACACTCTATTATGGTTTTCTCTCTTTTGTTTGTTTAACAACTCCTCTTTCTTTACTTTATCTACAAAACTGTTAATTACTCAATGTTTGGAAAGTCGAGTGGAGTCACTCGAGATTTTTTTTTTTCTTTTTCTGTAAAAAAATTAAAAGTTCTAAAACTACGGAAATTTAGTTAAAAATTACATCTCAATTAGCGAAAAGAAGCATATTTTTTGTAACCAGATGAAATTTGTAATCACTGATACAGATTTCCTCTTATGATCACGCTTTTTTTGTGTTTCTCATGCAGAGAACTGGTATCATAGAAGGACTGAGATGTGCTTCAGATGGTATGAACTTTTACAGGAAGTTTGATTATTTTTCTTGATAAAAATTTGCTTTGACAATTTTTGTCGCGAAAAATTCACAGCGAAACTTCCGCAAAGAATGACGTCTACTTTAATGGGAAAGGGATTAAAAACTGTGTTATTCGTGTCAATGAAGAAAGAAAAAATTATGTCTGTCGAAAGCTAGTAGTATAGTTGAGAGAACGGAAAGCTAGCGCGTGCGTGGCAAATTGTGCATTCAAAGAAAATGAAAAAAAAAAAAAAAAAAAAAAATCGTATATGGATTTGGAGTCCCATATTTTTTTAGTAGTTAGCTAGTAAAGGAATCCAGAAAACTATATTAATTATTTTAGCTGGCTAAAGATAGATGTCTCTTTTGTAAAGTAAAGAGACCATAAGGACACCATAATGAGACCAAGTAAAAGTTATTTTCGCTGTGCACTGTCTTAGAGAGGGGTATAAATCCCAAAAGATAACATTCCATCTTGAGTTATTCCATTTTCAATGTATGTATCATATGTCACGATGGAAAATTTTTTGTTGGATGCAAGCTTTGATTTGAGATCCATTATGATTGCGTAGTATACGAAACTCTCTCAATTCTACGAAATGACTCGTTACTATGCTTAAGCTACTGACATTGCTAAGCAATAAAGGAACAATTAGTTTTATGAATTTTTCATCCATAATGTATCTTGGTACTGGCTGAGATGTATACCACCCAGACTAAAGATGATGCAAGAAAATAGGAAATATTGTTAATGCTGATATTTTGCGATATAACTTAACAACAATGTCTCATTATTAAACGATATGAAGGGCGGGTGCAGGGAAAATTCTCAGCTGTAATGTTGGAAATTCGAAATTGTCCAGATTTGGAGTGCAAGATTTAGAGATTAACGCTTGGTATTCTTTAGTCATTAGGCATAAGAGTTTTAGAAAGGAGTCGTCTGAATAATGACATTTAAACACTTATCGTGAAAGTTGATTCATTTGGTCTATGTAGCAAATTAGAAGCACATTTTTTTAATACAATATCTACCAACAAGCATTTAGACACTTTCAAATTTAGACGTTTTGTGAAATATCTAGAAAAACTCTTCAGAAATCAGTCCTTAATATTTTGGGAATATAAAGAACATGTTATACCTCATATACTTCAGAAAAAAAAATTTCCTAAAGAGGGAAAATAAATAAACAAAAGACAAAATGTTTTGGCTCACCCTATAAAAAGTAACCCTTTGCTGTAGTATGTGATTATGAGAATTCTTCTAATTATCCGAACGCATAGGGTATTGGACCCAGTGCAAAGACATTTATAGAAAACTTGGCATACTACATTAGGCACAGCATATAGCAATCAGAATGCAAAAATATTAAATATATTACAAAATATGAGCATTTTTGCTAAATAGTTTTCAACTATGCTTATACGAGCTTTTAAAAAAATTCATTTGCATTATTTATTAGCCAAAAGTACTAAGCTGCTTATATGAAAACCCAAACAAATATTGTACGAATTCAAAAAGTTATGAGAGACAGAATCAACATAATTTAAGATCTACAACAGAATTTAACTTCTAGGTTTTATCGATATTTATTTATAATTAGTGAATTCTGCATTACTATTGGACACTGAATGAATCAAAATAAAAATTTGAGAAAAATCCTTTATAGTTTAGCTTTTATTTTGAATGGAACTGAAATTCTCTTTATTCTATCTCTCATAATTTTTTGAATTTACACGATATTAGTTTAGGGTTTTCATATAAGTAGCTCAATAATTTTGGCAATAAAATTATGCAAATGAATTTTTTTTAAAGCTTGCGCATGCGTAGTTAAAAATTATTTAGTAAAAGTGCTCATATTTTGTAATATATCTAATATTTTTTCATTCTGTTTGCTGTAATCTGTGTCTAATGTAGTAAGTTTCCTAAAAATGCCTTTGCACTGGATCTAACCCAACAAACACAGACCTATCGGTAGACAGTTGGTCCATTACCGGCTTGCAGTTTTAGGTGGTGAGGTACCGATGCCGCTTACCGAATCGGGTACGTAAGTTTTGTGGGCCTTTTGGCGGCAGTCGCCCGATTGTCTGGTCCACAATCGGTCCGTTGCCGGCAAAACCGACAAGGCAGCCGGCCTAACCGCTTCCTAACAAAATACGATGCCAGTCCATTTCTATTTGGAGAAAAAAAAAAAAGTTTCCTGCCCGACTGGTCAGTGCTGCCATCTAGTGAAGAAATCGTAAACTTTTATGTTTACAATTTCCGTTTAACTTACCCGAGAAGAGGACAGAACCCGCAAATATTCCGACCAGTGGTTTCTCTTTGTACTTTGCATGCGTTTAACCATTCGACCATCGGCGCTTGTAACTTTGTTTCTTGATAAAGGATAGTTTCGCTATTTATTATTTTAGTTAGATATTGTATACTTTTATGAGGTGTTACAATTAAATTAAAACTTTAAAAGTCAATATAATCCAAAGAAATACAATTAAGTTAGTTTAAAATTGTGGTTTAGATCAAATAATTTTTTTAAATAAAATTATAATATCAAATAGTTACATAAAAGAAATATATTTTAAATATATTACATATTGTTTAAGGAAAGTGTTTTGAGTTCAGTGAAATTATTGAAATTTTATCTGTTAATAAAATTTTATTTTGAGTTTAATACTTTAGTAGGTTTTAATAATTTATTATGTATTATCCCTTGTAGAAACAACTGGCAGCGAAACTAAAAATATATTTAAGTTATTAAGAACATAAACTTTATCATTAATTGAGAGACAGAGATTACATAATTCTTTAATTGTTTGAAATTAAATTGTCAATAAATAAATAAATAAATAAAATAAAATAAAATAAAATAAAATAAAATAAAAGTGCATGGTTTCTTAAGGAGAAAAAATGATTTAATTAAAAAACGCATGGAAACTTCAATTTTCTAAAAAGATAAATGCAAATAAAAAATTCCTCTATTAAATTCATACTTTATATAAATGCAATTAATTTTTATTGTTATTTTAGGGTATTTTTTATTTATTTATTTGTTATTATTTTTTTGTTGTTGATATTATTTATGTTTACACAATTTGAGATTTCCGAAAAACAGTTACAAATATTAGCAGGAAGTTCAAATTCGGTATTCTAAATCAATATCAAATGAGAATGCTAATCTAAACTTTTAATTGAAATTAATCAAATGATTCGCGTGCAGAATATCCAAGAGAGTTAAAATATATATTATATAAATAGGCAAACTTTCTGAAAGATACAGTTTAACATCTTTAAATTGCAGTGAACAAAATGAAATGAGCATATATAATTACGTATGTGCTTTTTAGGCATAAAAAGCATGTTTCATAAGCATGTTTCTGAAAAAATTAGAGCTGCCACCTAGTGAAGAAATTTTGAACTTTCGAAGTTATAGGTTTTAAATATCCAGTTAAATTGATTTTAATTTTTCAGTTGTGCTTCAGATCAAATAATTTATATAGTATGATTTGAATCTGTTTATTGTTTAATGAAAATATTACAATTTAAATCATTTCTACGGATTAAATATTTTTATTAAACAATACATATTATATACACATTAAAAAACTATTTAATATTTAAATTATGCTCAAAATATACATTTCATAGCATTTTTATTTATTTATTTATTTATTAGTATTACTATTATTATTACTTTATTTTTAATGAAAAGGATGAAAAAATATACATTCTTTCTTTGGCATTTCAAATAAATGAATTGCATAATGCTATTTATTTATTTTAATTTAATTAATTAACTTGTTTTTTATTTAATAGCATTATTGTTATTAATAATAATATTATTATTATGACAAATATATGCATCTCTTATACTAAACATTTTCAACATTTACGACAAAAGTAAAACTAAAAAAAAAATAATGATAAATAAACTTATTTATTTTTTTACTTTTTTAATATCAAATTTAAAAATTTGAACTCGAAGCAAGCTGTTTCAAAATCGAACCGACGTTGGCATTTTTTTTTTTCGGGCCACTACCGGATATCAGATATAGGACCAGTATCGTATGCCGATAGAAATGGTTTGCCGATTTTTATCCGTAAGAGGTCCGGTAACAGCAACCGACATTGTTTCCTACTGTCGGTTGCCGACATTCTACTGATTAGTCAAAGACAGCAGTGCGCCTTTGCCGACAGTAAACAGACAGTACCGACTGCGGCCCGACTCGATGCCGAAAGGCTTGTGTTTGTTGGAAATATGTGTTCCTACGTATTATAATTTAAAAAAGTGGAATTTGTTTGTTGCAATTTTTTAAAGAAATAGTTATAGCTCCAGAAATATATGTGGTAGCCTCACAAAAACTTATACGGGTAATCAGATGAATCATTTAAATCACCTACAGTAACTACAATGCATTTCAAGCATTACGTTTTACAGGGTAATCCAAAACATTTTGATTTTTGTTTAACTTTTTACTGGCCCCATTTTCCTCTTCAAGACAAAACTGAAATATACGAGGTGTAACATGTTCTTTATGCTAGCAAAGTTTGAAGATAATTCCCAAAGAATTTTTCTAGTTATTTGACAAACCGACTAAACTCGAAAGTTTCCAAATACTTATTGGTAGATGGTGTAATAAAAAACAATGAGAAAGGCGCTTTTATTTTCAAATTTTTGATGCACGTTATGCATCAAATAAAATTTGCATTATATTTTTAAAGAATAAGGTGCATGTTATAAACGCATGCTCGTTTCACATGCATAAATACTCATATATATATATACCTGGGAATTAAAAGTAACCAATGTGTTTTTGACATATTTTTCTATACGTATTCAGTTCAATATAACAAGACTGAATACTTCTGAAGGACACGTAAATGTCAATAAAAATAGTGTCAGTTTTTTTCTCTTAAGTTAAAAGTCTTTTGTATTGCACTTAAATATGTTTATTTATTATATTAGGTTTAACCCTTAAACATGAGCTTAACTGTTCAGTTAAATTTCGATTTCCCACATAATTGTTAATTTAACAATTTGGAAAAGAGAATGAAACTAGACAATCTAAATAAAACTGTAAGTTATGTAGTATAAACATAATTAATTTAATAGTAAGGTACGCGAAATGATAAATAATTTAAAAAAAAACCTTCCTTAATTTTTTTGCATTTGTGAAAGAGTGCATATAAATTGTGCATATTATTTTGTATATCTTGGTAAAAAATTTAATTTTTTTGAGATATTTTTATTCAAATGTGTTGCGATAATGTATAATTGGTTTTTGAGCAACAAGAGCCACCGAAAAAAAATCTCTCTCTCTCTCTCTCTCTCTCTCTCTCTCTCTCTCTCTCTCTCTCTATATATATATATATATATATATATATATATATATATATATATATATCCTTCAACGATCAATTGTAAAAAGATTCTTATCGTTTTCACACACAAAAAGATGAAATCAGATCAGACTTTTTATGTTACCTTTTTTGTGATATAAGCAAAACTCTCCGTTAATATTGCGAACGCTGGTGTATATTATAAGTTCATGTCGCAAGGCGCCCATGAAAATGAATATATCCAAAATCAAATCTGAAAAATTTTGCTGCTTGAAAATGCAAAATCTGATAATTCAATTTTAAGTCCCTAAAGGCTTTCATGTTCAATATTACGCAGTCATCGTTCATTTCTATATATTACTGTCACATGCCTACATTTTTTGTACAAGTAATATTTCGGAAAAGCAAGTGAAGAAAGAAATATTAAGATGAAAATGTTAATATATGACAGATAAAACACAGTAACTTTTAGATTTTAAGTAAGGTAAATCCCGAATTTTCTTCTAACATTTAATTATAAGTACTAATTACGTAAGTGTATTCAGATTAGCTTTTTCATATAATTAAAATTTATACTGACTAAAACAGATTATATTTCTTATTCTCTACCACTATCAATAATTTACTCAGTTTTAATTTTTATACATTGTTTTTACATCTCTTATGAAAATCCATACCGAAATCTTTGTTAATGCTTATATGTTCTTACAACTGAATGCATGGTATAAAAATAATTAAATTTATATCATATTTTTAACAAAATTATCATTTCTAATCAAATATTTATAGGTTGAAAAGACCTAGCATAAATAAATTGTTTTTAAGAGCACCATGTTTTATTTAAATGCAATATTTCAGAGTAAATGTAACATCATATGTATATAAATGAGTGAATTTATGAAAGCCTTTGCCAATATGTGATAATTTATCAAAATCTTATATCAAA